>VYXB01005252.1:65122-195852 GCA_013397135.1 Pachyramphus minor | reverse complement strand
GAGGCGGCGGTCCGGGATCGCGTGCGAGCGGGCAGCCGGCGGCTCGCCCTGTCCCTCGGCCGCCCGCCCGCCACCTGGATCACGAGGGAAGCGGCGCCCGAGCATCCTCCCCCCCTCACGGCGCCCTCCGGCCCGCTCCCGCCGCCCGCTCCCGCACCTCCGCCCTGCGCCGCGGCCGGGGGCTTCTCCTCCTCGCCCGCAGAAACTTTGTACCCCCGGGTCGTGGAGGGGACCGTGGGGTAAGTCGCTGCATCTCGAAAGCTCGCGGTGGGCGGCCGAGGCTTCAGCCCGGGCTGTGCGGGGGAAGCGGGGGACCGTCGGATCCGGCCACCTCGCCCCTAGATCAGCAGCCTGTCCCCTGGGTGTCGGTAGTCCCGCCGGCCGTGTCGGCTGCGGTGGGACAGCGGCCGCGCAGGACGAGCCCCGTTTCTTCCACCCGGGCGCCGGTGACAGTCCGCAGCTCCCAGGCGAGAGCCCCGGGAGATGCCGGTGCTCGCCGACCCTCAGGTGGGTGATGCCCAAGGGGTGCCTCGCTGTCCCGAGGGCTGAAGCCGAGGCGGCAAAGGGCTCTGCCGTGGCACCTTGGCCACATCCTTTCCACCGACGCCTCGAGAGACTTTCCGAGGGGAAAACAAGTGAAATAAAGTTTCAAATCACCTCTTTCGAGCCTCAGGTGCACTCGTTTGGCACTGAACGGTTTGGGTTTGCTTTGGGGTCAGTCAGTACTTGCCCTGAAAATAATTTTCAGTGTTTTATAACTTCAGAGGCTACAAATCTTGTTGTGTTTCAGTTTGACATACCAAAGGGCGAAAAAGCAGTGAGGGAAAGGCAAAGCGTGTGCACGGGCTCCGGTGCTTTATCTGACTTTGCGTTACTTTGTTTAGTAAACGAGAATTCTCTATATCTTCGAGTGAAGCTGTAGTTTTATATATTTCTTAAAGAATAATGCAAATAGCATAAATTATATCACATTAAAAAGTCTTTTTTTTCGGAAGAAGGGCACAAATAGTGCTTGTGCATCATAGGAGATGGATTATTAAACCAGAACAACAACAACAAAAAGAAACAAAAAACACCAGAAAAACCCAAGAATATGCTCGATGTTTGGTAGTTGGAGATTTCAAAACGGCAACTGGGACTGGATTTAAATAAAACTGAATGATCTGGTTGGGCTCAGAAGTAATCTGTCAAAAAGAATGTTGATGCATATATGTTTGCAGCAGATAAAATAAAACTGTTCTCCTTTATGAACCATAGAGAGTGTTATTAACCAGGGCTAAGACTAAATAATTTCATTTAAGTGAGAGACTTGATGACTGACAAGATCAAAAATCACAGGCAAGACACTCGGTTAATTTGCAACCAAGAGCAAGAATTTATTTCCTTGAAAAACAAAGTACCTAAAATATTGTAGATATTAAAATCCAGCAAGAGTTACCAGTTAAGCTTTTGGTAGTGACTTTAATGCCGTTGCTCCTGCCGGCATCCCCTGTGAGAGCTCAGGCCGAGACAGTCCTCACTTTTTATCGCTGCATCCCCAGCATCCCGGCATCAGTGTATATTTGGACAACCTATTTTTTTTGCTGTAGTTGACCATAAAAGTACATTTGGGTATTCTTCGATCTCGAGGAGAGGACTGGGATTTTAGGTGCTGTGTTGGGCTAGTGTATAAGCACCTCCAGTCTTCAGCTCTGGAAGTACAAGGTTCCGCAGTCCACAGGGTGAAGGTGTACAGAGGGGGACTGTTTGGGGAAGAGTGGTAGGGAACGAACCCTCATATGTGGAAAAGTCAGTTTGTTGTGGTTCCAGGATTTTAATTGCAATTGAGCCATGGGAGGGGGAGTTATGTTATTGCCTCAGCTTCCCATCGATTCAGATTTCTGCCCAGGAATTGTAAGGAGGAAATGCATTGCTAGGCCCTGTTTGCAGCGCGAGTGCTTACAAAAACCAGCCAGCCAGTCTAATATTGATTCATCGGCTTTAATGTATAAACGGATTTAAACTCTAGCGAGGAGCATTTAATAGTCAGAAATGATTTTTCCACTAGGTTTTCCTTTCTGTAGGTATATCAAAAAATACAGTAAAGATGCTTTTGTTACCAGGAACTGCCCATACATAGTTGAACTAGATTGAGAACTTGATATATAGCTTCTGCTGTCGTGTATTTAAGGCGGTTGATACAATTATAAGACCCCACTAAACACTGGGGCTCTGCTGTTGAATTATCATGGTCGGGTGCCAAATCTTTCCTTAATATTCCTGGTAATTACTGCTGACTCATGCTGACATGTGAGTTCAATTAGCCCCAACTGGAATGTAAAGGATGTGGGAGTGTCTCTTTGTGCCCAGAGACAGCTAGGACAAAGCAGATTTTGGAGGAAAATTTAAGGAATTGCCAAGTTTGGGTAGGAAGTGTCAGCCAGGGCTATTTTTTAACTGTAATGTTTGAATAACCATTGAAGTTAAATCCCAGGAAGGGGGTGAATTTGGATAACATGGACTTGTCTTCACCATGGAGTAACTGTAGTCCTAACTCAGACATTGCTCCTAATTTGACTTGTCCACACACACAAACTCATTGCTGAACAGTGGTGATGTTTTCAATTTAAGTTGGCTTACCCACAAGGAATAAGCTATAGCTCAGATAACCACAATTCATCAGCTGCTAACCCAATCTGCCTGAGTGGCACGAGAGAGATTTTGCTCAGCTCCGGCTGCTCCCACTTGAATGGGGTTACCTGGACAGCAGGAAGCGCCTGCCTGTTTCCCTGGTACAGACAGAGCAAAGACATCATGGGTTTGACCATGAGGTAGGCAATAGGATGTTTGCCAACCTGAATGTTCCCACACAATTACTGCCCAACTGCCATGCTCGTGACAGCTCGCTGGTGCTGGACACTGTCACCACATGGCCGTGGCAAGCAGGACAGGAAGACTCTGCAGCAGCTCAGCACTTGCTGGTGCTCAGAATGGGGCACCACTGCAACCACATGTGAAAAGAAAAAAAATGCCTTTGCCCCAGAAATCAATTTCCTGTCAGCTGCCAGTTGATATGAGAAGGAGACTTACATGTCAGATTATATGCCAGAGGTATATGCTAATATATACATATCAATAAATCCAGCCATACTTGGCTAGCAGAAGCAGGAGCTGCTGCTTTTGAGAGAAGCTGTTTTGTTGTTGGCCCTCTATGCAAAATGCTTCTAGAAAACCACAGACCAGGCTTTCTACAAACAACTTGAGGTCAAAGCAAAGAACATGGACATGAGAGCAAATATGCAGCCTGATGTGTACCAAGTGGTTTCTTGTCTTTTTAAGAGGAAGGTAACCGTAATGCAGACTTCTGGGTCTGCACAAAGACTGAAAATTTCAAGGTACTTTGCAAGGACTTTGACTCAGAGTCAGGAAGCAGATGAACATCCTGAGACAAAAATGCTTTAGGAATATGTCTCTGTCAGTCCGGATCTCCACTGAGCTTTTTTGACAGTCATTTTGGATTTAGTTCAACTTACCTTCAGAATCTTGAACTTTGAGGTTTCTATAGTGAGTTCTGTTTGAGTTGTGCTGCTCTCAACATAACAAATATGCCATAGATAACTACAGAACTTGAATGGATGGACTTACAGGATTGCACAAGTGGAGTGGGCAAAATGATGCCAACTTAACAACGTCAACTAAATGCACCCCAAATACTTATGAACTCCCAAGGTCCCTAGTGCCAATATGTGATACAACCATTTCAGCATACACCAGGTAGAACCTGTTCACTCAAGTGCAACACTCAGGTATGGAGGTGGGCATCTACAATCATGACAAACTCAGTTTGACATTTTTAAAACCTTTTTCTGAATCTTATCTTTCCCCTCTGACAGGTGCCTTCTGGTATGCAGTGGCAGGGCAAGTGCAGGATGGTGGTGTAAAATTGTTCAAAATGGCAGGGCTTAGCAGTCTATGTCAGTGGAAGATCTTTAAAATGAGCATCTATGAACAAAACATTTTGTCTGTACCTGGATACTTGTCGCATGATGGCTGGACCATACTTTTTGTGGTTTTGAATTAAGGCTGCATCTGCAGGCAACACATAAATAATTTGCATGATGCAATCTATTAAGCTAGGGCTGCAAAACATGGTGTTTGCAATCATGCATTTGACCTGTCTTGTGACTGCAGAGCTGCCCAGTGCGCCAGAGCTATTGCTTTGTATTCAACAGCAATATCTGTACATGCACTAAATGCATTAAATATTTATTCCTTACTCTTAAACTTTATTAGTATTGATGCTAAGTTGTTGTCATTTCAGTAGGTTTTGCTTGCTGAACACATGTGCAAGCATAAAATAAAATTTTGTCACTTGTTGGGACTGTAGAAAACCACTGTTACTGGATTTCTCCGTCTGCTGTAACACTCGAGCTGGGATGGAGTGAAGTTGAATACGTGGAAGTTTTGGGGTCATTGTCTCGCTTTCCTGGGCACTGTTTGCTACATTTAGTAGTATACAGATCCTTGGGAGTCAAGATGCTAAGTAGCCTCTTGAACTTTTTCCTTTGCTGAAACTCTAAATATTATGCTCTCACCTCTCACTCAGGGTAGCATTGTTTGGAAAGCAGCTCTTCTTGGCCTCCTTGTCTTTCACAGGGATTTGCTTCTCCAAAATCCGTTTTTCTGATGTCTGAGAACTCCTGATGCACTTGTCAGATTGAATCTCCCTCTCCTTGTCCTCAGATGAGGAATCCTTCCACAAACATTGTCCTTTCTTCTTGTTTCAGGCCGTTTACAGAGAAACAAAATTTGCTGAGGTTGTTTAGTGGGAAAAGGATATAGGCATTAGACATTTTTGAGGGTTGTATTGAGAAGACTATCATTCAGGCTGGGGCTCTCCAGGGATCTGTCAGAGCTGTTCCCTATTTTATGAACATCCTGAATCAGGGGCCAGAGCATGTGGACATTTAGCCTGCAGAGGTCACCAATCTGAAACAGGTTTCAGGCACTCTGGAAGATGAGTCAAATTCACAGTGATTTTTGACAGTCACAACCTCCAGAAAACCAAGAGGAACGTGAGTCTGTAAGGTTTTGTGCAAAGGTTTATCTTCAGTCAACAATAAATCACATCCTCAAATACAGCATGGGGAATGGCTAACAAGAAAAGGATGTGGAAAGTTGGTGGATCACAAACTAAACATGAGTCAGTAGCATTGCACTGTTGTAAATATGGTGTGTAAAAATGGGACTGTTTTTCCTATGATACATGACCAATCCTTTAGTCTTGCTCAGCTCAGGTAGGTCCTTAGCTTGGACCTCATTTGGGAGCAAGGTACTTGAGAAAGAAATGCAGATAGAATTAAGAGTCCAGAGGAGAGTAAAAGGAATGATCAGATGTCTAGAAAACATCACCTACAAGAAAAAATTTGACAAACTCTTTAATCTACAGATAAGAAGAGCAAAGGGAAAGAAGTTAAAAATCATTAGAAATATAGGATTAACTGCAAAGTTAGTTGAACTTAAACTGTTGTTCAAGTTCATGTCAGCTAGGGGAAGAAATTACGATAGAACCATATATTGTAGTAAGGAAAAATTAGGTTAAAATGCTTAGGAAAAATTTTTTTTTATTTTAGTGAAAGCTAAATGCTGGAATAAAATCTCTGAGGTACTCATAGAAACTATACTTCTTCAGTAGAAGCAGCTTTGGGGAGTGGTTTAACAGCTGTGTTGTTACAGCTATGATGGTCTAAGCATGTAAAAGACTAGCAAGATGTGTCACTCCTTTATTAAATCAATTGATTAAGCTAGAAAAAACGACAAGTCTTTCATGCTCACAAGACATTTCTCTGATCTGAAATCTCTTGAATGATTTTGGTACAGCTGCTTCTGTATGAAGCAGGCAATGATGTTCTGTATGATCTCTTGAGGGTCTTTTCAGCCTTATTTGCAAGGATTAACAAAATCTTTCTGTCTTGGGATAGATGGATGTTGAGGGACTAGGGAGGGAAGGCAGGCTATAAAGGCAGATAAAAAGCTCTCCCCTACCCTGCAATTGAGAGGATTCTCTAAGATTTTCACTCCATGAAAAATGCCTGTTTATTACTTTTCAGTAAATCAGTAAATCTTAAACTGGCTCCTCTATTAGTATCTGATGGTCTTGGACGGTAGTAAAGGCTTCATGACAAGTTGTATTGTGACAGGATGTGATGTGATAAAATGTGTGCTTTTTTATCTTGGAGACAAATAAAATTCTGGGAGTTTTGAAGGCAAGAGATCAAATTTCCCCCTATGTATTGCCCTAATTATATGAAGTGAAATACTTGCAGTCATGGTTTTTAAATAAAAATTAATATTTTTTAGAGTATAAAAATGTGTGATCAAAATTTTAATGAGCATATAGAAATATCACTGCTGGGATTATTACTGAGAATTTTTATCTATGAACTACTTTAGGGTGCTAACGGATATAAATAATATTTGAAGAGAGTGGTACTCTAGGTAACTTGCATATGTATTTAAACATTTTTTTTCCTCTGGACATGCCTCTAAAACAGTAATACCATTTACAATAAAAAGTTCCAGAAGTTGTGAAATAACAAACAAGAAAAGGTAGATATGTCCATAGATCTCAAAAACATAATGGGAATAGATACATTATTTTGCTTACAAAAGAGAAATTCATGTTCCTGGAGAGAAAAACACAGAATCGTAGACCACAGAGTGGATTGGGTTGGAAGGGACCTTAAAGATCATCTAGTTCCAACCTGACTGACACGTTTAGGGACATCTTCCACTAGATGAGGTTGCTCAGAGCCCCATGCAGCCTGGTGTTGAACACTTCCAAGGGTGGGGCCTCCCCAGCTTCTCCAGGCAACCTGTTCCAGTGCCTCACCACCCTCTCAGTAAAGAATTTCTTCCTAATACCTCACCTAAACCTATCCCCTGTCAGTTTAAAAGCATTATCCCTTGTCTTATCACTACATACCCTTGTAAGAATTCCCTCTCCAGCTTTCTTGGAGGCTCCCTTTAGATGCTGGAAGGCTGTTGTACGGTCTCCCAGGAGCCTTCTTTCTAGCAGGCTGAATAACCCCAACCCTCTCAGTCTGTCATCTCAGAAGAGGTGCTCCAGCCCCTTAATCATCTTCATGGCCTCCCTTGGACTTGCTCCAACAGGTCCACGTGCTTCTTATTTTGCGGGTCTCAGAGCTGGACACAGCACTTCAGGTGGGGTCTCACCACAACAGCGTAGAAAGGGAGAATCACCTCCCTCGACCTGCTGGTCATGCTGCTTTTGATGCAGCCCAGGACCTGGCTGGCCTTCTGGGCTGTGAGCACACACTGTTGGGTCGTGTTGACCTTCTCACCCACAAACACCCCGAAGTCCTTCTCCCCAGGGCTGGTCTCAATCCATTCTCTGCCCAGCCTTTATTTGTGCTTGGGATTGCCCCAATCCACATGCAGGACCTTGCACTTGACGTTGTTGAACTTTATGAGGTTTTGCACGGTCCTTTTACATTGATAGTTAAGGACCTGGACTAAATTTGAGTACTTATCCAAACCAAGGTGCTAACTTAGTGCCTTGTCAGCATAGCAGGCAAAGCTATCCAGACTTTCAACCAGTATAACTTTTTTGGCTGTATATATAATATCAAAAATAATATCTACATCAGGCTTTATTTTTACTTTTATTTTCAGATTCAGTATCTGAAAGAACAGGAACTTTTGAGTTTCCATTCTGATTTTCACTTACATCATTAAACTGAAGATTTGCAAGAACTCAGCAAAAGCCTGACAGTTCACACACCAGACTGGTTTTCTGCGTGTGTTTCCAAACCATTACCTGCTTCTTTCAAATGCAGTGCTTCTTACACTGGTTGCAAAAACATTTTCAAAGACTGAATTGCAGTGGTAATAATAATAAAAACATCAATTTAAGCATCAGGCTAACTTAACTTTCAGAGTTCAAGGAGAAAATATTTCATGTTTCATTTCAGTTTTTCTCTTTATTCCCATTTTCCACCTCACGCTTTAAGAAAAACACCTTTCCCCCCCACCAAAAGCTTTTGTCTTTTTTTTAGTTGTTTGTTCATTTGTATCCTCAGATACCTAAGCTCTGCTGCACCTCTGTTAAGAGGCTCTTGTCATTTCATCCTCTGTTTCTCTTTTTCTTCCACTGAATAACTGGGGAGGAACAAAACAGGACAGCAAAGCGAGGAGAAGAATAGTGTTGCATCTTCCCAATAAGCTGATGTTACATCTAGGTTTATAATTAGTTTTGCTCCTTGCTTTCCTGTCCTACATACACACATTTCATAATAACTTTTATAGCAATAAAGATATCAGTCCTCTTTTTGCTGGCCTTAGATCCACCCCTCTTTTGCTTCTTTTCTCAGGGAAAATGCTGTGCTGTGTTCTCCTGGTATCACAGAGGCTCCTATGAGGACAGACTGTGTCTCTGAGCCACATACAGCCACTTTTGTCTCTTTCCACACTGTCTCTAGTGACACAGAAAAAAATGCAAATATATGATCTATATATATGGAAAAATATATAATCAAAATATATGAGCTGTCACATATTTTGACTCCTGTTCTTCATTGGAGTGAAACTAGAAGCTTTTAAGAAGCCTTTTGTGGAAAAGAAGAGAGAAATCAGGGCAATGAGAATGCAGTTATGGTGTATGGTAGACTTTTTTGAAGTACTTGGAACTGGATCTTGACGCACTTGCAGAAGAGGATCACCAGCCTATTAGCTGCAGTGGAGAGTCTCCCCGATTTTGATAAGGAATCCTTTCCTGATAAAAAATCCATTTAAGTTAGTTCCATTTTGGCTTTACAATTGAAAACTCCTAAAAATTATTCCTAGTGTTTCTGTCCTTCCATCTCATCTATTCAGTCCTCTAATCTGTTTGTAGCCTCTCTTTGTACAACCCAGGGTATCCCATCATGCTATTAGCACTTACTCCAAAATTACACCACTGTGGTGGGTTGACCCTGGCTGGATGTCAGGTACCCACCAAAGCTGCTCCATCACTTCCCTCCACAGCCGGACCAGGGAGAGAAAGTATAACGAAAGGCTCATGAGTTGAGATAAGGGCAGGGAGAGATCACTCACCAGTTATGGTCACAGGCAAAACAGATTAGACTTTGGGATATTAATTGAACTTATTACCAATCAAAATCAGAGTAGGATAATGAGAAGTAAAACAATCTTACAAACACCTTCCACACACTCCTCCCTCCTTCCCTCTCACCCCTTGCAACAGAGGATGATTAGTTCATCATAAGTTGTTTCTGCTGCTGCTAAGACTTTCCCCTCCTCCAGCATGGGGTTCCTTCCCATGAGAGACAGTTCTCCACGAACTTCTCCAGCATGAGTCCTTCCCACAGGCTGCAGTTCTTCATGAACCGCTCCAATGTGGATCCCTTTGCATGAAGTACAGTCCTTTGGGAACATGTTGCTCCAGTGCAGGTCCCCCATGGGGACAACCCTCCCCATGCTGTCAGAAGTCCTACCAGGAAACCTGCTCCAGCATGGGCTTCTCTCTCCATGGGTCTGCAGGTCCCTGCCAGGAGCCTTCTCTAACACAGGCTTCCCATGGGGTCACGACCTCCTTCTGATCTGACATTCACCTGCTCAGGCATGAGTCTCCTCCACAGGCTGCAGAGGGGTCTCTGCACTCCCATTGATTCAATGGGCTGCAGGGGGACAGCTGCCTCACCATGGTCTGCAGGGGAATCTCATCTCCTCTTTCCCCTCTTCTGCGCTGACCTTGGTGTCTGCACAGTTGTTCCTCTCACATATTCTCACTCCGCTCTTCTCTGGCTTCAATTTCTTCTGCACAATAACTTTCTTTCCTTCTTAAATATGTTGTTACAGAGGCACTACTGCCATGTTTGATTGGCCTGGCCTTGGCCAGCAGTGGGTCCATCCTGGAGCTGTCTGGCATTGGCTCTGCCAGACACAGGGGAAGCTTCTGGCAGCTTCTCACAGAAGTCACCCCTGTAGCTTCCCCCCACTACCAAAACCTGGCCACGCAAACCCAACACAACCATACTTCCAGTCTGGCCTTATGGATGCAGGATGATAAGTAGACTTATCAAAGACCATCACTCTAATATTTCAGGAGAACCCCAAACTCTAGACAGTTGAAGTCTGATGAAATGACAAGAAGTGTATTAAAACATAGGTGGTTGGGAGAGTAACACCAGGAATGCCAGTGAACTTACAAGAGGGTTTGGAGGACCAGCATAGCATCGTAGTTCATAGTTGCATTTGCAACCTGTGGCTGGTTCTGCAACTCAAACATTTCTACTTCACCCCATCATAGTGATGTATGGGTGCTGACACATACACCACCTTATGGTGGAACAGGAGAATGGGGCATGAGGATAAAGCAACCCAATAAGCAGTCAATGCAAAGCTTATTATTATCATTATGCACATGTGTCTCATGAGAAAAAGTGACACAACTCTTTCAAAGTGATACTGGTTTCCCTTTTATCTAAGGATATTTATCCCTTGGAGTTGTAGAGTATTGTAGGCAAGCTAAAGAACTACATAACCTTGATCTACTAATTAGCTCTAGCAGCCTTATCATGACAGCACAGAGCTAAATCTGTGCAAAACCTATCTGAGAAATTATATATACACTTGGCAAGCATACTTGAGTTGTTCACCCATACTGAGCTCTGTGTTTCCAGCATAAAGCTGCTCCCAGAACTTGAACTTCAACTGTAGGTTGAAGACAGCTGAACCGAGGCCCTGCTACACTACACATTCACGGCAGAAATATTTCATTGACATATTTTACTGAGTTTAGTCAGATTTGCTATGGAAATGATGTATATGCTTTCACAATGTCTGCTTTTCTTGTGATCTGTTAGTCAGGTTTCAGCAAACAAAACAGAGGGACAGAGATCTCAAAGATATTATGTTCCTGAGAGATAAAGTGAAATGCTATGCTAATATCCCTACTGAGGGCAGGATTGCAATGTGAGATTGATTGTTTTGTTAATCATCAAATAATCCATATGGTTCAGACGATATCCTAAATGCCTCAGCTGTAGCAAAACTTTTCATCACTGCTCACACATTACTATGGAAAGAGTAGCCCAGCTGCTGTGGCAATCCTGTATTTTCCTCAGAAGGTCTGAGGCAAAGACAGTGGAGGACCAAAGTCAAGCCTGGTAGAAATACCACTCTACTAACCATGAAGTATTGTACCAGTCATATGCCCAATCTCTTTTTGTGTGTGTGTTTTATATGTGTTACCGTCTGTATCCGTCCCTGAGTGACACAGCACATGTTAGAAGTTCTAAAAACAGCTGTATTTTTCAAACATTACTTTAAAAAACTCAACAAACCCGCATCTAAGCTTTTTTAAGGAGTTATTTATTTACATCCTCAAAGCTCAAAAAAAATGTCCTTGAACTTAATTTCAGGTTTTCTTATATAAACATATAAGGAAAGGAGGGCTGATGAGACAATTTAGTCCCCTAATGAACTTGTTTGTGAAGGAAGAATAGTGATTGAAATTATTGTTCTGCTAAAGATTCCTGAAAGTGTAGCTGCATACCCATCCTGTAGCAAAGGGCTGCCGTATTCCAAAATCAAGCAGTTGCAAATTAGGAAACCTGGGAGTTAAAGATGAAATGTGAAATAATATATACATAATTCATAAAATATTTAAATTAATTAAGATTGTCAAGTCCAACTGTTAAATTCCTCACCTATGTGGACAGACACTGAGCTTGATCTCATAACAAAATAGAAGCATATTTTGTTTTTATTGTCCTCATTCAGCTTGTAGTCACAGCTCTGTACTACACACTGTTCAAATCCTGTGCAAACACAGTGCTATTAATTTTTTCACAGACTGTCCTGTGATAATTGTGACTTTAGTATTTAAGTACATCAAAACCACTGCTGAATTAATCTTTATTATACTGCTGAGACATATGGTCTTACTAGTAGAGATAAATCTGAAAGACATATTCTCATTTACTGAATGCCAGGCACTCAGGAGATAATCTTTCAGAAGACGCAGCCTTTGGTGTACACTCATTCAGAGCTCAGCGCTGGTTGCCTCCAGCTGCAGTACTGAGTGCTCATCACTTTTAGAACAGACCAAGGCTCCCAGAAAACGAGGGCTGGTGCCTCTGATGTCACTAGCTGTAGTCGCGTGCCTCGCATCACGCAGCCCTCATTCCTACAGCTCCTGCACAGCCCTGATTCCTTCCCTAAGCTCTCCAAGCAGGGCAGGAGTAGGGCTCTGCATGCTCAGATTTCCTCTCATAATGCAGACAGTGAAGGCAAAGGAGCCACAGGAGACTTGGGAGGGTGACTGCAGTAAGAAGGTATTGGGCACCTAACTTCTGGTGAAAAGCCCAAATTTTGAATGCTAACTTTGAATGCCTAATGATTCAAAAGCGATCCTCCCCAGTGGTTCCTTTCTGGAGTGTTTTGAAGCACAGTGTCTGTCGGCAGGTTTTAGGGATGCTGAGACTCAGGACTACAGGCTGCCTGGTTCTGTTCCCTCCCTGCCTTGTCCCAGGCTACTTCAGTCCTTCCCATGGCTGACTCTTGTTCCCGTGCCTTATATCTGGAGTCTTTTGTTTTCTGGGTGGCGGTGGCTGGAGCAGACAGAACACACCAGGATGGGGAGAAACAGCAAGAGGGAAAATCTGGTGCTGCCTTTGCTGCTCCAAGGGGAGGCATATAAAGCGCATGGGGATGCACATGTATGGTGCAGATGCCTGTAGGAGGAATGAAGGGATGACGTGTGCTCAGCTCAGGCAGAAACTATAGATGACTGTCAGACTACAACAAGTCTTCTGAGCACATGTAAACCAAACTTTTTTTCAGAAGCTCCCAACATAGCCAAATTTGTGCATATTTTCTTTAAAGGAAATTAAAGAGAGATTTTATGTGTGTTTGTCAGACAACATATGATCCCTGGTACTTACAGAACACCCTCTGTAAGTCAAGTATTTTATGCCTTTTTAGTAGTCTTCTAACAACTCTTCATGTTTGAGGGTTAACCTTTTTTTCACTGAAGAAAAGATTGAGGCAGAAAAGCAAATTTTAGGAGCAGAAAGAGCTACTGTGATCTTTTTTTAATCTCATGTGTAACTGGACCATCCGACATTCTTAAACAAACTCCTCACCACACAGGTCCAATAGTTTTCTTTAGAAAAAAAATTCTTGATTCAAAAAAAAGCCCAGTGAGGGAGAGTTCTCTACAGTCTTGGATAAATTATTTTGGTAGTTATCCTCATTTATTTGTAACTTGAATTTAATTAACCGCAAATTCAGTAAATTGGATCTTGCTAGAAATGTTTGTTTCTTGTCACGAAATGTTTGTTTCTTACGTAATGTAGTTACTTATTGTGCGGAAGTTCTCAGTTGTTGTTCTTCATGATAACCCAAACAGTTTGAGCTCCTGGACACTGAGTATGGAACTCGTTTTCAGAACCTTTAATCATTCTTCCCTCCAGGTTTTTTTTAAGTGGGGCTACTTCAGCTAGAAACAGTACTGCATGTTATTTGCAAAGATATACCCAAAACTGTTATCATATTTTCTTCTAAAACATGACCATTCATTAGAAGCAGAAAATTTGGCAGAAATGTGCTAATCACTATTCATTTTGTGACAGCAGGCAGATAGATTTCTGTCCTGTTGGTGAGCCATCATGAGTGGAAGTCTTTTTCCAGAGCTGCTCTTCTCAAGGTAGAAACACATAATCCTGCAAAAAAGCCAAGCCACTTTCCAGCCCCATTCCCTTCTTACTTTGCAGGTGAAACTGTGCTGTGGTGCTGTGGTGTGGTAGGGACAACAACATGATCTCCTCACTCCCAGGCTGCCTCTTTGAAACCTTTGTGACTTTGAAGCTGCAGTCTGCACGGCCCTTTTTTGTAGTTCAGGCATTGAATGTATCGTATGTGATCACATTCAGGCAGGAAATGATTCATAAAATTTAGTGAAAGGAGAGAGACTATTAGATAATGTAATTTGAGCTCCTATACCTACCAAAGCTACCAAATATTCTTATTTTTCCTGAGTATGCCTGCATTCAGTTCAACTGCTTCTATTTAATTTGTGCATAACTTCGGTTAGGATAAAATGCAAATTACACAAAGACATCTAACCATGGTTTCAGGACAACAGTTTCCATTAAATCCCTTGTACCTCATACCAGGGCTTAAATGTTCATGATGTTACCGATTAATGCTTTATTTATTCTTTGGACGTATCTGGCTTCAGTTTCACTTTTGGAGAGCTTGGTTTGTTTCAGGTTAGAATAATTCAGCACTCATAACTTCCTCTGAAAATACTTCTCTTTACTCAAGTCACCTAAACCTTTTTTCTATGCAAGGCAATTTCTTCAGCCTGCAAGTATTTATTTTAGCTTCTTTCTTCACCCTTTCCGATTTCTAATGTTATTTGAAAAACACTTACATGGGAACTGTACACACTGTTCCAACATCAGTCTCATCATATCTGTAAACAGAGGTAAAATCACTTCACTGAGGTCAGCAACTGCATTAGCTGCCCATGCAGCAGCTCCTCCCTGGCAGCTCAGGCTATGGATTGTATTCACTTTTCTCTTTGATCCCTAATTCTTTTCAAGAATCACTTACATTTCAGGATGCAGTCCCTATCCAGTATCAATGACTTTCATTCCCTATTCTGAGATGCAAATGTTTGCATTTTTTTTAGTCTGTCACTTGACAGATTATATACTTGTTAAAACTGTAATACTTCATTGTGGCTTTTAAAAGCAGAATGTTGTGCTGCTAACTTAAATTACTTACAAGTGAATTTCTATGTCAGCTAAAGGTGATAACCTCTCAGTGAACTAGTTTCACTCCAAAGAGCATGATATTCCATAGAATTCTGCTAAGTGATGTCATTCATTTTTCTTATCAACTTTTCTGCTATTTTGCTTGGGATGGATGTCACTCTTGCCATCCGGTGGTTAGCTGGATAATTATTAATTTTCCCTCCTCTGAAGATTATCATATAGCAGCTGTCTGTCAGTCCTTTGGCTTTCCCCAGTTTTCAGAGATTAATGGCGACTTAATGTCAACAGTGATTAAAAGCATCTGACAGAAGTGAATGATCACGGCCCACATCTTCCCTTTCCTCCTGCTGAAGCTCCTCAAGCTTATAAGCCCCCTTTCATGCTGCTGGAGTGGTGGAAGGTTGCTGCTTTGGGTTTATCTTCATCCTGCCTCAAACACATGGAGACAATGTAAGAACTCACAAGTGTTAGAGGGACAAAGATAATGAAAAGGGTACAATTGTTCTGAGCAGCTGAGTGCCGTCCACCCAACTTCTTCCTGTTTCTCATTCACATGTGAGACCGGTGGGCTGCCGGGGGAAGGAGCCCCCAGCCTTCTCTAGTGGTGAAGATGGGCTGTTCTGTCCTACTGGTGGAGAGCAGAGCTCACAGGTGATCAGAAAAGGTGTCCAGGTAGGACAGTGAATATATGCTCTTCTCCAGCTTTTAAAACACAAGTTTTCTTGGTTTATGGATCTGTGCAGCTCAACAAATTCAAGTGTTGTTTTCAGACGTATTTTTAGGACCATTTGCCATGAACCTTCTGACTTTGTTCCTGTACATGCATTCTCAGACTCATTTTAACTGAGTGCCACTGTTGGCGTTAGTGGTGGTGGCAGAAGCACCTCTTGGCTGTATGTGTATCTAGGACGTTGGTGCTCAGTAGCTGGGACAGTGCTTCATACCATGTTGCTGTGGTAACCCCTTGTCCTAATTCTGTAGAAAGTTCCTGTCGAAAGCCTGAAGAGTGCATGGTTTATTCTTGTTTGATGGGAATTCATGATTCTCCTTCTTTTCACAAACTAGGAAGAAATCTATTGATTTATTCTCTTACCTTTTAAGCAGTTCTAACATAGAGCCTTCTCCACCTAATAAGAACTGTATACACTTTTTAGAATTACTTTCTTTATAATATTCTTACAAAAAGTACACTATCTTTTGTCTTTAGTGATGTAACTTGTGAATTTTCCTTTGGGCCTTTATCTTTTCTAACCAGCATTTCGCACGTCATAAATTCTAGCTCATATTGTTTGCTATTTATTTCCTGGTTTTCAGTTTGAATACTGAGGTCTTTGTATTTATTTCTATTTGCTGTCACATATTAATAAACTCACCCAGAATGGGGTTTAAAATAAAGTGGTCCTTTTGGGAAACCAAATGAACTCTTAATTTTCAGTTTTCAGTTGAATTATGCTTTCCAAGCCTTTCCCTTCCTTTTAATTTTGCTCATAAAGGCAAGAGAAGGGAAGTCTAGCATGTGACACTGTTTTGAAACAAGAACTATGAGTCATAGATTGATATTATGGACAGGAAGGACTCAGAACAAAAAGTATTACAATATTGTGTTGGGTTTGTGTGGCAAGGTTTTGGTAGTGGGGGTTTACAGGGGTGGCTTCTGTGAGAAGCTTCCAGAAGCTTTCCCTGTGTCTGACAGGTCCAAGACAGACCTAGTGCTGTCCAAGGCCCAGCCCATCAACAACAATGGCAGAACCTTTGGGATAACGTATTTAAGAAGGAGGAAAAAACCTGCACAGCTGCAACTGCAGTCAGAGAGAGGCATGAGAATATGTGAGAGCAACAGCCCTGCAGACATCAAGGTCATTGAGGAAGGAGGGACAGGAGATGTTCCAGGTGCTGGGGCAGAGATTCCTCTGCAGCCCATGTTGAAGACCATGGTGAGGCAGGCTGTACCCCTGCATCCTATGGAGAACCCCATTCTGGAGGAGGTGAAAGAGGCTGTGACACCATGGGAAACCTTCACTGGAGCTGGCTCCTAACAGACCTGCGGAGAGAGGAGCCCAAGCTGGAGTAGGTTTGTTGGCAGGACTTGTGATCCTGCGGAGCACCCGTATTGGAGCAGCCTGTTCCTGAAAGGCTGCACCCCATGGGAGAGACCCATGCTGGAGCAGTCCATGGAGAACTGCAGCCCGTGGGAAGGACTCAGGCTGGAGAAGTTTGTGGGAGGAAGAAGGCGGAGACAGTGCGATGAAGTGACCACAGACCCCATTCCCATCCCCCTCTGCCCCTGTGGAGGGAGGAGGTAGAGAAAACAGGGAGTGAAGTTAAGCCCAGGAAGAAGGGAGGGGTGGGGGGAAGGTCTTTTTGAGATTTGGGTTTATTTCTCATTACCCTGCTCTGATTTGGTTGGTAAGAAATTAAACTACTTTCCCCAAGCTGAGTCTGTTTTGCCCATGAAGGTAACTGGTGAGTGATCTCTGCCTGTCCTGATGTCAACCCACAAGCCTTCTCTTATATTTTCTCTCCCTTGTACTGCTAAAGAGGGAAGTAATAGAGTGGCTTTGGTGGGTACCTGGCATCCAGACAGTTTCAATCCACCAAAAATATAAAGAAAATACTTTTTAATGTAAGGTCTCACAAGGAACAGAAGCAATTCTTTTGGCATCTTCACGGCATTTTAGCTTCCCACTGAAGTTAGAAATCCATGAGGGTAGATGCAATCTTAAAAACTGTCAGGTTGTTGGAAAAAAAAAAAAAAAAGAGCCAGCAGATTAGACAAGCAAAGTCTGTGGGATAAAACTTTCTTAATTTGGAACAATATTTATTGCACTGTATCATATCTGTCGTTGACTTCGGACAGGAGGTTCACCAATCTGATGTCACATGAAATCATTTTAGAAATAGCAAAAAAAATTGTTTTGTTTATTTCTGGAGGAACTTTATACCTGACACTGCACCAATTGGAGAATGACAGGTGTTTCCACCATAAGCTACAACTGAGAGAGGGCAACTTTTTCTGATCTCCGTATTATGCATCATTTCAGAATAAATTCTCAAGGAAAGAACCATTAGCAGCTGTGGTTAGTTGTGTAATGGAGCAAAACCAGAATGTAGATTTAAACGATTTTGACGTAGTGACCTGATAGCTATTTGTTGACACAACAATTAATTTTCTAGATGAGGGAAATACAGTAGATCTTAGCTATCTCAATTTAGAGAAGGATGCTATGCTGCTGACAACTAGTAAAGAATTAAAGGGTCAGGGGAAGGAACTGGGTAAACAGCATTTGTACTATGAAATTTCACTTTAACCACACGTGTACCTATCAACTTTGTTTCACAGAACATTCTGAGTTAGAAGGGACCCACAAGGATCAAGTCCAGCTTTTAAGTGAATGGGCTGTACAGGGATCAAACCCATGACCTTGGTGCTACTAACACCATGCTCTCACCAGCTGAGCCAATCTCAAGGTCTGTTGCCTGTGCCATCAACACAAAAGAGGACACAATTCTCACATAGTAAAAAACAAATCAGAGATTAATTGTATGATTGAGATGGCAAGGCACCGAGCATAATTCCTCCATAAACCATGCATTTTTTTGTTGGAAATTGTACATGAAGATGGACTCTGTATATTAGATGACTACAGGATGACTGTGAGCCATGAATTTGGTAATGGCTATGGAAATGGAAAATGTAGGCACACAAATATCAAGTGAGATAATTCCCATAAAGAATAAGTGATTTGTCAATAACTCATGTATGAAATACTTTTAGATTTTACTTAATATACTGTGCACGATTCTGTTTATCCATGTTTTAGACAGATTGACTGAAATGAGAAAACAGAATCCTAGGATGATATGAAGAATAAAGGGTTTGTAACACAAGAGGGAAATAAAAGAGTTTGGGTTGTCCCAGAATAGAAAAAATGAAGGTTGACTGAAGATATGACTGATATTTAAAAATATGCCAATGAGTAAACACAACGGAGGAGGAAGAGCTATTTAAACTAAAAGACAATGTTGGCAGAAGAACAAATGGGCATAAAATGACCATGAACAAATTTAAGCTGGAAGGCTAAATTTTTCTAGTTATCAGAAAACTGTCTTTCAATGAAAAAGAAGGCTCTTCTAAACAATTTTTAAATCAAGTTCAGTAAGTTTATGATTTGCATTACATGACAGATCTGTCTTCAGCAGCATGGGATTGATTCAGTGACATAGAAGTTCCCCTTGAATTACATCTTACACAAAGCAGCAATTACTCTTGAGATACACTAACCTCTCTAGCAGCATGAACCCACCGCAGAACAGCACTCAGTATGACTAAAACATTTTCATTTCATTTCAAGAGACTTCGATACACAGCTAATCTCCAGAAGATTAAAACAGACTGAATGCAAAGACTTTTTTCGGAGCTTGCAATGTCTCTAAGGCCAGCATGGTCAAATAGATCAATAATAAGGCTAACTTTTGTCTGAAAATTGTCATCTCCATCGTCACTGCCTTGGGTCCTAGTGCTAACCACAATAGTGTGTGCCACATTTTGAGCTGCTGACAGATATATTTCCAGTATTTAAAAGTGAGGATCTGAGAACCTGGAAAAATGCTGATTTGAATAATTGCATCCTACTACCTACAATGTCAGTAATGGAGAGAAAATCCCAGCATACTTTAAAAGCTGTGAAATTGTCCCTGCAGATGATGGGTAGTGTTATTCATTCTTATTTGTTTAGCTGCATTTAAAAGTGAGCCTGGAAGGGAAAAAAAGTTTGGACATCCAGTAAGTAGGATGTATTTTGTACCCATTTTATATCATGTGTTGTATGCTTATTTGAAAAAATGAAAATTGAATATAAGCATCAATATTCTAATATTATTAGGGTAGGAAATTGGAATTAGCCTTAAGCTTCTATCTTAACTAATGCCACCATGCTTCTTAGTGTTGTTGAATGTCACACTCAAGGAACAAATATTTTCCTCAGTTGAACTTTCATGGTCCAGTAATTTTGTGAAGCATTATGAAACACAGAAACCTCCAAACTAAGAAACCTATTCCTTTTGTTTTTCAGTGTCAGAACAATGATTCCTCCAGGGGAATGCCTATATGCTGGGAGAAAAAGGAGAAAACCCATTCAGAAACAGTTAAGTATCATATTCATCGGGGGCATCTCCCTCCAAATGTATGTGCTAGAAATGAGGTAGAAGAAGGGTTCCCTTCCTCCTATAATCTGCTGAAGCAGGATAGACCTAATCTCTTTCTCTCCAGTGAGAAACCCTTGTTAGGAGGCTGGCTCTTCATGGTTAGGACTGTCTCCAAAAAGGATGCCAAGCATGGGTCCAACCATCCTTACCCATCAGATTGTGTGCCAAGAGGAGGACAGTGTTGGTTGTGGTGTGTACTGCAGTGCACTGCAGAACACATTGCTGTGAGGAGCGCAGAGGGAGTGCCTTTTCGTAGGCAGAAGATACAGGTGGACCAAATGTCAGCTGGGCAATGGGCTGGAGAGGTGGCTGCCACCTTTGTGCTTCTGTGTTCCCTGCAGCCTGTTCGAGGATCTTCCTGAGAAGCTGTGTGTCGAGTGGCACCAATGTGCTGGCACTGCGCTCCCCCCTTCCCCTTTCCTTGGCTTAGCCTTGCTTGGGGCACCGCTAAGTCCAACATGTGCAAGCCCGGAAAGTGGGTCAGTTCAGCCAACTGAAAGAGCAGACTGATGATTCACTTTTTGCATAAAGAACACATAATTTTCAAACCACTATTTACTATGGGATCACTTTCATGACAAAAAAAATGGGAGAGAGGAATTACATGTGTGAAGGCAAAGCAGAAGAAAAAATGAGAATTTGTTACTACAAGATGCTTGAAATGGGAGGGCGAAAAAGGTTGCTATCACTCAAATGTAAAATGATTTCCAGATGCCACAAACCACTCTGTGAAATGAAGCTTTTAATATAATCATACCACATCTTCTGTGTTACACTTGATTCTATGATTATGAAACACACATTTTTGCTCTGTTAAAATTATGAACTGGCACTGGTGGCCTTCACAGACAATTTAAGGATGAGAGGGTAACTAAAATAGATTTCCCTATTTTCAGTTGTTCAGAACTTCTATAAATAACCCACTTAGCTTAAAATTGTATATATTGGTCTAGAGTCAAAGGGGAGTTTCTCTGAATGTTTTAATGACATCTGTTGATATTGTTTAGATTTTGGGCAGTATTTGCTCATGAACCACTTCTTCCAACTTAAAAAAATATTTCTTTTATTGCAAAATATATCATAGGTGACAATTTCAATACACAAAGATAGTGACATAAGAAAATGATTTTTCCTGCAAAAATCCTGAGTGTTGAATCCAAAATGTATGTCAGATTTCTACACTACTCTTTAAGTATGGATGTTGATATTTAATTTTACAACAACTGCATAAAGTATGGAAGCACTCCAGCACAAGAAATTACCTCTGTGAAAGCTGTTTATGGATTATTACTTTTGTAAGGAAGGAAAGTTGCAGTTGCTTTAATAAACATTCAGATTTATATTTGGAGTTTACATGTCAACTAGAACTTCTCTCAAAGATGACTTCTAAATAAGTGCAATGGCTAAGAAAACTACCTGCTAACAAATGACGGAAATTACCACATTAGCCTTTTTTGAAGTTCTGACTTCAGTGAACTCAGAAGCAAATTCTCACTCACTTTGACAGAACCAAGTTTCTTTCTTGGGAACCACTGCAAGTAATGCTACCTTGAAAACAGCTTTGCTGTGACATTGCAGTGCAGGTACCTGAGCATGAGCTCATCAAGCTAGGATGCAGACAATTTTGATTAAGAAACATGGGTTTGGTTAAAACAAAGGAAAACATTTGGACTATTAGAATACTGAGCTCCCACACTGGAAACAGCAGTCTATTTTCTGTTACCACTTGCTGAGGATGATTTCTCAGTTCCTAGTAACCCTGGTCTCTTCCTCAAACCTTATCTGTTTGTGGGTTTAGTCTCTGGCAAGCCTTTCCTGTGCTTATTCCCTCACTCAGGGACTTACTCTCATCTAAAGAGGTTCTGAATGCCCCAGACAGATGGGTGGACAGAGATTCTTTCACAGTCTATGTCCTTTGTCCTACTGGTTTTAATGACATTTTAGGACTCCAAGATATCCTTACTGTTACGCTGCCTTGAATAATTTATCTTGAGTTTAGAAGGGTAGACGAAGCCTATTAATTGAGCAACATATTTAACCATGATTTTGATCCATGTCATACAATCTTTGTTATGTTTTTTTTTCTCCAGCTTGATTTCATAGCACAGCACATTCTCCTCAGTCTTGTTCTACTTTCCACCTGTCATTCTAATAATGAATCAAAGGAGATACTGCCACCTGTTTTGGGACGAGTATTGTTCAGTTGTAAAACTTAATTTCTCACAGGAATGAAAGTGGATGGATATTCTTTGGCCAGTCCTAGTGATGATTCCTCTCTTTTTAATGTGAATAATGTCTAGAATTTAACTTTCTCTTAACAAAGCAATAAGTGAGCTCAGGTGCCTCAATCTGAGCAGGATACTTGGCTTTCAGTAGGGATTCATGGGTTAGTCCTTTCAAAGATCAGGGCTTAAAAGACAGAGGTGCAGCTTTCCCCTCTGCAGAACAACTGTGATATTTATATTTATCCATAGTCAGTGATTCCCAGGAGGCTGACTCTCTAACTCTACATCAGCTTTTTGTGATCAATCAAGGCGGTGATCCTGCAGCTGGTTTTTAATCCAGGATATCACAGAATGCTATTGTTCCTTATGTTCACTAATGTTTGTCAGGCACAGAAATTCCATTCTGAGGTAGTTTTACAGAACAGTGATGAAAATGTATAAAGAAGCTCCATGAGAAAATGCAGAGACACACAGGACGTGGAAGCACGTGAGGAAAATTTGTTTTACTGGAAGGAACTAATATGCTTCTCTTCTCTGGATAGAACTAGCAGAACTATCTTCATTAGGTTGCCATTCTTCAGACAATACCTCAGGTTCAAGTTCAACTTTTGTACATGCAAATAAATTAAAAAACCCTAACTGTTCGCCTTTTATCCCAGAAAACTTTCAAATGAGGCCCATTAGACGTGGTCCACATTAAGGAATTTTGGCTTTTATGGACACAGTTCAAACACCTGGAGCTCAGACTGATTGAAAAATTTTCCATCAGATATGCTTTTCAGCCAGACAGCCGGCATTTTGACTAAAGGAAACATTCTCTACCAAGTGTTTATTTCCTGTGGAAATCTAGCATTTTACTGCTAATTCAAGCATCTGGAAATTAAAGAGATCTTGTTTTTTAACCTCAAGCTAAAGTCACTGTGCTGAAATTAGTACTTAGAAATGCTAAGGCAATGCTTCAGGACAGTCACCGTTTGGGAACTTCAGCCACTCCTTCATCTCAAACCCTGGCATCTTGTAAAACCCTCTCCCTCCACAAAACCTTTCTTGTAATATTTTATGGCTCTTTAAAGGCAAGCCACAGCTGCCCAAGCTCTGAGTGTATCTATAACTGGTCCATGCTGCCCACTTCAGTCAGAACCGTACCTGTGACAGGGTAAACCTTGGGAGATGCAGCTCTCTCCAGCTTCCTAGTTCTCACTTTAAGGCCCTCTGTGGCCTAGCCCTTCCTCTTACTTGGTATCACACTATCCCATCTCTCATCTGCTCTGCCAGTGTGGCATCTTCTTGACCATTAGTTCTGCTTTCGCCTCTCCTTGCTGTGAAGAGGCAGAAAAGACAGAAGGTAGCACAGGGCCCCCTTTCCCTCGAACAGCTTTCTGTCATTCAGTCCTTTTGGTTTATAGCAGATGGTGACCACCTGCACATATACAGCTGGCACTGGAGCTCAGCTCTGCCAGGATTCCTATACAGTGTCCAAGCACAGCTCAGTGGCTGTGGGTGCTGGTCAGTATGTTCATGATCACCATCTTGCTGTTACTTTGCGTTTAGCCTGTGTGTTGCATCTCCTGGTCTCTCTCTTCCCCTTTCCCTTCTTACTAAAAGCGTGCTGTCATAGTAAATGGTTAGATCATCTGCAGGTTTAACACCTAGGCATACTTAAAAAACTTATTCAGAGTGAACTTCTCCTCAACAGGGTAGGGCTCCCGCAGAGGGTAGGGAACAGCAGACAGAGCTGCAGTTGCAGGAAATTCCTCTGCGAGCTCACCAAACTGGTTTACACTAGTGGCGGTCTGTGTGTCATGGGCACACTGAATCACTAACGCGCAAATGGCTCAATGCCTTGTGTACCACCGAAACAGAGAATGTCCTCTGCACCAGCTGCCGCACTCAGCTTCCACCACACGGGGACTGCTAGTGTGGTTTCTGTGCAGGTACAAGTACTTGTTACTGCAGAGCAGAATTTGGGCAGTTTAATAATGCAAAGAAGGGAAAGCCGGCTCTGTTGTTTTAATTACATGTGCTTCTCTACTGCAGCGGTGTTGTATGGAAAGCAGAGTAAATGAGGTATTGGAGTGAGTGCTACGTCTCTGTTTACAGTTTTACAACCCAGAGTTTAACACAAACACAATAAGCACCATCTACTTTCAGCCCAAAATGAAGGCCAGAATTTCCATTTGCCTCAAAGCAGCCCACTGGAGAATTTCCCTGCCTGCCCCTTTTTGTTTATGGCTAGCTAAACTAAGCTAGCCTTTCCGTGGAACTCTCTGGCATTGTTTTAAATTGCATCCACTTGGTACCTAATTACCATTTACATCAAACCGCTGTTTGTTTGGATTCACTCCCTTACTGAATCATTTCCTTGAGTTTTCAGGAAGATTTTGTCCTGAATTTTCTCCCGTAGTCTTTTTACACTATTCCCTGCAGTCTCCAGAAAACTATTTCTTTCAGGGAGTAAAAAGGCAGCCCACCTAATTGCCTCAAACCATTCCTCTCTGGCATAAAGTAGTCACTATTTTATGTGGTAAATAGGCTTGAACAACTTGTATTTCTATCCCACGTTCTCTTGAAAATTTTTACCTTTAGAACTCATCAGTTTAATTTTCCTTATTAAAATTAATTTTTTCTGTCCTAAGTTACCTCCTTACTTCAGCTGATTTGTCAGATGTAAAGACCAATTAGCAAAAAGTTATGTTCTTTAGCTTCTGCTCAGCTGTAGGCTATATTCCCACATATATGCTCTCACAGGTCAGACATCATTCTGGTGTCATAGGATGGCTGAGCTTCAGCGTATATTGCAAAAAATAGTTAGCTCAGAATAAGGAAAAAAAAAAGTGTTCATTCTTTGTTGATTACTTTATTTGTTGCATATTTGCTCTCTAGTAGTGAAAAGTTGTTCGTTGATCTAAATCAACAAAGTCTTCTCCATGTCTTTGACAGCAACTCATTAAGTTATTGAAGAGCCACATTTCAGTATTGGCAATTTTGAATGAAAAACCAGAAATTAGGTATATATTCACTGGCACCTACCTCAGATATTTTTTTTCATTCACTCTGTCCATTGATGTCATCCTCTTAAAATGAAGTGGGACTTTCAAAAGTAGCAACGAATTTTTCATGACTAATTTACTTTAAGAGGTTTTCAATTAGCAGCAGTCACACATACAAAACATTGATTTTTGTTTTACTAATTACTGTGCACGATTTTTTAGAATCTTGGTTGTAATAAATTAATACTTTTGTAATTTAACATATTAACCACTTTGTGAAATACTAATGCTCAAAATGAAAATTATGATTGAAGAATGCAGTAAATATGTGAAGCACGGAAATGCAGTAGTAAAGTGCAAAAAATGATTGCTCTCATATTCCACTGGAGTGCCAGCTAGCTACATAATATTATGATCCTTGGCTTTAGTGAGATGAAAGTGGAAACTGTTAGCACAACCATATTTTTCTTGCCTACCATTTCCAATGCTTAAGTATTTTTCCATCCTTCTCTCCTTGATTTTTCTCTCAACGTCTCTTATTTAGGAGAAGGTGCCTCAGGAGGAGCATGTCAGTGTGCTACAGTCAGAAGTTGAACATGGGCATTACCAGAGTGGAGGTCCAGCTGACAGAGCACAAAGTTCCTGGGAGATGCCAGGTCACCTGTAGCACTGGGCTGCTGCACTCCCTCTGAGATTACGGATCAGTGTAGTTTACAGCTCCAGTGTCCTGTAGCATTTGGCTACTGCTGGGTCCAGCAATAACTGTCTACTGAAAGGAACCACACTCTCAAACTTCCACTCAGGTCTTCTTGTTTAATAAATAAGTCTGTGCTTCAGCACTGAGCACCTCTCACTCAGATGCTGGAAATAATGTTCCCATTTCTGTTTCCAAGTGTACCAGCTTTTCCTTTTCTTCCTCTCGAGAACAACACTTTACATGTTCTGTGAGAATATCAGTGGACACTTCAAAATTGAGGTTCCACATTTGTGATGTTCTTCATCTTAATCAATTTTCGCAACAGTTTTTCTAAGTTATCTAGTACTGTACATTGCAGGAGAGGAACACAAAATGGGGATGGACTATGAGTGTTTGGCCTAGAAAGCTGAGTAACATAAACCTTTATGTTTTGCAAGGAGTATCAAGGTTAATGGCTCTTAAGAGAGAAACCAAATTCTTATCTTTATTATTTCTGATATAGGAAGGTAAATGTGAGAATGTATGCAGGATTTTTGAGCTTGAGGAAAGAATGTCTCTTTACCTTGCCTCCCATACTTTTTAAAGTCATGTCTAAAGACAGGTTCTTTGCTTAATTATCTCCTGACCCACAGGTTAACTTTGAGTCATTAAATGGAGGGAACTAAGATGCTTTGGATGAATACAGTGGGTATTGAATGGATTCATGTATTAGTCATGGTAATTTTCCTCTGCTGGTCTGCCCCTTATTTGTACAACATAGAAGAGAATTTGTTTTTCCTGGTATTGACTAGAACAGGAAGATAGTACCCACTCCCCTAAGGTGAGAGGGTCCTGAGCAAGAGATACCAGTTCTTCATGTGTTTTTCACTGGGGAGAAGTGAAAAGTGTCCATGTCTTTGCACCATGGCAAATGCAGAATGCTAAATCTCTTTTTGGCAGGAGAGAGAAACTTTAAAGATTTCCATAGAAGTTAAGTGAAATATTCCTGTTATCAACTAATTGCATACAACATCTCAGTCTCTACTACCTGGAAGTAAAACAGGTAATCGAAAATGTGTTCTCCCCCCACAGAAGGCCTGCAGTCGGGAATGAAAAGTCAAATCCTTCAAAGAGGCACAGGGACCGTCTGAATGCGGAACTGGACCATCTGGCCAGCCTCCTGCCTTTCCCACCTGACATCGTATCAAAGCTGGACAAACTTTCCGTCTTGCGCCTTAGTGTCAGCTATCTCCGAGTCAAAAGTTTCTTTCAAGGTAGGTTTCCTTAAGATATCAACATCCCGTTAAAAGTATCTCTCTAATTTATTGTTGCATTGTACTAAGCCTGAGTAAAAGTGACAAGTAGTATCAATTTGATAAAGACATGGAAAAAAGTCTGTTGTTTAATTTATTTTGTGCATGGGATGTTGCGTTGGAAGTTTTGTGCATTTTTTCCTATGCTGTTTGTGTGTTTTTCGTGAAATAATGGAATTATGCCCATCTTTTCTCAGTAGGTTTCAGGAAATGGGAAAACACAATTTTAAAATCACTAAATTGGCCAAGAAACTTGGGACAGATGTAATACCTGTAGATACTTTGAACTCCCTATTTGAAGCAGTTAATGACACATTTTCAAAATGCCTGTTTAATCATGATGTGAAAGTCAAGCAACTCCTGTATTGCCTATGTTTGCTGTATGCCAGAAGGAAATGGGCTTGCTTGAAAAGCCAAAATGATCACTATATTTTAGGGTAAGAAAGGTTCAAAGTTTAAAGTGTTGATTAAAGCTGTAGGAGGCTACGCTTTGTTTTTGTAGCTGTCTGGCACACGACGCAATGAAAGCCAAATGTTCATTTTCAGATGCACATAAAAAGAATTCTTCCAAATTTGAAGACAGTTTGAGTTTCCTCTGTTGCTGAAGAGTTCACAAGAGCAAAATCCAGATTAGTGATTCAACCATGACAATCTTCTCTAGAATTGTTTTTTAAAACAGAAAAAAAAGTCCATTTGAAGGAGTATAGTTGACCAAAACTTGTAGGTGGACTGCAGAGATAAACAGAGGTATTTTTTTAATGGATATTATTTTTCTTTTAATACTCTTTGTTACTTTCTGTTACTATTCCTTATTATGCACAGTGTATATACTTTTTTTGGCTTTGCCTGGAGAATAATATCTATTAGTTGGTTTCTTGCTTTTAAAATATATTTTAGTATAAAAGAAATGCCAGGTTGAAGGGACTTTGGCAGGCTGCAGGGTATTTTACAAGCTGACATCATTGCAGGAGCTGACATTGATAGCAGGAGCCTCCCATGTCAACTGTGGCAGCTGGTTGCCCAGCCTCCAACATCCTGCAGCTTACAGAGTATCTCCTTCTCTTTGAGCACATACCTGAGTGTTATGGTCCCTTCCTCTGAGCTTTACTTTCGTTTCTCTTGGATTCACAAGCAATAATGTGTCTTCATCTGTCTTTACTACTCTTCTGCCAGAGTTTCTCAGATCCATTGTCTCCTTTTTTAAAGGGGTGAGGTAAAAGGAAAACAAGTAAAGCCAAACTTCATTATGCTGAAATGTTCCGTGTTCCATGTTTTGTGAGATTTCATTTAATTTAATCCCCAAATTACCTAATTGAACACATCGTTTGTGTTCCCTTCATTCTTATTTTTAAATGTTTGCATCGCAAAACTAAGGTTACAGTTAGCATTGTTTATAGTAAAGGAAGGAAACCACATGCCATTTTAAGACGAGAGCAGGCTGGAGCTTCTGACGGGTAAAGTGGAGAAGAGGTGAGCTGTGGAGGCAGAGCTGAATGAGGAAAGCTTGCTAGTGCTTGGGTAAGGGCAGAAGCTGCCACATCCTTCATGGGCATCATGATCTTCCTTGTAGTTGTGGAGAAATACAGCAAAATCTGGGGTTTTTTAAGCAAAAACTTTGGTAGGAGTTAAAAAAACAAACAAAAAATATCCACCCAAGTGTTTCAATCTTTGCTGTGATGAAAGAGGATAGAAGAGCAGAAATAGTTTGTTTGTGGCTTTTTAAATCAAAGGATGGCACTAAACTGGGAGCTGTTATAAACACTGAGGACAGAGAACAGGCCAGTGGCATACAGAGATGTTATAAAATTGGATAAAAAAACATTTCTGGAAAAATAGCCTAGTAAATCTGCACTAATTGACTCAGGGAAAATTAATACAAAGGAACTGGTACTCAATAGAAATGAGAAACCTGGAAAAGAGATCATAAAAACAATAATTGAAGAGGGACAGTGGTCAGCAAATTGTTCCATGCCTGTAATATGATATGTTGACATAAACAAGAAAACCAAGTGTGGATTTTGGTCTGTTTGCCCAGAGGCAGCATGTCACTACACAGGAAGGTTATAATCCCTCTCTGCATGAGACCAGCATGACTCCATCTGGAATAGAGCTTTCTGATGTGGGCATCTCCTGGTCACAAGGGCATTAGTACATATTAAGGGGTTTGGGATAAACACAAGCAAGACTATAAAGTTGGATGGACAAAGAAAAAAAGGAGTAAAATTAGCCCAAATGTGTACAATTTTTATTCTTTGGCTGTTTCTCTTCATAGGAGTGAAAGACGAGAAGGGAAGGAATTGCTTAAGATATTTTAGAGTGGCACAATGGAGGACCCAAGGAATGATGATGCCCAAGATGAAATTTGACTTGAATATCAAGCAAAACATATCTGTAGTGAGTTGTTTTTGGCCATCTGATATTCCTAAAATGAATGCAGTGGAGATTCAGGACAATTAAAATGTGTAATCTTCTGTGACACACAGTAACGTGCGTCTTTTGTTTAAAAAACTGTTCTCTGAGTTTTGAGGAAGTCAAGTGTAAATCCCAGGTTTTTAAAATGTGCTTCTAAGAATATTGTTTGTAATTTTTTAGAAAATATGAGTAGTGCTATTTCACACATAAGTTCATATGTTGCAGATTCAATCTGTAATAGTTCAGCAATTGCCATAATAATTATAATTACACACCTTCAGCAGTCACAGCAGTTTTTAGACACACTCATTTACTTCCACTAGGTGTCCTTTCAGTAGCTACTCTGCAGTAGTCAGTGTGCAGCACAAACATATTTACAGAGATCAGTAGACAACTGGAGACCATGGCATTGACCTCACCATATTGACTTCGAGTACGAAAATCGTTTTATAGAGAATGCGGTATTGGGGGATGGAGAATATCTGTTGGTCATTTATTCCCTTTTTAGTGACCATTATATGTTAGTACCTTGAAGCATATGGTCTGTTCATCTTAGTCAAATTGTTCAAGCAAAGGCCTGGTTCCTTTCCAAAATTTAGATGTGGTTGTTGAGACAGATATTCCTAGGATTTATTTTAGGTTGTGGTTGATTCCCACCCTCATTCTTAGAACTGTTCTCCTTTTGCTTCAGAATAATTCTTCTGTCTACTTGTTTTAGAGTCTTCATATGTCTGTTATCAGTTGGCAGAGGCTCTATTAATAGCCCTACTCCCCCCCAAGCTATATGCATTTAGTCATTTTGCATTTTCCTGATAAGCACTTAAAAATGGCTTGCAGCAATAACCTTCCAGTCTCACCAGATCTCTTGTCGAAAGCAGCATGCATCTGAATCAGTGCTTAGACTGAGAAACATCACTGCCACAGGAAAATATGATGGTCATTTGACCCTGAAAAAGACTTGCCTTGGGTGGGGCTCCTGTGAGAGTGAAGTGGTGTCTGTGACCACTTGAGTTTGCTGGGCCTTGGTCTTGGACATATTCCATCTTCGTTAATTGTAGTCTGTCTTCCTTTACCACTCTCAACAATACATCCTTTAGTACCTCTTATTTCTCAGTTTTTCCATTGGTGGAAAAATGGTGGTCTTGTTCCACTTCAAAACCAACTCTCTTTTGTTGGTTGTTTAAATTGTTCCCTTCTGGTACAGGTAATGATTTTGTAAACAAATGTCAAAGGAATAGCACCACGTTCTTTCAGCATCTCAGATCCTTTCTGAGAGAGAGAGCTAACTTATGTTTCCTAGTACCTGTAAAGAAACCAGTTATGACGATTTAGATAGGACAACACTTACAACTAGGGCTGTAAAGCTCCTCATCTTTCAGTTCTTAGTGTAGGAAACCTGGTGTCAGTAGGCCACTCGAATTTTCCTTCAACATATCCTACATTAATGTTAAACTTTTTAGCCAAAAGCATTCCTGATAAATGATAGCTGATGTTGTTGACTACAGTCTTAGAGAGCAAATGTAGAGACCTTTATTTAGATAAATTTTTTGATTATTCAAGAAGTGAGACTATTTGAAATCCCTCACTACATAATTTATATAAAGCATAATTTTATTCAATAGCTTGTTATTTTTCCCATCTGGACATTTTTGCATGCACAAATGTGTATTTATACACATATGCAAACACAAAGACATGCATGCACATATGAAAACAGTGGGGTCCCAACAAAAACTTCCTTCACAGTATTATTTTGAACCTCTGTATTTATTTCAGACTTCAGTGTCTTCTCTGTATTTGCTTACTTCCAGACTTCATTTGGTTTTGAAAGTTATAAATCTGATAGATTTATGGATGACTAAATAAGGAATGTAGAGAGTCACAGATGAACTCTGGGAATAAATATATTAAAAATTTCTGTAAGTCTTAAATTTAAACTGTAATAAAAAATTAGTGACAGTCAAACACAGAGACATGTTGTTTGACCTGCTTAGACAATATGGATTTAAACTGAATTTTAGAAACAAAGTAGAGTTGGAGAAATTTTTTGACAAATATTAGTTCATCTGCTTCCACATAGAATTCAAAATTTTAGGAAACAGGCCTGCAATGGACTTTCCTGAGCAAAGAATAAGATATGCCTAAACCTGAGTGTCCTTGTCTAAGGCTTTTGTAAATCTGCAGCATGAGTGATTCCACACCTTCCTTGGCAATCCCTAACATCCAAGCTAGAGCTGTCCTGCTTTGGTTTAAGCCCTCCTTCTGTAGAAGAAAAATTTGTTTCTTTTTCTCGTGGCTTTTACAGACATGAAGTTGTCCCATGTTTCCTTCCCTGTTTTCTCCTTCAGACAAAACAGGCCTGTTTTTTTTTTGTTTGTTTGTTTGTTGGTTGGTTTGATTTTTTTGTTTGGTTTGGGTTTTTTGTTGGTTTTTTGTTTTTGGTTTTGTTTTGGTTTTGGTTTGGTTTGGTTTTGTTTTGTTTTTAAATCAAGGGCTAAAATTTCTGTATCATTTTTGCTCAGCTTTTGTCTTTTTTTCAAGATTGCTCTAGGGTATGTGCAATGCATCCTTCTATTTTGCAGCAAATGACTGATAACTTCTCTCATAGTATGGTTTCTTAACTAAAAGTAGTTCCCCTTCGAACCAGATTTTTCAGTTTGCTTGTGAAGGTGTCGTTAGACTAGCAATAGCCTTTTAAAGTTAAGAAGACATATAATAGCAATTCTTCCCAGTTGTAAAAGGTAATTAATTTAGTTTTACAGGGCAACATATCTTTGACAAACCTGTTGATTCCTATTTTTGTTTTTTATTACCTTCAAATCTTTACAAAGAGGTTGTTTGATATTTTTCTTCAAGATTTTTCTAGGGATTGAAGGTCAGCTAGGTGGTCCCACTATCCATTGGTTTCCTCTTCCCATGCTTTCTAAAGATAAGGTCCATGTTTATTCTCTTTTAGTCTTTCAGAATCTCCTCTCAATATCAAGTTCTCGTAGAGGAATAGGTAATAGCTCTGAATATGCTTCACTGCAGTCTCAGAATACACCACGGTAAGTCTCACCAGGTGCAACTACACTCATGCAAGCAGCTGAGGTGCAGCCTTGTTCCTGGTGTTTTGTTAGTATGTATCTGATCCTAGCTGATGGAAGCAAAAAGAGTCAATAAACACTAAACTTTTTGTTTTCATTATCTTTAGCTCCCACTCTGCTGAACCCCAGCCTTGGGGCTGGGGCTGTATGGTTAAAGGACTTCCAGCATGTTTTTCATAGTGTTCTCTTTCTTGCTACATCTGATTTTATGCATTGGCTTTTCCGTTTCTCTTCTTATACGTTTGTGTTTTATTTTACTAATTTTAAAAAAAGATTTCCTGTGAGATTCCATTGTCATTGAAGATTTTGTTAAGGTGTTCTGTTCTGATATATCCCATTCTTCACTGCCCCTGAGGTAGTTTAAACTTATGTCCTACGTATTGGTTTGTTGAAAGAACATCCAGGTCCTATTTCCCTTAGATATCTCTCCTCTGAGATTTTTTTCAGGTGTACTGAAGTCTCCCTGCCGTAGGTCCGCTGTCTTCATCTTGCTGTGCCTTGGATTGCTGTTGCTGAAAGAACCATCAGTTCCAGGACTTCCTGGAAGCTGCCCTTCTTCCTCCTAACTAGTTTTTCCCTTCAATTAAATGTTTTTTAATATATATTTTTTTTCCTTAAATTTTTGGCAGCATAGTACACACTGTGTGGTTTCTGTCTTTCTCTGATTTAGCATTTATGTTAGTGGGTCATTTCCCTTTACTCACTTACGTGTTTGGTGTGATCCAATTCCCATCAATGTTTATCTTTAATGGAAATTGAATTTTTTCCTTTTAAGAAGAAAGCAACAAAGGATTCCTTCCAGCTGGCCTGATTTTCAGTATCCTCAATTACTTGCAGTCTTTTTCAGCCATTTTCTCCTCCTATACTGTCCATGGCTGTTGCTCTCCTAGCTCAATAGCATACTACTATGATTAAGATTCCTTATTCACTCATTAAACCCTTTAGGCTCTTATTTGTTGTGGTATTTGAATATTTAGTGCTGCAGTCCCCACTGCAGACCTGTTTCTGTTGTGACATGCGCAACACTGCATTGACACTCGCATAAAATTAAGATATTAAAACTTCACATGGGTAAGGAAATGAAAAGTGATCTTGCTTTCAGTGCATAAAGTGCACCATAATGTTATTTAACACAGCTGTGTAAGTGCTGCTTACCTGAACCAAACCTTCTGCTCTGAGGATCCAAGATTCCACTGCAGTTCATGTACTGGAGTTCCCAGGCATCCCTTTTTACTCCACTGTCTCTTCCTATCAATTTTGTTTTCCCAGAGCTTTCTTTTCAAACTCTCAGCTAAAGTGTTTTGTTTGATTTTTTTTTCCTGGACTGACAAGTTCTTCTTCTTTGGTCTAAATATGTTTTTTAGGTTTTACTTTGCATAAGCATGGGAATTTTTTCCACAAGATTCAACTGATTCTGAAACTAAATTCATATGGTTGAGTCTATTACTACAATTATAGACTATACTGAATACATTTCCATGGGAAAATTTCTTCTTTCGTTTGTTAGCCAGTTTCAGCAGCCTGAAGCTTTCCCTCAAATTTAGAACCATAAGCTTAGTGAATCCCATATTCACAGAAGGGTTGAAATTAGAAGACATCTCTGGAGGTCACCTGATCCAACCCCCCCTGCTCAATCAGGGCCACTGAGAACCAGTTTCCCAGGACCATGTTCAGATGGTTTTTGAATATCTCCAAAGGTGGAGAGTTCACAACCTCCCTGGGTGACTTGGTCACCCTCACAGTGAAAATGTGTTTCCTGATGTTCAGAGAGAACCTCCTGTGCTTCAGTTGGTGACCATTTACTCTGATTCTGTCACTGAATACTTCTGAAAAGAATCTGGCTGTTCTTTGCATCCTCTCCTTCGGTGTTTATACACACTGAAGAGATCCCTCCTGAGTTTTCCCTTCTCCAGGCTGAACCATCCCAGCTCTCTCAGCCTTTTCTCATAGGAGAGATGCTCTAGTCTCTTCATCACCTTCATGTCCTTACACTGGACTTTCTCCAAGTACTTTGTAACGGGTATATGTAGAACAGATAGAGAAACAGTAAAATAATAAAAGATCTGAAATACCAATAAATATTATGAGAGGCTATGTTAAGAACAGGATGAAATGCCTAAATCAACAACAATGGAATTATACCTCGTTGATTCTACCTCTTTGTTCCCAACAATCTTTTCTTTGTATGACTTACATATTGATTTACATTATATAAATAATTAGATGCTTTCAGATTATCCTCAAGCTTTAGTTTTTGATGAAACCTGTAGTTCAAGTTACAAATCTAGGATTTCAGTTGTGTTTTTCTGCTTAGTTAGGGTTGAAGAAATACCTTGAGCCAAGAAGTCCCCAGCATATTTGAATATTTTAACAATTACAAGTTTGTTTTTTAAAGACATGTTCTACTGATTTAGAGCACTTCCAGTCCTCTCATCTGAAACTGAATGCCTGAATGATTTCTTTCTTGGAAGAGAAAGGACTTTTTTTTTTTTTTTAAACATACAGAAGGTCTTTAGCATATGTATTGCTCTAGTTCACAGTCGTAACTTATTAGATTGTCTCTAAGCATTCAGGTTGTTTAGGTTTCTTAGGACAGCGTATTGAATGGCTTGTACTGAGAAGAAACATTCATGGTCAGAGTGGGTAACAGGTAAGGTTATTCCTCTGGCTGTATTGAACCAACATATTCCAAGTGCCGCAACATTCAGGGGTTTTTTGGCCAAAAAGGGACTGTTCGTAGAAGAAATATCTTCTACTCTCTACCACTCTCTAATTTCACTATTTTCCTAGCAATATAGCAACTGAAAAAAGGAAAAAGTGTTCTGCTGGGTAAGTGGTACATAAGCAAACCATTGAAGGAAGACTTACTGTCTCCAAGTCATCATCTAATTAATGCTAAAATACTACATCAGTGAAATTTTAGTGGAAGTGTCAAGACTTTAAGCAGGATAGATGCATTTATTCATCCATGAGATCTGGCAGGACTCATTTCTGGAGAAACAGCTGCACATTGACTCTCCCCCATGCAACCCATTTTCAAACAGTGGATTATTTTAACTATATTTTTAAATATATTCATGACCAGAGAGACCACTTTGTTTGGACATAGTGCTTATACTTATAACAGTTAATTTTTTTCTTTTCCCCTTGTTTCCTAGGAACACCATTAATTTCATGTAACAAATGACTGAGGCTGTTTTGTACTACATGTGCTCTTGGATAACCTGGAGGTCTCCGACCTTGGGAGATGACTCTTGAGGAGAACTGCATGTCCTCTTTGTGCCTTGTTGTAGGAGGGTGGACCTCCTTGTGCTGGTTATCTTTCTCTTTAGTTTCCTGCAAACAAGATGGATTTTGTAGGAGGAGTGTTGATTTACAAGCAGAATTTACTTCAGAATACATCTATGTTCAGGAAGAACAAGGCAGATTTTAAATTGCTTGAATTCCTGTCACCTTTGAAGATCAAGGGAACCTGTTAGTGCATCACTATGTTCAGTGTCACGTTCTGAGACTGGGTCTAAATTCCATAGCCTTTTTTTTTTTTTTGAGTAATGGCAAGTGAAGGATCTTAGTTATAAATAAGTTTCAGATCTTTTCTGATACTCCTTGGGTACTCCTGTCATGTGCTGTGGGTTGTTTATATTGCCAGACCTTACAATCTCAGAGCTGTTAGGCTGAGTGAGTCATCTGCATGCGGAGGGCTGGACTACACAGATTTTGTGCTGTCTTTGGGAAGCACACATTAGGATTTTTCTTGCAGGATTTCCCCGTGCAATTCTAGATCTATATTATATACAACTTTTATATCCCTGTAGGTTTCATTGTTTCTCCTGATATTATCAAGACTGTTTAGAAAACCAGGGAGCTGGAAACAACAAGTGACACAAAGGGAATCTTTGACTGTAAGATTTCTCCTAAGGGCATTTGGCACTGGAAGAGTTCCACTGTTTCAGCAGGTAGAATTACGCTCAGAACCAGACACACTCAGAGATGCACACAGTGCCTGGTCTTATAGGTGTTCCCACAAACCACAGCTGCTATATTGGTCCAGTGCTAGGGGAAGTCCCCAAAATACTTTGAACCATTCATCTTTCTCCATCTTGCTTAGTAATTTTTAACCACTCTGATTTAGTGGGCTTTTGTGCTCAGTACACTTCGTTATATCACACTGTGCGTTTCTTGTAGCATCGATGTAAATGGATGTAGGCATGTGGCAAGGAAAAAGCTGGGTCCATCTAATCCAGGAGACTGGGATGCACACTATCTTTTGTATTCGGTGATTTTCACGTTGCTTGTGCACTGTGCTTGCTTAATCCTTCCTCCACAGCTAAGACCCTCCTTGGCCCAGCCTGGTACCAGCTGTTGAAATACCTTCATAGTCCCCTATGGATCAAATTCTATTAATCTACACACTAGTGAATGGACTTTCATTGATCTAATTTTGTTGAGTTAAATTGTGTTTGGATGTTTGAGACTGAGAAAAAACTTAGTATAAGATTAGTTACACTATAACTGATGTTTTCCTTGGATATGGAAACAAGACTTGTTTTCATTACAGGAAAAATGGAATTTTTACTCCAGAAATTGCTAGCAATTGCAGTGAGCGTAGAAGACACTAGCAATAGTTTTATCCTAATCACTGCTGTAGTGGATGGGAGGTAGGAAAGCATTCCCCCAGGCGTGAACTTTGGCTTGGTTTACACTTGTTCTCAGTTTCATGAGCGATTACCATCTCTGAGAGGAAGCGTCTATCTTGACTGTCAAGAAAATGATTTACTTTGTTTCTTATTTTAAACACAGATACTTTTTAAAGGAAAGACAATACCTCTTATCCATCAGAACAGGGAATTTAGCTTGACACATCATAATTTCAAAGGACTTTGAAGACAAAGAAGACAAATAGTTTTAGGCTAGAGAACAGTGTGGGAGATTGTCCTTCCAGCTTTTTTTCCCACTTGGCTACTGCCTGACTTTCGGGTTACGGCACATAGTAAAGCTCTGCAGAAAACTCTGAAACAATGAGGACCAAAAAAATCTCAGAATCATTTGGGTTGGAAAAGACCTCCAAGATCATCGGCTCTAGCCTTTGACTGATCACCACGTTATCAATTAGACCATGGCAGTAAGTGTCATATCCAGTCATTTCTTGAACACCTCTAGGGCCGATGACTCCACCACCTTCCTGAGCAGTCTGTTCTAAAGCTTAACAACCCTTTCCATGAAGAAATTCTTCCTAATGTCCAACATGAATCTCTCAAGGTGCAGCTTAAGACTGTATCTTCTTGTCCCACCACAAATTGCCTGGGAAAATAGGTCAATTCCCACCTGGCTGCAACCTCCTTTCAGGTAGTTGTAGAGAGTGATAAGGTCCCCCCTGAGCCTTCTCTTCTCCAGGCTAAAAACCACCAGCTCCCTCAACCACTCCTCACAGGACTTGTGTTCCAGACCCTACACCAGCTCTGTTGCCCTTCTCTCAACATAACCCAGCACCTCAATGTCTTTTTTATCCTGAGGGTTAAGGACACAGGATTCAAGGTGCGGCCTCACCAGTGCTGACCACAGGGGGACAAGCACTGCCCTGGTCCTGTTGTCCACACTATTTCTGCTACAGACCGTTGGCTTTCTTGGCCACCTGGACACTATTGCCTCATGTTCAGCTTCCTGTCAAACAGCATTCCCAGGTCCTTTTCCACTGGGGCACTTTGCAGCCACTCTTACCTCAGCCTGCAGCGTTGCACTGGGGTTGTTTTGACCCAAGTGCAGGACCTGGCACTTTGTCTTGTTGAACCTTGTATCTTGGCCTTGGCCCACTATGATCCAGCCTGTCCAGCTCCCTCTGTAGAGCCTTCCTACTCTCCACACAATTTAGTGTCATCTGAGAACTTACTGAGGGTACACTCGATCCCCTCATTCAGATCATCAGTAAAGATATTAAACAGGACTGAAGTGTTAAACAGGATGGATCCTGCAGCAAGAAGCAGAGTGGTTATGTCAATCTGGGGACAAGACCACAAGACCAGTTCTTCTGAGAAACACAGCTTACTAGCATAGTTTAAATATAGCCAGGAACTATTTCTGATGACACTTTCTGGAAGGCAAACTAATTAATATCTTTAATTAAAAGCCTGCCATTCAGATGTAAATCTAAAACACTTCTTCCTTTGTAAGACTTTAAAAAAATAATTTGAAGCACAAAACTTTAGCTTTTGGACTTTGTAGTACTTTTAAAGAGTCAGCTCATGAAGTTCTGAAATGCTGTCTCATATGCCTCACTGGAAATGCTTGGTGGTTGCTGGGACCCTAAGAAGTTCATGAGATGCAGTCTGAAGGGTAAACATGAGGGCAGGAAAAATGTGGATGTTGCAAAGATGTGACAAGACTAGACAAAAGGACAATATTTTTAATTGTGCTTACCAGCATTTTTTCCTATTACAATTTTCAACTGGAATTTGTGCCCCACAGAAATCAGCTAATAATTTCTCTTTCCTGCACATTTTTCTGAATGAGCAACTTACTCTGCCACTTCTACGGGCATCCCTATGACTGACTTCTTCCCACCAAGGCCATCTAATTGTAACAATCCTTCGCTATCAAATCTTTACCAGCCCTCTCTCTTCTTTCTGTAGCTTTGACTCTTTCCCCTATAGCTATCATACATATCCTTCACATTATTCTTTATGGACAAAATGACCTTCCTAAAATCATGACCTATCAATTCCTCCTGGACAAAAATCTTCTCTCATAGAATCAGAACTACATGTTTGGAAGTTTATAGAAGTATGAAAGTAAATTAATACATTGATGATTTAGTCAAACCCAAAACTTTATGATTTATCAGATGGTTTATATGGTTGAATCTGTAGAAGATGCCTGTCTTTCTAAGCTGTGACTAGATATTGAGGTGCTTGGAAATCATAAAATATGAGTAGGGAGTTGGCTTCTGCAAAGCTTACCTCACTTTTGTGTATGATGGCCCTACTGTTTGGCTCAACGGGTTACTCTGAAGGACTTTTCTTAATTTAATTGCTTTTGGTTTGGTGTCTTTTTCATGCTCTAAGAAAGAAAATCCCAATTGACTAACACAGATGTTTTTCTTCTCTATCTAATGTAACAGTAACCTATTAGTCAGTGCTCTGAACATTCCCCACCATGAAACGAAATGGAAGTTCTTTAGATGAAGCACAGCAGGTTTCCACTTTATAAATCCAGTTTTAATTTTATGATTTTTGGGGGGCAATAATGTAGATAATATAGCTGACAGATTTCCTAAAATCTTGACATCTATGTGAGTAGAAGTGGAAGCAGAATTCATATCAGCAAACTAAATTAAAAACTCTCTAAAAGAAATTACAAACAGACTTTAAAATGTATTTTAAAGAATCTTGTAATTACTGTTGTGAAAGTTAGATGCTATATAACAATCTTGCCAAATACGTATTACGTGACCTTACCATGTCCCTAAAATTCTATTAAAATCTTCTCAATGCATTCCCTTTCTACATCTGCATGGAATATAGCAAGTTGAAGGTATAGAGGAAGTAAATCTCTGCCTGTAGTTTTTTGTTATAATAAATAAAATGTCTGCTATTTCCATTTACCTCTGAACCTGCAACATGAATTGACTACTTACTTATTGGAAACAGCTGAAAGAAGTTGAGAGAAGAGGACTGAAAAGAAGCAAAGGTCAGATCTAAATCAAAACCCAACATATTTTAAGTTTTCTTGTTCTAGTCCATTGACAACTTCATAACCACTTTACTAATTGTATAGCTGCAAAACATGTGTCACCTTATATTAATCTTATATATTCCATGAGTGTTTCAACATATGTACAGAAAACATATCTTCCTTGTGTTGGTATTATGTTGTATATCAGTGTCAGTGAAAACTTGTCATAAACCCTCTATATTTTGTTCCAAATAATTTATTAAACTGATATTGTGTCATGAGATGACCCCTATAAACTTTGGAAATGGAAAAATAAATAATGCTTTATGAAAACACTTCTTGAGATGATAAATAATTCAGCCTAGATAATGCATCTTGAGCTGATGAATGTAAAGATTTATGTGGAAAATATTCCAATATTTATTATAAGGACTAAGACAGTAAGTCGAGAAAAATGGAACTGTATTTCTTCTTTCAATACTTTTTCTTTCAGGTCTTAATCTACATTGTTGCATATAGAAAAAGGCTGTACATCTCAAAACAAGTAATGTTTGTGAGAGGAAATTAGTAATGTTTGCAATTACTTTAATAGTTCTTGAAGGTGCAGTCATGTGAGGTGCAGAGTACTCTCAAATTATGATGTGTTCATCAGGTATTGATTGTTTTTGGCACTTCTTCAGGACCACCAGAACTGTGTTAAACCTAGCAATGTAGTTCTATATATCCATCCAAGGGAAGAGTTCTTTCTTGTGAGCCACACATACTCAAAAACATATCAAGAGAGTTTGAAGGTATTGCACATTGCAACACTCATTCTTCATTTTTATCAATATCAGCAAGGACTTCAGAAGTATTTAATAAACTCAGCAGTAAGTGCCATATCATTTGGAGACAGTGATGCACCCTACATTTGTTGCTGCCAACTTATGGTTAGTAAAGCAGAGATAATGTCAGTTTGAAGGTTACTTTGCCATCACACCTTATAGGTATCATGGTGGTAGCAGATAATGTCTTTAAAACCAGTAATGTTACTGAGATAGTCACTACTGGCAAAATAAGGTTGGAGGAGAGGTCAGTGTCTGGACAGAAGATGTGCCTCTTGCAGTAACACTTAGTGCAGAGGCACTGAGTTCCAACAGGTCATTTGGAAAAGAGGAGTTTATTTATTGTTTCTTGTCTTTATCTAGTTAAGTAAAGTCATGATCTCCAGACAGGGAACAGCTTGCTTTCTTTAGATATTCTAGCCTCAGCAGATGTTCTGCCTTCTGAATCTCCGAAGATAATGTTCAACTAGATTAGTTTTACTCCAGGAGATACATTGGTAAGGTTTCTCCAGCTAGAGAAAAGCTGCAAACTCTCCATCACTCTCTTGTCAAAAGCCAATACAACAGCATGTGAAAAACATGTTGGGGAAAACTTTCAAGCTGTATATTCCTGTGCCCTGAACTGCCTGACATGGGAAATGTAACAGAAAATTTCCAAGAAAAGAGGACATTGAGAAACTTAATCTCCTTTCCACTGAGGCAATCTGCCAGGAAAGACCTACTGTAGGCAAAATTTGGGCAAAAAACCTCTTCTCAGAAAACAATTTTGGTTGGGGAGGAAACATAAAGACAACTGGTCAAGTCCTTAATTTCGTATTATGTTTCGCTTAACTTTGGCATTAGTGAAGTAATACAAGCCAGGCTTTCAAAATCTGGTCCAGTGTTTCAAAAAACACATTGCCTGAATTTAAATGTATTTTTAGGAACTGAAACAAAAATGCAATTGAAAAGCTGGGAGGGGTGAGCTCACACCTTCACCACTCCAGTAATTTGGCTGGAGAGTGTTTCGTGCTAGTTAAATTCGGGACCAAGTAGTCATGGCCGTATGGCCAGATTAGCAATGGTAGCAGGCTGCGGGAGGGAAAGAACACTGGAAAGTGAACTCACATCTACGTGAAGATAATGGAATACATGTGAACAATTCGGAGGATTTTAATTAAAGATCTGCCAGGTTTATTTTTCTTGTATGCCCTTTTGCTGTTTACTTTGGTGACTTTTTCAGTGTTCGTAGTTTGTTAATCTGTTTTATTTTGAAATCTTTGAGAAATATCTTCCACCTCTTTTTCTCTAGCAGCCTTTTTAGTAATAACCCACCTTACCTCTTTTTAAAATTTTCATTTTTTCATGTTCCTCATCTGTAGATTTTCCTGTATTCTCCATATAGATTTTTTGCCCCCACCTTTCCCCATCTTTGCTACAATATTCTCCCTTTTCTCTATGTTTCTTTCTCCATTCCTAAGAACTTTTTCTTACATCTTCCCTCTGCCATTCCAGAACAGGAACTCCATCTCTCCTCTCAAGTAACAGACTAACTTTGGTGGGAAAGCGATGAGCTCTTTTTTTCTTTTCCTTTTGCTAGTAAGACATTGTTCTTGTCTCCTGTTGGGCAAAAGAAGGACCAGGCAAACCTCTTTTCTATTCTGCTCCATGGAGGCCTTTTGCCCTATGTGGTCTGGGTGTGGTGAGCTCAGATAGCCTGCTGATGCTTTCATTGCATGGGCCACAGGGAGGGGATGTACCTTTCATTCCCTCCCCTACACAGAGCCCTACCACAGCGTCAAGATGACGAGAATCACTGAAGCAGAGGGATGAAGCCTTAGGGCGGGAGGGGGGGAATAAATAATGGATTGTTCTCAAGCCTCCCTACTGCATTAGGCTGCCAGATGATTGCTTATTTCTTGCTCCCACCCACACGCTTCATGCCACCACCAGCATTTTCGGTCCTTTGTGGCTGAGGTCGTGGGCTAGTCAGCTGATGAGTCAGCTCTGCTAACCAGTGCTTTTCCAGCTCCCCATGGCTGGGATAGCTTTGGCATAAGAGTTTCAGCCAGCACTATCCGCACAGAAGATGGGGGCCGCTTGGGCATGTTAGTTGATTTATTTAGAATTTTACCATTCTGCAAACAAATAGCAGGTTTCCAGGGGTGTACAATTCATCTCGTGTTTTTCTCTTTGCATAGTCTCCAATGCAGGAAGTTTTGAAGCTACGCCCTTTATACCATCTGTTAGTATGGGAATGTGGAGTTAATGGGAAATGCAAACTTTGAATAGGTCAGGAAATTCAAAGATTTGTTCTCACAGCAATTAACTACATGTTGGTCTCAGATGGTATTTTATCTCATTGGGTTAATGTACAAAACAAATCTTGCGCCACAGCCGAGTTCCCCCACCGCAGCTGAACTTGGCACAGGGACCGAGTGGGAGAAGAGAGGATCAGAGCTTCAAAATACCTTTGTGCCTTCTCAATGCTGGGCAGGCCTGGGCCTCTTTAGTGCTTCCCAGGGGTCAGAACACCCTCCGGGACTGGCGCATGCAGCATCTCACAGCTCATGTCAACTGGGGAACATCTGGCCAATGGAAAATACATCAGGCAGAAGCATGTTCCAGCTGCCCCGTTCCCAGCCTGCCCCATCCTGCCTTGACTCCATCAACTCCTGGATATGTTGATGTGGCTGTGATGCAGCAGTTAGGCACTCCAGCTCCCTTTTTTGTTCTCCACATCAGACAAAGGCTCAGTTGTGCTAGGACAGGTTGTATGGACCGCCACATGTGGAAGGCTCAGTCACAACTACTTGCTTTAAACTAATTTCTGCAGCTGCATTATTTGCTGTTCTCTCAGTCTGACTCGTACTAGGATAGTTCAAGGCATCCTTCAGCCTGGAGGCTTGGCATCCCAGCCAAGCTAGACCTTAGTTTGCATTGCAATAGCATAACACTTTTTTCCTCCCCTTTCTGACAAAAACTGTCTAGAAAGCACTGAGCCATTACAGAAAGGTAGCTGAGCATCAAGTATATGCAGTACGTTGGAGCAGCAGAAAGAGGATGAGGGTAGAAGTGATTTTGTGAGTATGCTTGCCGTGATTTTTGCAACTGAGTTACTCAGCTAATCCTTACATTTTGATTGTAATGACTGTAATTTGTCAGACTACTTAAACTTATTTCTAATGAAAGAATAACTCTTAGTAGCTATTTAAAGTCAATTTATTTATTAAATAATAATTTATTGTACACTAATATGAAATTGTTTGATTTTGGATTATTAGTGAACTGAATTGCATTTCTCTGGTTAATTTGCAAATTAAATAAACTTCACAGAAGGACCAAATAAAATACTGTACAAGCAGATTTGTAGCTAATCCAAATTACTGTATGCATGTTCTCTTATATATACATACATATATATATGTAGGTGATGTACATATCCTTGACTGTCAGGTGCAAGATAGAGTTGAGGAGAGAATGAGGAAAGTTTGCAGTAACTGTTTAGAAATTGGCATATGAGAAGTCATTGTTTATCTTGATTTCACTGTACTAAATTACTGACCAATTCTTTTCCTAGAATTGCGGGCCCAGTGGGACTTAGGCACATGTGTGCCTTCTTACATCTCCTTAGAAAATGGAGCAACTGACCACACTGTCTTTGAGTAGAAGCGGTCATATTCTTGAAAAAAGATTACAAATATTTTATTTTAATATAATAAGGGATATGAAAAGGACTCCCAGTAAGGCAAGACTTTTTAGATACCAACTCTGTGGCCAGACTACTCTGCGGAAAAGAGCTGAGAAGCCAGTATTCTAGCAGCTGCTTGCCCTGAAAGCCCATATGTAAACTCATTCCTGCTGTTACCAACGATTTCTTTGCCAGCTATCTCCAGAAGAATAGTATAATTTGTTTGTAAAAGTAAGGTAGCACAACAGCATTCTCATGTATCTCTTTCCATAACTGGAAAGGAAAAATTGCCATGTTAACTTAACATCTGCATTAATATCTAATGCTCTTTCACTTCAGACAAACCTCTTGCTATTTAGCCAAAATTCATAAATATGGACAAAGTCACATCTCTCTTTAGGAAGGAGTTGATCCTGTAAATTTTTCATTTCCATGGGAAGTTGTTGTCATGGTGACTGAATGGACACAAATCAGTAACACAAGACTCAAGGCAACATCTTTGGAAGTCTCAGAAATCTTTGAAACTGTGGCCTATCTTCGAACTGTGGCTTTATCTGCACTGGTACTGTTACCCTTGAGGTCACTCTTTCTTCACCCTATCGACACCCTTTCTTCATAGACTGGTGTCTCTGTCTCATCACCTCCACCAGCACTTTGCCTGAGCCAAGAAGCTGTGGTGATGCTCAGTGTCTCAGGTTAAGCGTGCCTTGCTGCCCAGCCTTCCCATCCACAATGTGAGTGCGCTGATCTCCGATACTGAGGTCCACCAGCATGAAAGTCACAATCCTCTGTCCAGCTTCCAGCCTAATTCTTCTCCATAAATATAGGTGAGACCTGGAGCCTGGATAAGGCCAATATTAGGGTGTCATTAGGTTCATAATAAAGTTAGAGTGGGAGGTTGTCTTTTGTGTAAACAGCAAAGTGCCCTGCAGATGGGAGGGAACCTCTCACATAAAGGACATGTACATCAGTGTCAAGCCTAAAGTGTAAAAAGTGTTCATTTTGGATATAGCCAATGGATGATGGGTGCATCTCCAGGATCCCTGAAGCAATCTGTAGCATGTATGGGCACACCTGAACAAGCTTTTACCTGTTTAGTGTGTCTAATAATAGCAATGAACTTGCAGGACAGTGTACAAATGAGTCATCTCATCCCACACTATGAGTCCTCAATAAGCTTAGTGCTGTGCCCTCATTCCTATTGTTACTTAAGCTGGATTATAAAGATGGTTTGGGCAAGCCTGTTTGTGCTGCCTTTAAACGAAATGTGTCTGTGTACTAATCCTCACAAAATACCAATGAGCAATACAGCCACCATAATTTTTTAAATTGTAGGATCCAAAGTAATTTAACAGCTTTTGAAAACTTTATTTCAGGTAATTAGTGCAAATAATTAATGATGGAACAACAACAGTCGCTTTCATAGCGTTAACTGCTTGTGAAAATAGGCCAAGCCCGCCCTCTTCGTTGGGTAGAGTTGACTTATCATAAGAGGAAAAATATTTTAAATTTTTTCTTTGAATTTCCAACTGCCCCTCATCATCCAAAGGTTGTTCTATCCACCACCTGCAAGACACGTCCATACAAAATCACTGTGTTGGTCATTTGCGGGATGCTCAGCTAAACTAAAGTAGCATTTTCTGACCTAGGAACAAGCTCTAACTATTACTTGTTGTACTTCCACAGTATTACTTCAAAATCAGTTTGTAAGCCTGATTCCTGGTCTAGCATTTCTGTGTTGTTGTGTTTCTAACACTGCAGCAGGGCAATTCAGGCAATTGTATCTGTTGTTTATTGAATCTAATTGTTTGACTGTTTACCATGGCTTTTAAATATCTCAATTAGCATAATTCACAGTAGCACATGGTTGGCAGACTTGGATCTTGAAGATAATAAAAAGGAACAGGCTAACTAAATATTTGTAAAAGGTGCCAGTATCATTTAGGTATTTGACTTCGGCTTTTATTTATTTTTATTCTACTCAGGCAACATTATTCCATCCAGATAAAACTCCAAGCTATGCATTTATTCCCTCCTCAAACTGAAATAAAATAGCCTTATGGCATATTTGGGGGAATCCCGTGCAATAATATGCATGCATGTGCCCTATATCGAAAGGGTGGGTCGAAAGGATGAGTTGCCTCTTTAAAAGGTTTCCGTGAACCTGTATTGTTATAGTAAGCTCTGGTAGGCGAGAGGTTGCGTGACTGCAGCAGACTCATTTGTGACCTCAGAAAAGTGGTTATGAAAGTGATCTCTTGATCAGAGGAATAGAGCTCTGCTGCCTGCCAGACCAGCAAGGCAGAAATGAGCCTCCTCCCTGCAAATCTGCCCCGGCAGGAGAAAAAATGTTCTTCTTTTGGATGCAGCATAATGACTTCTCTGAAAAGAACTCAGGCTTAAAACAGAGTGGGCTCTAGAGTATGTATTGTCTCCAGTTAACTTTCACATATTTTAAGAACACGTGCAAAAGCATCTTCACTTTTTGCAATTTGAAGCTTTTATTTTCTGCCTTAAACCTACTCATATTTTCCTTAGCATAGTGCACTAAGTCTTGTTTCGGTGGTTACTGGACTGACTCTAACAGTAAGCCACAGTATATATCCAATGAAGGTCACACTATCTGATGAAAAAAGCAATATAAACTCCTGTTTATGTCACATAATTAGTGTAAAAGAAGATCTGATGAGTCAGTAAGAAATCACTGTTTTTCATCCAGAGAAACTTGACAGAATAAGAAGCACAAGAAGTAATTTATGTATCATAGTTCTTTTTATACACGCTATTCACCTAGCATTGGTCACTCAGTGAAAGCTGCAATTGGCTATAATTGCCTAGAAAGTTGAAGCTACAATCCTATATGTTTCATGAGTGAGAGACAAGATTCTTGTCCTCATCCCATAAGGAATACTAGTTATTTCTTGGGTAACTTGCTATGAGTCAATTTAGCAGGCACCTTTGTTGGAGTCAGACTTGCCTGTTCAAGTCAGAAGACTTGAAACTGGAGAAAAGGTTATATTTTGTTAGCTAGGACTTTGTTTCTGAAATACGGAACATTGGTTGTTCCTTATCATCACATGTGACAAGTCTGATAAGAACTCTGTGCCTGCCTTTCAATTTTATCACTATATCTAAGTAATCTCTGGTTTTAAAAATTGAAAAGCAAATCAAGGCAGGGACACAACTTACAGTCTTAGAGCATTGAAGTATTACCTTTCCTGCCTTTTTTAAAGACAATATTTTTACTATGCTTAGAAAATTCGAAGGTTCTAATTCTGTTTCTCAAAAAACTTAATTTCTCTAGTGCTAAGGGGGAGAGAGCATGTAAGCACAATACTGGCCTGCTTAGGGTCTTTAGCATCTGCTTGGGATCTTTTTCTGAGCATGGAACCTGGCTGTCAAAAAAGGCAAAGCAAAACCTTTGTGAGGAAGTGAAAAATAAAAGTTCTTGTAGTAATTGAATACATTGTGTGCATGCATTTTCTACTTCTGCAGCAGGTTCTGGTTCTGCAATGCAATTTATTTTTGGACAAAACATAATGTCTTCTCTGCAGGCCCTCTGTCTTACAAGGGATTCCAGTTGGGAACAAGGTCCATCTGCTTGGATAGCTTTGCGGGACTAGTCTTTAAATGCATACATTAAAATCTTATTGTGTATAAAAACATATTAACAGATACAGGGATCATAACATCAGTTTAGGGTTCTGGTAGTTCAGATTTTGACTTCTGTTGTTGGATAGTTCTACATTTTGAGCTTTTAGGTCAGATTGTCATGCTATTGATTTCCTTCAGCATTCCAAAAGGCTCTGGAATACAGTTCAGAGTTTTAAAATTACCCTGAAAATTGATTCTGAAATAATTTTTTTAAACTTTTAGATAATGTTCCTGATGTTTCATTTGTCTGCATCTTGTCTCATCACATTTTATTACTTCCTGATGTAGAAAAGCCAAAGCTGAAGGACCCCCTCTCAGGCATATTTTTCCCACAGCTTGTTGGGTTCATGTAACTACTCAAGGCTTCATATGGTCAATCTCATCATGGCAGCCTCCACAGACAGCAGAAAAGACCAAAGCAAAGCAGCTCTGCCTTAAAAAGAGAGTGCTGTGTTGTGTGGGGTGGGTGTGTGTGCTTATCAGTGGTTCTGCAGCAGTGTGCTGTGATATCCAGCTGACTTAAAGGTGGAGATTCTCGTATTTCCTCTGCCAAGTGCCTTTGCTTATCTAAAGTACACTGGGAAGCAAATGTGTCTTTGCCTTTAATATTGGATACAGTATGGCTGCTATTTAAAGCAGATACTAAGGAATTGCTCTTACGATATTTCTAACTCTAAAACTGTTGGATCAAGATTTGGTTTTCTGGGTAACATATGCACATCCTGCGTACTAAGGTCTCAGTGTGAATATTTTAGATGCAGTGTTTATTTCATCTTAAAGATTTCCTTTATCCTCTCCAGATCATGTGCATTGGCTATTTTTAAACAGTCTCTTGTATGATATACTGGCCTACTGACACATGGTCTTTCAACTCTCTTTTAAGAGATACTCACTTAAATTCCTCTTGGAGCTAGCAGGTGTGAATGTAGCCTGTTCCTTTCCCTGCAGAATGCTGCAAACAAAATTATAAAGGGATGAGAGTGTTATAAAAGCACTGGAAATTGAGTAGTGGAAGCTCAGGTTGGAAACACAGGCCTAGAAAAGATTTTATCAAATCCAAAAAGGCCAAAAAAATTGTGTAAATCTCACATAAGTTAGTCATTGTCAGGTTGCTTTAATCAAGAAGGGGAAAAATGCTTTCTCATGCACTTTCCTAGTTGCATTTGTTTTCATGCTTGGTTTTTTATTTGATTTCATCCTTCAGGGATTGATTCCTAAAAGTTCTAAACTGTAGATCTAAATTGAAGAGGGCAAAATGGTGCACATCTTCTGTAGCCAACAGAGACTAAAAATGGTATTCTCAGGGTAAATCTGTTATCAGGACTTCATTGCATTTCTTCAGTAAGATGCAATTCTTACAATCACCTTTTAAAAAGCAGGAAGGATTCCAGTAGACTGCAGTAGCTTACTTCTGAACTGAGCTTTTCTCTTAGCTGTCTTTTCAGGAAAAATGGATTTTGATCTCATTATTTATGTTTCTGAAAAATATTTCAGACTCAAATTTATTTCAATAGGCTGTTTATCATTAAAGAAACTTTTTTTGTTGTTTGGATGCAATGATTAGTCACAAGCTGGTCTTTCATCATATGCTTAAATTTAGTCACATACAGGCTTTCTCATAAGGTTCTGATTTTTCTTATTGTCACTTCTGTGATATACTTTGTTTCGCGTCACAGATGCTGCTCTTGTTCATCTGTTGTTTATTTTCTGTCTGCAACAAATTTTGTGGACAAGGTCATGGCATTGCAGTGAGAATATAACAACATAAGAAGTGCACTACTGTGTCACACCAGTGGTCCATCTAGTCTGGTATTCTCATCTCCAAAATGGATGTCTTTTATCTACTTTAAAATATTCTTGTCCTGGTGTTACCAGGCACTTCACAGGCCTCATATTGTGGTGTTGGGTGAACAGCAGTTTTGCATTCAGTTCATCCATTGCCCTTACAATTTTGTAAACTTCTTTGTTACATCTTCTCTCATCCTTCCCTGTAAAGGAAAGCCATTTTAGCCTCTCTTCAAAGGGTGACTATGTCTTCTGTGGACACCGATGTCCATTGTTTTATTATTTTCCTTGGGAGAATCAGTCCCAAAAAAATGGCCTAATGACAATGAAATAGTATGAGCCACATCAAAAGAGTACTACACTCTTGGGCATAGAGAAAAGAAATGCTGGGAATTCAGAGGATATAGAGAACCCAATTTTTTAAATATACCTGGACAAGGGAAAAGATGAACAGCTATTCAGCCAAGAAGCCATTATGAAGGATGTTTAGGCCATCTGCTCCACAGATCCTAGAATCAATGTGTCCTGATGTGTTGTTCCTCTGAATATGTATATATATATATATATATATATAATGATTGGTGGGGTGTGCTGAGATCCCACTCAAGAAATGAGGATGTAACAGGTCAGAAAACACTGCAATACACTTAAGGCTAATGTGGATTAGTTTGGTGAAGTCGTGAATGAAAACATAAACCTACACTGATCGTACATTCTGAGGTCCTTAACTCTGAAACTAACCAAAGTTAAGCAAACTTTCAAAGTACAGAATAGTTCTCTTAAATTTATTTTTTTTCTACGCTAAACGTATGTTATCCCAATTATTAAAATGTATCATATCCCAATTCTGATTAATGGACATGTAATTTACAAACTTAAGGGGCAAGGAATTTGTTGGAATCATCTAATTTTTGTGAAGAATGTGGATATTGATTTGAAAATGGACTAAACAGTTTGCAGAGGTTGTTGATAACTCAGGATTGCAATGCATTTTATAGTTTGACAGAATAACCCATTTTCCTTTACCATTTATGTGTTTATTCAAAAGGGTGTGCAAGCAAATATACGCTCAGGCAAACTAACGTATTACAGCTTAATTAAAGAATGGAATAGTACACAGACAAAATTAAGGCCCCAGGACTGAACCTATAAATCAATAAGTTTCCATCATCAAGTCATCATATTTAATGTAGTAGATAATCAAATGGAATTGTGCAGTTAAACAGAAAGATTACTTGGAATAAGTCTTATATCTTGAGATAATTTTGGAGAACTGCATGTCTCCAGCAGTCTTATTGCCAGTATTGCCTACCAGACCAACTTATAACTCAAATATTTACTCACAGTGATGCAGACAGATCTCTAAAATATCTCCTTTGCTGATGTGCAATGTGGGGTTGTCTGTTGAGTCATATGAAGACAAAAAGGTTGCAACAGTAAGGCACAGAGAAGAAATATGCTTTCTAGACAAGTTCTTTTTAGTCTGTTGTTTGTATAATTAGCACACAACTTTGTTTCACATGGAAACACAGCTTTTGTTTGGAACTGTGATCCCTCAGAAATTACGGGATGAGGGAGATTTTACAGTCCCAGGCTAAGTAAAAACGTGACATACAAGTGTGATTTCTTGTGAGCAAATTGTGTGAGATACAGACAGAATAAACCATCAAAAACCATTATAGAAGAAGAGTTTTAATAACTTATTTTGCATATTCTCCATATACACACACTTTTTATGACAGCTACTTCACCATTCTCAGCATTTCTTAAATTAGCCTACACATCTCATAAACTGAAAATTGTGGAAACAGGACTTACCCTAATGCTCATTCACCTAAAATATTAAGCAGTTCTTTACCTTCCCAAATTAATCCTGCTTGTGATATAATGAAAGTCTTCCTGGAGGGAATGTGAAATGCCCATTACTGGGGATACTCAAAAACCCTGAGCAACCTGAAATTAGCTCTGTTTTGATCACAGTAAGGTAGACCAGATGACCTTCAGAGGTCCCTTCCAAAAACCTACAACTTCCAAAGTCTTTGTGATTTTCTATCCTGACTGAACTAACAGACCCGGGCTCCCCACAGGTAAAATACTTTTCTAAAGCCTCACAGGACTACTTGCACCGCAACACAACTGAACACTAGCAGATAATAATTTTCAGCTTCTCAGCTTGCCTCATCTAAATTGTATTTCCCAAAGGTACACAGATCTCTTTTTCACATGCAAGAAAAAATACCCTGAACTTGGTCACCTCTGCAAGAAGTCCTTGGTTTGTGTTTCTTCTTCCACCCACACCTGGATTCGGAGGTTACATTTTTGCTGGACTACCCAGGACTGCCTGCCCTGGCATCACACCAGCTCAGTGACAAAGACTTGGTCTGTCAATCATTAATTCCTACCTCAAACTTGTTCTCTTCCTCCCACAACCTTACTCAACAGTTAAGTTGAGGGAAAAGATGAGACTGATGGGTTTTAGTAGGAAGTGTGAGGAAGATGGTGGATTTTTTTCTGGAAACTGGATAAAAGCACACTGGAGAAAAGGACTTGTGGAAGGCAAGAGGTTCACCCTTCTCCCTTTCTTGCCTGCTGGAAACCCTCTTTGAGACCTCATCCTTAATATCTTGTCTGATCACCACTAAATCTTGTAACAAGCCGGATCTCTCAGGTCTGTTGTTTGTAGAAAAGCTATAGGCATGAGAGTTTTTCCCCCCTCTTTTCCGTGTTTTGTTTTTTTGTTTGTTTGGGGTTTTTTTGGTAGAAATAATTTCCATGTGTACTCTTACACACACACAGATGGCAGTGGCAGCTGAATCACCGTTTTAGAAAGTTTGTCTCATCTGCAATGATTTCTAAAATCACAAAACCCTCCAGTGGAATATAGCAAAACTGATCATATTGACGATTGCTCCAGCACAATGTTTTACTGTTTGCAAAAGGATTTGACTTCAGGGAAACACTCGTCACCCTTTGCACGGCGGGCTTCCTCCCCTCTCTCGGCAGCACGAGAGTTATTTTTCTGATCCTCTACTTTAAGCTCCTTTGCTTTTTTTAGGCAACTTCCAGATATCTGATACAGTATATAATGAGGAATTAGGTTCCATTACACGAAGGCTTAACCTTCTCGAAAAGCATTCAGCGCTTGCCAGGAGTCATCAATATTTAACAGCTGTTGTTATTATGAAATACTTCATAGGGTAATGTGGCTCGTCTGCTCGCACGCAAGGGTTTGAACGGGCGCCAGGGCCCTGTCAGAGCCGCCGGGAGATTGACAGGCAGCGAGGCTTGCGTGACAGTGGGGCTGGGGTTAGTCAGCAGTCTGCCTCCTCCGCAGCGGGGACTTCTCCTCCCCCTCGCCTTCCCTTCAAAAGGGCTCCTCCGAACGGGGTGGGACGCGGGCTGGGGGCTCAGAGGGGCGACGTGGCCCCACCAGCCCCGCGCAAGGACCGCGGGGAGAGGAGGGCTGCAAGGCGGTGGCATCTCTTTGATGCCCCTCTCTCGTGGGGGAAAATGGATGAGGCTTGCTGGGGAATAAACGGTTCTGAAAGAAAGAGGGGATGGGATCTGGAAAGCAAACAGTTTGGTTTGTACCTTAAATAAATGTCATGCTGTACTCGAGAAACTTCAAAGGGAAGTCAGATTTCAAAGCATCTCTTAAGAAGAAGCAGACTGAGAAAACCGCTAAGTTGGGAAGAAAAACTTTGCATTACTGCCAGTATAATTTCATCTGGTGTTCTCATAGCCTCCACAACAGGACTGAGAACCATACAGCTTTTTGGTGCATTTTGGTGCATTTTGGTGCTGATTCTTTCCCTAAGCATTTGTGCAACTTGTATGTTGTGGCATTTCAGTGAGAAAGTCCCCTTCATATTGTTTATCAGTGTAAAATAACTGTTCCTTATGCTGTATATTGTTTAATTTCAGTGTACATCTAATCACCCCCATCCTAATTGTCACTTGGTGTTCTCTGTAACACAGCCAGAGGAAATAGACCATTTCAATTCATGTCTCTAGGTTTGTTAGGCAGAATTGTTCATAACGAGTGTTTCCTAGTCAATTTGTTTTGTTTTCTTAGTATTCAGAGTAACACGCATAGCTGATTCTTCCTGCACCTAGACGATCCAGGAAGAAAGACCCTGTTCTCACTTCCTTTCAAGTAACAGTCACCACAAGTAATACATTTATAAAGCAGTATCTCTGAAACTGCAAGCTGGATTTGGGTATTTTTATCTGCCCGTTTTAAGAAATAATTTATTCCCTGGGCATCATTGAAGAGAAATGGTCTTGCAGGTACTTCTTATAGAAGGGCTTGAAGCGGATTTACCTACATCATACTGAGTTTAAAGAGGACAGTATGGTCCCCCTCTTACATCCAAAATCAACTCAGGGAAGGCATTCTGTTCAGAAGCAGCATCCCTTTACCGGTCTTTTTTCATCTGTTGCTTGGTGCAAGAAGCCTGAGTAGTGCGAGGTACCTGGGGCAGCTGGGGTACAGTTTGCCCACGCATTAGTTTTTTACAGAGCTTAAATTGCGAGTAATTTCGCTAATTTTCTGAAGAATGAAGGTCATGCTTCTGTGAGATGAGGTACAGAAACACCATGTAATCCCATGGATTTAAAAAGTGTGGTTTTATGAGTGTTCTGAAATCTCCATCCCTTTGAACTAAAGAGTATTCTGCAATGAATAAATGTTCTGTTATTTCTGAGGGAAAGGGAACGGCTGGTTTCATAATGCTTCTGTAGACTGTGTTAGGCAGCTTTTCTCTTCTTTACAATGTTCCAGATTTGGTTTGCAAGCCAAGGAGTTTGCAAATGCAGATAGCAATGCTTGTATCAGACTGAAGGCTCAAAAGCGATCTAAAGTTTTTACATTGTTCTGAGCAGAGACAGTGCAGCTGTGAGAGACTCAGCAGCACCGTCTGAGACAGCCCCATGCTCCTTCAATAAAACTTACTGTCTCCTTCATAGACGTTTTTTCTCCACTAATAAACTGTCAGTTCTAACTCTACATTATTTTTTTGCTTTCCACTCCTTCCAATGCTTTCAGATCAGAAATTGAAACAATGTCCTCAGATCTTTGACCTTTCCTCCAGGAAATCGCATTGTCCATTTTTCTTAAATTTTTTCTCCCTCCTCCTAGGCCCCTTTCCCCCTCCCTGTATATTTCCACAGTGCTGTTTTTCTGTAGGACCCAGCATTTCCAAACTTGTTGTCTTTTAATGTTGCATGGGACTGTGCCATGTTCACTAGATCGCATGAGCTTGCAAAACTGTCAGCCGTGTACGTGTATATCTGGTATTTATCACGCTATGGTATCAATATGCTCATTCATCTTCTTTGGCAGAACAGCTCCATCTTCTGTTTTATTTCATGTTCTGGAAGTGCAGGCTCAATACTCTGTGCTCAGATAAAAGGTCTCTGATGGTACCACTTCCCATCTCTTCAGTTTTGCCAGTTTTGAACCTAGTAGGGGAGGGCTCCACACTGAATTGCTGACCATCTAGTTTAAAGAGTTGCTTCTCCCACAGAAAGCAGTCCAAGGCTCCATAAAGCTAAATCTCTCAATTTTTTTAACAGCCAGCAGCATTCATTAGACTGCCTGCAATAACAGGCTTTTCTTGCTTTTTTCCCCATTCTTGATATATGGGAACTTCAGCAGCCCGTGCTCCCCTCAGGTCACTGAGTCATCCTTTGCTGTTTGTTGATTTTTAGTTTTCTGCAATTTTCTGCTCCCTGCCTACAAGAGACAGTATTCCTGCATGCTCCAATCTTCCATTTGTTTTCATCATTATAGGCTTCAGTGCTGATCCAAAGAGGGAGCATTTTATGCGATGTCTAAGCTTGATCACAGCTATCTTGGCATAAGGGCCTTTGCTATCAGGATACTCATCATAAGCAATATTTACCGTCCTTCAATCTCTCTCTTGATTCTTGGTGGTGACAGGGGTATTGTTACACTGCTCTGTTTTCACTGTTTTTCTGCCTAGTCAGATAACATCTTTTAAGTTTCCCTCATTGGCCTTTCACTTCTTGCTTTTCTTCCTCCTCCTCATTTGTTTTGGGGATCTGCGTGGTTTTCTGCCTGTCTTGCCCTGCTTTCTCCGGGTGACAGGCTATCACCAGCAGCAGTATCTCTTCTGAGCTGTCACTGTGGTATCAGCCTGGTTGTGGGTGGATTAATCAGGCATTTCCAGTACAGGGAGGCAGAATAAGAGTGAGCAGTGAGTGACAGCTCTGTTGCCTCAGGTGCAAGGAGAAAACTTTTCCGTCTCCCGAGGAACATTCGCTTCTCGTCGCAAAGGGTGTCATTTGTCTTTGATGGTGCAATGGGTCTCCTGGCAGTCCAGGCCAGTGAGTAGGGCATGTTATGAAACGGATGTGTGTGGCCTAACATATGGGTAACTCTAACTGGCAAAATAACATTAAAATACTTTCCATTTGGAGATGGAATTTATAGTAGCCAGACGAGCTGCGGAACAAACATCTCTTGTGTTCTGCTGCTGTGTTTGTATGAGCCTGAAGGCTAACAAACAGGCAGGGAGCTCTGGCCTGCTCAGCTGGGTAAGATAATAGTTTCCACTAACGATGCAGTTCAAACGGGTGGAATTTTCACAATGCCAAAAAAGTGCATCAAAGAAATAAAGCTTCCTTTCCTCTCACCCCTCCCTGTTCATCCCTTAACCTGCACAAAGATCGCAAATCACCATGTCATTAATTACTAAAACATCTTTTCTCAGGAGAGAAACTGTAGAGGAGGCCATTGGAATAGGGTTTGGGCTTTTAAAAATGGTTTTCACAAGGTATTTAAAAGATGTGTGGATGTGACACTTAGGGACATGGTTTAGTGGTGGACTTGACAGTGCTGAATCTATGGTTGGACTTGACAATCTTAAGGGTCTCTTCTAACCTAAATGAGCCTGTGATTCTATGTCTGTTCTTATAGACAGGTGTAGCAGAAAGCTTGGCTAATCAGGGCGGGGTGGGGTGGGGGAAATCAACCATTTCCGATTAGTTTAAAAGGTATTCCAAAATGAAAATGCAGATTTAAGTATCCGTATAACCTATTCAGAGCAGCCTAGCTTACAAGCCTGAAATCCCAAAATTGTTTTGGCTGGAAAACATGGGTAGGGATCTGTTTTAGGCAGCTTGGGATTTTCCTTGTGTGTTTTCCCATGCCCAGGGGAGGGATTTATTACATCTAATTATACATTCAAGATTATTGCCTCGGGGTAATGACATCTCTTTCGGAAAATATTTACAATGTAAGCTAAAGAACATCACGAATATTCACACAGTGTTGCTTTGCATTGCCATCATCTGTTGTAAAATGCTGATGTATCTTGCAACAATCCCTCACTAGGCTGTTAAATTGATGAGAAGCTCTTGCACAGGCTCAGGAGCATTAGAGGTTTGCTATCTGTCTCCTTTTTGTATTCTGATTTGGTATAAACTATTTCTTCCCATCTCAAACCTTTTTTTTTTTTCCTCTTTATTAACCATCTCTGGCTGTGGCTGTTCCAGCTTCCCTTTGGCTAAAAGGGAAAATGTAAATCAAATCAAATCAAAATGTAAATCAAATCTCACCAGTATGCTCTCCTCTCTCATTCTCTCTGTGAAAAGGAAAACAAACAGAAAACTGAATCTCTGTTTGTTACCAGGGCATTTGTATGACCCAACTTTGGAGTGGGACAGCAGGAGTGAAGCTGACTTAATTTTTACTGACCAAATGACAAAGAGAGGTTCCTGTCATACTCCTTACATGATGCAGAAGCCCAAGTATTAAGTGATGTCAGCCTTCTCAGAAATTCTTTCATTATCCCCAGAAATGGGATTGTATTTCAGGGATTTTTCTGTAGGATATATCAATAGGAAGACTTGGAGTATTCAAATATATTTTAGATTGAGCAATGTGCAGTAAGAGCATTGACGAGTTTAGTATCCCATGAAAGCTTTCATGATTTTTGGGAAAAACACGGAATTTTAATCTGTAGTGAGAGCTATTTATGAATTTCATGGTGAAAATGACCTGCTAAAAACAAACTTTAAACCTCTGTGTAAAAATGAAACAGTTTAAGAACGTTCCCTTGAACCTTACAGTCAGGCTGAAACCTGTAGAAGTGAGGAGGGTAAAGCAAGACTGAAAATAATCTGATGTCAAGAAGGTCAGCATTGAAAATAAAAAACTTATTTCAGTTGCTTGTCTTCTGAGCTATATAGACATTTTTCTATATTGTCATAATACATATTTTTATAAACAAAACAATTTGCTAACTTTCTTTTGTTTCTTTCCTGTGGGTTTTGGTTGTTGCTTTATGTAGAGTAGACTAATGGAAAAAATATGTTGAATAAAAAATGTGATAGATATTTCATATAAAAAACATCTGGACTGCAAAATATGTATCTCTCTCCCTCATAGCAAAAGAAAGTTGTCAGTAACTGAGATCCAGACCACAAAGACAGTAACTTCCAATTAAATCAGTGCATGTTAAGTGCTTAAATAAGAACTTTAGTCTAATCACTATGATTTCTAAATTGACAATAACTCTTTCCAACAGCCATTCAAGAAAAGCACTTTAAGAAGCAAGTTGGGCAAACAATAAAAGAAGACAATATATCTAACAAGACTGCTGTACAAGAAGGTGGACTTCTACTAGAAGTGAGTGAAAATATGCTGTTTTTTCTGGCTGTAATTTATTCAGTTTGATGATATATTTGGGCGGATTATTTGTGGCAAGTTTTGGTCATTCCTGGTGTGAGTCTTTCTAGAATCACATTTATGAGTGCTTCTTGCAAGAGCAAAAGTAGCAGTTTTGACAGTCATGTCCAGTCTCCGTTTGGGCAATTGCACCTCACACTTTTACATCCTTGACATTATCATTGAACTCCAGCAGGCCAGTTCACAGTTCTTTTTTACTTTTAGGTTTATTTTACTTGGCCAATATTTTGAGGATGTCAACATGAGCTTTCCTGGTTTCTGGTCTGAGTTGAGAATATTCTAGGACATTTTAGTTTATCCTACATCCTCAGTTCTGTGCTCTGCACACACACTGTGAGCACAAAAGTTATTCCTTCTGAGTATTTTTATCCCCCTTAGGATGACTTTATATTGGCAAAGCAGCATAAAGGGGCCATACTGTTGCTGAGAATTGGATTAGTTTATCTGAAGGAAGAATTATACTGCTGTGAACTACTGAACCAGCTAGAGCACAGCAGTCCATCCCAGTTATATCTGCATTTCAAACACATGATGTAATAATGCCTTTTATACACCGAGGTCCTTGGAAATTCCTATGTGATCAAGACTACATGTGTGTAGTTTTTTAGGATAGGGTAATATTCATGGTATAAAACTTGTGTGTTAATGACAGCTCTGATATACACGCAAATGAAAATTGAATAGTAGCCTCCAGCAAATAATTGCTGAACTGTTGAATGAAAAATACATTTTATCATGAGATTCAATACCATAAGTCATTCAAGTCTATGGAATGAAAACTGTCATCCTGCTTTCCTTCCTCTTAATACATTAGAAAATTTTAATTTTATATTTCAAGGCAAGTGACACAAGCACCTGATTAGCTAGTGCTAGTGCCCAAACAAGGTGTTTGGCTATCAGGCATTATTTTGCAGTCATTTCCATTCTCAGTGAATAGGGAATAAAGGGCAAACAATAAAAGATAAAGATGGTGAGTATATAATTTTTAATGAGGGTCTCCTATATTTAGTCTATGTTTTGCTGGGTGTATCTTACATGCCTACAAGTTATAATCATTAGGCATCTTCAAACAGTAGCCCTACTGCTATGAGTACATGGAGAGAACACCTGCACATAATTTCATGTACGTTACAAGAATCTAGTACAGAATATGCTGATGGTCAGCTTACTGCACGGTATGTAGGAGTCATATTCTCTTTGAGTATAGAGAAGACATTTTATCCTGGGCCATACTTAATCTGGATCACTAAGTGGTTGATTAAGTGCATGTTAATATGAATGTACTTACCAGCTTCATTTATGGGGGTGTCTGACCTAGAATAAGAGGGTGAGTTTTCCTTAGAGCTTTTTGGGAATGTTCTCTGAGGACTGAGTTTGGCTCAGGTCATCATTCAGTGGTTATGGCACATGAAGAAAGGTGTGTTTTTAAGTCGTTCAACCAAATTCATCGTACTGGTTATTAGGGACTGTGGGTTTTGTAACTAAACAGTCACATTTTTGATTCCTTCCAAGGAAAAGCAAACAGTGGTTGCTGTGCTTTGTATATTGGCTTGGGAATCTGACCACTTTATTTGCTCTCAAGAGATATTTTTTGGCTGTCGAAAGTCACTTTCCACCTCATGACAACACCTTGCACTGTGCAACCTCTCCTAGATGCTTTATATAACACAAACCAAAATAATCTGAATCACCAAAATATATGTGAATAATACTGTTCCTGAGCGCAATGTTAATAGAAAACACAGGATAATGGCTTTTATTTATTTCCTAGAGGGTATGGTTTGTGTGCTCCATGTATAGATAGAAATATGGAATACCAAGAACCCTAATTACTAGTAAATAATGTATCTGTGACTCGAGTCTTGGAACAATACAGTACTTCCCCTTTCAGCTTGAAAGAAAACAATAGAATTAGGCTGTCTTCAAAGTATGTTTAAAATGTTTTTTATTTCTAAAGGCCTTTGCCACAACATGTGTTTTTTATTTACGATTTTATGGAGATTTTTTACAGCTATAATCAAATAGCTTTCATCAGCAATAACAGAATAAACAATGATACCAGTTTATCAAAGGCTTTTTAGTGGAGCACAGCAGGTATCTAAATAAATAATTTCTTCCAGTATTTTAAGATCATTTCTTCTGGATTAGAGAATCATTTCTTGCCATCTTTGTTTCCCTTTGGAAGAAAGGGACAGAAAAAGCTCAAAGAATCAAAGTCTAATTTTATTAATTTTTTTTTTGAGTGTACCCCATTCAGTGTTTACTGTCCTTGGAGACTTCAGATTCCAACAGTTTGACTGTAGTAAAACTTTGCATTTTCAAAATATTTTCCAAGACAGGTGGTTTTGCAACCCTTGTGCCACATGCCTTTGGGCAGGAAAGGGCCACATCCAGTTTCTGAAGCCTGTTAGTGAATGCTTCAGAAACACTGGGCCAAACCCGTAACCAGAAAAATGGGAAAATAAGTTGTATTGGCAGCCAATAAATCCAGATAGAATTTATGGGGTGATGGGGTGGAGACACACAATAAAATGGTGACTTGGAAAAATAATGAATCACTGGTGGGTATCTAGGCAATAGCCTTGATTGCAACAATCATCTCGTGGCTGTTAGCCACCTCCTGCTCTTCCCCCCAGCTCTTCTACACTTGCAGTGGTAAGTCCAGACTCAGAGTCCACACTGAGGGGCAGGTAACTCCTCATCCCAAATGCTTGTGTAACTGTCACATGTTATACTAACAACTGGAAGAATTAAGTGCCTGTTGTCGAGAGGGAGGGCCTATATGGACTTGTTTTCTCAATGACGTGCAATCAGGCCTCTGCTCATCCTCACCACTGATGCTGTTTCTTGCATAACTTCACTCGTATACTAAGCAGCACCCTGCTGAAATTGTCACTTGGTCTTTATTGACCACTTCACAGTTGCTACTGCAGTTTTTCTGCTTGTTATGCAAGAATCGTTGATGTTCAAATTTCTGTATCAGCCCTTGCTGCTAAGGAGGTGCCTTGACGGGCTTTCTTTCCTTCTTTGTTATGTCTCTTGGTCTTCTATTATGCTGTTGTAGGCTCCAGCATGGGATTTACGGCATCTCTCTCTCTAGATGTACTGGACATAATTCTTTTCAGGTGTGAAAATAGCTTTTTATAACCAAAATGTCATAAAAATTGTAAAGATATATGGACAATCCAGGCAGCTCCCAAACAGATGCTAGTGGAGGAAGACTGTCTGGTTCTATCATGCCCCCTCTCTCTGATGAAAACTGATTAACACCAGACCTATTTTGGCCTATTTTGTAATTTCCATGCTCACTGGCATTTCAGACTCTTTGAGAGAAGATTCACTTTGATTTCAAGATCTTCCAAGCCACTCTTTGGCACAGTTTAGGGTCAGATTTCCATGAGTCCTCTACTCTGAAGCCTTTAGCGCACAGGAATCATATTTCTGTGGTTTTGTCTCATGTTTTTCTTTATGGCTGCATTGAAGATGCCACTCAGCAGACTATCCTGCTATTTCTTATTCAGTGACACTCTTCATTCTGTTTAATATCTTTATCAATTACGTGGATAAGGGGAATGTGTGCACCATTAGTCAGTTTGATACGACATGAAATTGGATGGGAGTTTTGACCTGCTTGAGGGCAGAAGGGCTCTGTAGAGGGATCTGGAAAGTCTTACTACTTACTTTCTCAAATTTTTAGACAAAGACTGTCGGGCGCCTGGCATCTGAAATATCTTTCAGATAATATTATATATAAATAAATATTAAATTCAGATGTGCTATTTGACTTATTAAATAAATAAACTTCTTCAAAACCATGAAAACTAGGTTTGATGGTGCAACCCTTATAATTCTCCACTGGTATTAATAATCTTAGCTTCATTACATGAGCTACTTAATCATCTAAACTTGGGTTTTTCAAACTCAGCTTCCATGTTTTGTAGGGATGTTTTTGTTCTACCTCTTAGAAGAAGAATTTTGCTGATTTGAGTTGTAAGTAACAAGACTAGTGAGGCAGTTCAGGTTGTCTAGCTACTGAACCAGCAGCATTTGTGCTTTGACTGTTGGTGCAAAGATATAGCGTAATCGGGTCTAGGGCCTTTATCACATAAAACAGGAACTTTATCACACAGACAAGTCCTTTATAGATTATTTTTTAATTCCATATCACAGGCTAGGTCACTGTTGTGAGTAGAAAGTTTTGGTTCTTAATAGCTCCTACTGAACTCGGTGAGGTTTTTTCTTGACAGCTTTAATACCAAATAGAGCCCAAAGTCTTCAAAACCAGTGAAAGTCAGACTTCTTATGCAAGCAAATAATTCAGGATTTGACATAATGCAAGTTTGAAGCATATTATTTAACATTATGTTGTTACCTTAAAAATGGGTGCAAATAATAATTTTCCTGGCAGTTACTTTGAAGAGAGAATTGTATGTGCACATTTTGGCACTGAAAGGTATCTCCTGGTGGCCTCTACGAACACCTTGAACTAGAGTTCAAGTTTCATTCCTAGGGAGTTGGAAAATGATACATTAGAAAACATCCTATTGGTGCTGTTCTTCACTCTGCATAAGGAAATAACATAGGAAACCCTTTTCCCACTTGGTTTCCTGTAATTTTTTTAAACTTGTTAGTGTAATTCCACTTCCTCCTTCCAAACTGATTTATGTAATCAGTACTGGATAAAATTGTACTCTTGAAAAAGCTGCTCCAGTTTGAATTTCAGTCTGAGAGCAAGAGATTTTACTCTTCCTGTTATTTTTAATTTAAACTTGAAAAGGAAAATTGGGAGTCCAACAAAAGTGCATGGTTATTATACAGGCTATGACCAAGGCACTAACTTCAGAAATCAAAAACTGGTAGAGAAAGACTTTTTGGTTTATTCTGATCTGGAATTCCAATGGTGCTGACTCTCTTAGCACAGTCCTTCTAAAGTAAATCCTGTAAGATGATGACACAGTGCTTCACTTTTTAATCTACTGATTTAAAAGGGGGCCATTAAAATAGGAAATTCTCACAAAAAGCTCATAATCTTCGTGAAATTTTTTTTCAGTTAATACAACTTTTAAAAGTTACCCAAACAACCCTTTTGCTTTCCTTTGTTTTCAAACACGAACCTTCTCCCAGTAATTCGGATGGCATGATTTAAGCTGATATTAGTCACTTGGTATGACTTACTGAGAATTTATCCATGAAAAAAAAGCACCATAAATGGGATTAGGATTGTCTTTTTATCACATGCGTACATTCACTTTTTTCTTGCCAGGCACAGGCAAAACACAAAGGAACATTTCAGAGGCCTTGGTCCCTTTTTCCTTTCTTTGCAAACAGGCATGTTTCTAAAATCCAGACTTGAAATTTGGCATGGCCACAGCTCTGCGCAAAAAACATCCTTTCTGTTGCCCTTTAAACAAATAGCTAATGTTCTCGCTTATTCCTTTCTTCTTTTTTTTTTTCTTATTTTTATTTTCCTCCTCTAACAAGTCTGTACAGAAAAGCCACGACCATTAAATACCATTTGCTGTCTCCTCCAGCCGTTGGTGTTACTGTTACGACCACAACAGTCACGATGCTGCCACGGTGCTGAGGTTTCTGAAATACAGGTGGCACCATCCAGTTTGACAGGGGCACAGAGCAAAATAAAAACATGTTATCCCCTCCCTTCAGATTTTCAGCCTAAATTTGAGATAAGTGATAAAAGATGGCTTTCTGTGGGCAATGCTTCATGGAAATAATGAATACAATGGTAACCATGATTCCCAGTATGCATAGTGTCTGAGCAGCTTGACCTTTTCCAGGACTTTTGCAAGAGTTTAAAGGAGGGATTTGAAGATGAAAAACAGTGAGTGAAGCCTTTTAGCAAAGGGATAAAAGCAATTAAATGCTTTTTTCAAAAACTTGTATATGTATGTGACATGCTGGGCTGATGAGAGTTAGTACTTAGCTTCTCCAGCATGAAATGACAGATTATAATTGAGAGGGGAGCAAGCTGGGAGTGGATTGGAAAATCAGGACAAGCAGCTTATTTTAATGATAGAGCAAGGGAAGTAGGCAGTGGGTGCAGGTGCATGGCGAGGAGCGACAGCATCCTCTGGTTTGCACTGGCATCAGGAAAGGTGTCCTCCATTTGTCAGGAGAGAGGCAAACCTGCTGTCCTGTAAGGAGGGCTGGCTGAGAAATTTTAATTGTACCAATGAACAGAGCAGCTGTCCATCCACAACATTAAGGTAAGAAATCAATAAGCTTTGGGCACAGCTCAGACAGATGTGGATCTGAATTTCAGGCCACTGTTGCTGTCTCCAGACTGCTCATCACAGCCAACTCCACCCGAGCTCACTTTTCACAGGCACTTCCTCTGTTTCTGCTCAGGCTATTTCAGTGCCTCTTGGAGATAGTCCAGTGGCCACATAACTTCCTCCTCAACAAAACATATTCTCCTGTTTCAGCTCTGTAAGGTTTTTTTTTCTCTCACTGACTTCAGAGCCAATCCTTCGCAACTGTTCTCACCAGTCAATAGGTTTGATATCTGCATGTGAGCACGGCATCATAGAGATGCACCAGGACTTAGTCTGCTACTAGAACTGACTTCTCACATTAAAGTAACAAAGGCAATCATAAAACACTCTTCATTTCATAAAGATTTTTGCATGAACTGGTTGAAGTGAAATTATAAATGAACAGCCCAAACTGTATTTACAGATGATACTTGCTTCTGGTATATTCCTTATTCTCAACTTAGAAAAGCTGATGAGCTACAGCCTTGCTATCTTCTCAGTAAGATGGTGTGATAAACAAGAAAGCAGGTCCAGTCTAGACCGTGTGCAGTCTTGATAATTTTTGCAAACATGTGGTCATTTTGTTTTGTGAGTATGGAGGTTTCAAAAGAAAAACTTATATAATTTACTAGAAATGTTGATTTCACTTTTATTTTTTGCTTACCTTAGTTAATAAAATTTAAATACATTATTTGATGGGTTTGAACTGAAAAAACCCTTTCTCTTGAAAGCATGATGCTGACCATTATATGTACTGTTTTGTATTAGTAGCAAGGACGCAGTATTGATTTGGAGACAGGAAGACAGACAGGCACCCTTCAAATAGTTCTGTTCCTGTTCCAAGAACTTCAAGAGAAATCTGATTCTAACAGTTCCTGAGATTTTTATGAGTAGAAAAAAGAGAAATTAGATAGTTTTTGTATCTCATTGTAATTGCAGTTCTTCCAGGAATTCCTAGCTGCAAAAGATGATGGGGACTGACAAGCAACTTGTCAGTCAACTTTCAGCAACTTGTTCTGTGCTTTTCCCACTCCTCCCTTTATTGCAATACCCCAGAATTCTCCAGTAACTCAGGCTGGGTCTTTTTTAGCAATAAGGAAAGAAATGTCTGCTGAAACTAAAGTGGGGGCTCACAGAAGAGACTTGGGGAAGGGTGTGTTAAGTCTATAACACAATATTTGCAGTCGCTGCTGCTGGTTAGAGGAGCTGTTTCTAACCTTCTATCCTTACCCCTCTCCAGACGATCCACTGTCACCTACTTGATATCTAGATCAGAGTAAGAATTGCCTTCCTCTCTGGGTCAGCATAATGCCTTAATAGCAAAATTCACCCCTACTGTCAGTATGGGACAGGGTACATTTGATACAGGATGCTTAGAGGATACAATACATGCGTAAGATGATAAGTGACACAGTAAAACAGTTCTCATAGTCAAATTCAGGAAGGCCACACTCCCTAAAAATTCTACTGACCTGAAATGGTGTTTTAAAAAGCTGGTTTAGCATATATTATCAAACAGGATGTGAAATACAGATTGTTTTGCTCTTCTCCCCACCCTCTGAAATAGTTTCATGTTAGGAAATGTGATATATAATGCTAAATACACAGAAAAATATTGCTCTGAAATTAGGACATCACATTCTGTTTACAGTATATAGGCTGCAACAGTGTCTCTTTTAGGTTTTGATTCCTTACAGAATGAGATGTCTGCCGCTCATGCTCATTAACAGTTTGTAAGTACAAATCAAAGTCAGCTGTGGATGGAATATTATGACGGCTTCTCATCAGGACTTGATGCACTTACATGTAAATAACACTGAAAAAAAATACAGACATTTGGTATTTACATATGTCTAATTGTCCAACATGTTGGATAAATATTACTTGAGACTCTTCTCAGTAAGTTATTTCTGTGAAAGATAATGGTTAATCTTACTACATTTGTTATTGCGAAGTCTACCTAACTAAATTTGTTATTGCAAGTGCAGAGTAGTGAGCAATTAATGCTTCACTTTGAGTCTTCTCAAATGGACTTAATCAGGCTTACATTTTCTATATTGAAATTGTTGAAGAGAAGATTGAAAAGCTCAGAGCAGCTGCAGAACTCATTAAAAATGAAGAGCTGAACTTGCACTGAAGATATGATATTGCCCCAGCTTTGCTTCCATCTGTGAATACAACATCTGCTTTTGAGGAAGTGAAATGAGAAACTGCATAAATCAATATAAAGACTGTTTCTATTTCCAAGTGTAGTCCAGTGTGAAAGAGCATTGACAGGAGGGTTCCATTACTAGTAGAGCACAATTTTAAATTCGACATCGTGAGTAATGAGGAGGCTTAAGGAAAAGATATAAAAGGTTAAGTCATAATTTAGTATCCTTTCATGGTAATTACTAAGGTAAATGATACGTTAGTCATCCAAGTACTCACTAACATATCTAGTAATCATCATACATATATCTATGTATTAATAAGTAAAATGTGCTTTTCCCTAATAATTTTAGAATTAATAATTTGAATATAATTCTTTAGATTATCATAAACAGTCTCCAGTACTTGTATACTGCCCATTTACTTCAGGTAGTATTCATATTCTTGCTTCCCATATGAAATCCTATATGGTAATACAAAGGAAAGGATCATGAAATTTTTACAATTAGACATGAAAAAAAGTCCATCAAACCTTACCATCAATAGAAAGCATTTTTCGTGATAATATTTTTTCTAAACAAACATGCCCTATAACAAATCTGTACTGAGGTGTTTGGTGTCACCCATGAATTCACTTTTGCAGCAACCAAACCTGTAAGCTATTAGTCATTAGTACTGCTCCACTGTGGTAGCGTGGTCTGTGTTCTCATTTCCATTATGTGGAAAAAAAAAAAAAAAAAAGGGATTTAATTGGCATGCATCTCTTTCTAGTATGCACCACATCAACTTCCTGCACATACAAAGCCAACCAATGCTTCAGCTCTTGTTTTTCAGTCCCACCTTGGGCAGAGTTGTCAGTTTTGAGGCGTCAGGCTCACTGGGGGCCAGCAGTTCATGCGAATGGTAACAAAAAAAGGCCTTATCCCAAGGACTTGACACAGACTAAGCAAGCTTTGTTACAAAAGCTTAGCTTGGAAGGAAAGTATAATGGAAGAAAAACTGCATTTACAATTTTGCATCATGTATTCAAAACAACTTCAAAGGCAAAGTTGTTCTTGGTTGTGTCCAATACTTATTACATATCAAGCATATAAAAAACATCACCATGGTTTAAAATGTGTTTACACGTATGCACACATTGCAATCTCACCCTCCAGGGAACTACTATGTTTTCTTCAAAGTTTATAGCTCACAATTACTGGACTCCAATGACTTACATTTTCCTAACTGATTTCCAGGAGGCTGGTTTTGTCTGCTGCCTCTTGACGAGCCACAGTGTTCCAGCTCCCTTGTTAGACTGAAGACACATATATAAACAAGTATCTCCAAGGTTTCCCTAATTCCTCAGTCGAAGTGATGAGATACTGAGAAATGGAATAATGAGAAATTTCACCAGCTGAATGATTCACAATCGTTTGTGCCTTTCAGATGGCACAGCTGTTCCCCGTGACAGTAAATGGGAGGGCCAGAGCTCAAGTCTATCTGGCATTGTGAAAGATCTTGTTGCTTGGTAGTGCAGCACTAGTTTCTGCATATCCATACAGAAAGAAGCCTCAAGTGATATTCAGGGTCAAGGAAAGAGGCAGGAACATGAGCTTTGGGGCTGCCAGGAGGAGTGAAAGGGGCATAATGATCATATATGTACATATTTCTTTGTATTTGAAAATAAACCTATCTGCTGTCTATGAAAACCAGTTTATCAGATTGAGCACTTTTGCTGTGAAAGGCTTCCCTTATAAACCCAAGTCTGTAGACTTCAGCCCGTACTTTCTTCCCTGGCTCAAATGATGGAAATTTGTCTTCTGCTTTGTTTCTTTTCCCTGAAAACTAAGCAGTACACGCAAGCCCGTGATCAAAATTGAATGCTAAAACAATTCTGCCACTCCCCTATGCATGAAATAGTCCTTACTCATAGAAATATCTCTTTTGAAGTTGCTTTGTAGATACCAGAGAAATACATAAGAGTCCAGAGGGCTAAGAGATACTGTACTTGTTGAGCAAAGGCTGATTCTGATGTCACCAGATATGGTATTTCTGAATAGTCTTTTATGTAGGGTTTTATTTCAGGGTTTTGTAAGAGTTAATTTTTTACTTTTTTTTTAGTTTATAAAGAGAACCTCAGGGATTCCAGAGGGATTTTGAGAAGGGCAATTAGGAGTCCTAAAAACACCAGTGGAAAGAAATACTGGTTCTCTAAACAATACAGCTGAAGACAGAAGACACATTAACTGTCTACATTTCCCTCCTAATACTCATAAGACAAGAACGCATATGTAATTTCCAGAGTTTTTAAATAGATTTAGATCACCAGAAAATTGCCCCATCCCACATAGGATGCAAAAATCCAGTGATCCACTATTAAATGAAGCTGTTCCATATAAAGTGTGAGCCAACTGACCCTGGAAATTTAGTACCCAAGTTGCGTGACTCGAAAATCTGTTCAAAGCAAGGCATGGCTGCAGGCCTTGACTGTTGTACTTTAGTAGTCATAGTAACATGGTCTCTGGAGACCTAATGCTAGTGAATTTTCCTTTATTTCAAGGAAGAGTAATAAGAGAAATGTGGATTGGAACTTGTTCTCTCTCTTTTTTTTTTCCCTCCTCCTTATTTTTACTATGCCATGACCTTGACCAAAATATCTTTGAAGTCTTTTCTGGCTGATTTTCTGCTATGAGACCAGGAAAAAACCCCAGGATATATAAAGGATCTTGCCAAAGGAAGTCCTATCTTCCTCAAAATGTTTGCCTCCATTCCCAAAGAGAACCTCTTGACTAATAATGTTTCAAAAATTTCTTAATGGAAGGAACTGATAACTTTCATCTCACAGCTACTGTGGGCACCACAATAATAGCATACTTTCTTTGAACTGACAGATTTATTGTTTTTTTGTTTCAGTAGCAGGTGCAGCTTCTCGTGAGTATATAATTGGATGTACATGTTTTTTCAAAAGAACACAGGCCCCTGTCTGGTGCCAAGTTCTTCTTTTTTTTTTTTTTTTCTTTTTTTTCGTTTGGGAAAAAGCTTCCACATGATTTCATTTTTTCAGTACAATGTAGAAAAGTCATGTAAGTGTTTTTAAAAAGCCAAATACAAACAAACAAATGTTCACAATACATACTTAAGTCTGTCTCACATGTTTCAGCTATTATCCTGGATTAGAAATTCCATCTGTCATTGAATCCATATGGTTTACCAAATGGCAGTTTAAAACCATGTATTTTTTTTAGATTTGAAGAGAGTTGTTACAAAAGTTTTAAAGTCCATATATTTTTTGTGTGTGGTTTTTTCTCTGTGTGGAAGTGACCCTCTGTGCATTTGTAAAAATACGCAATATTCCTAAAATTTTTCAGTTGCAAGTGGACTTTACTGATTAAAACATGCTAATTGTACATGATGCAAATACCATTGACATTGAGTTGTGGAGTTTGGTTATTTTTTTTCACCCCCTAAATACAAGAGCCCTATTTACGCTTTACATTATTTCTACTGAAAGGATTAAAATGAAATGAAGAGAGTTGCCTTTACTTCTCTGTGTCATCCCCTCAGTGTTTTGGGTAAATACATGTTTACATTAGGGAGTGTGAACTGCACATGGGATGACGCTGGTCCACGTTCTCTTCCCCTTTTCCTCTCCCCAGGTTGTCAATCACCCCGGCAGATGGCTGCTGTGGTTTTGACACAGCACACCACTGAAGCCCCCCATTCACTGGGAATGAGAGAAATCTATTACTGAGAATTTTATTTCAATAATTGAAAATGTTTAAAAGTTATAAATGGAGATATATATTTTTTGTCCTGTTTAATGTGACACCTGGTAATTTAGAACAAAAAACCCAAATATTTTTGCTCATTCTCATGGACTGAAGTCTTTTCCACTCAGTCTAACAAATCACTAGGCTTCTGGCCAGCAAAATGGAAAAATCTCAATGCAGTGTTACTGTAAAGAACTTCAGTATGGAGTTGGTATTTGGTAACAGAGAGATTGATCCAAGAGGCTGGAAGAGATATTTTCCTACTAATTTGCAATCACCATTACCCACTCAGGGGTACCAGACCTGTGCCAGCAAACACCCTCCTCCTTATCCCCACCTTTGGCAAGTAGATAAGAAAAATATAAATCCCAGCCCACTCTGACTCTATTCAGAGCCCTCTATGCTACAGGTGTCTGTTTTCACACTGAACTATGGTTTGGGATAAAATTGAGAAAACAGGAGGATTTGCAGCCATGGTTCTGAAATTTTACTTTATGACCAACTTGTCTCTTTTTAATGGGGCTGAAGAAGCAGGTCTCCCAACTAAAATGAGGTTTAGGACTTGGAATTTATGTTAATCCTCAATAGATTCATGTGGCTCCATAAAAGTTGTTTTTGCACCAAAGTGGGTATTGCTTTTCCTACTTGCAGGGCAGAGCATCAGATGCCTGCATTTGGGGCCATGAAAACCAAGAGATGTTTAATTAAGTGGTCCAAACTCAGGAGAGGACACCAGGATTTTGAGAACAAACCAAAAACAAAACAGGAGAATTTTGTAACTCTCTTCATTTACATACATCCCTCAAATCCATACTTGTTTCTGGCTTAACCTCAACACATGGCTCCTTGAACTTTTCTTCCACTTCTTTCCTCTTGCTCCTCCCACCCCTTCCTTAATGCCTCCTCCAGCCTCACGGATCTAATTGCCAGTGCACTGATCTGAACCCTTAGAAATCCACATGGTCCCATTTCCCTTTCCAGTGTTTACAGAATGCTGCACCTAGTCCAACCTGACTCTGGCTCTGTGAAAGAAAAACTTGTGAAAAGAAAAACCTTTTTGTCTTCTGCTGTGGGGAAGCAAATCTTGAGTTTTAAAGGTAGATACTGATGTCTTAGGGTAGGCGTCTAGGCCTAAAGAGTACCCATATGCTGAAGATTAATTTTTGAATAGGGGAATTTATTTCTCCATTCATACAAGCAATTTTTGACAAAGGCAGATATTCCAGGGCTATTTCCTACAGGAGCTGAAACCTGTGAGATTCTTTGATCATATTCAGGTCTTTGGCCATCATTTAAGACTCTCCAGATAGGGCTTGCTACATTAGTTTGCATAGCTTAAGAACTTCTTTTTTAATGAAAAACATTTCTTTCATTTATTTAATGTTCTTAATGTCTACCTGCCCCCTTCATGGGAGGAACTGGAGGTCTTTTGGAATATGCATGGTAACAATCACAGGCATAAAGGAGCTCCCTTAAATGTCCTATGGTTATCTTTGTGGAAATTTTTAGTCTATCCAAACTAAAAGGCCTGCCAGATGTTCAAAATGTAATAAAATTCCTAGCATCTCATTACTGATGGTTTCATTGCTGTTAAGATGAGTTCAAAGAGACAAGAAATGATTTCTTGTCTCCATTTCACATTGGAAATGTATATGACAGATATCATCTATAGAGGTTCATCTCAGTGCAGTGAAAGGCACAGATGTGAAGATGCAGAAATCTTGACACATTGTCTTCTGGTTGGTGAGGTGCTGGGACAAATTTGGACCTTATTTAGAGCACCAGTTGTGCAACTGCTTGTGCTTGAGGAGTTGATAAGGATAATTAGTACTCAACACATGCCCAACTAAGCAGAGATAATGCTTATTCTGGAAAGGATCTGTATCTATGGAGCTGACCTGGAAAAAGCAAGAATTTCCCTTGACTATTCTTAGCAATGACTTATGGTTAACATTGACTTGATTGAATCACTTGCTGCTACAGCTCTTCCCAAATGTAGGTGAGCCATTGCAGGCTCTCCATTTCTCCAGTCATCATTTCACAGGTTCTTTAAGGCACAGAGTCTCTGGCCAAGTGTGGTTCCATGGAGCCACGTTTCCAAAGGTGCTCCACATTTACAGTTGGGGCCAAACCTTCTGAGGAGGTCAGTCCATTGTGCACTGAACTCTTGAAAGTCTGCCCATCATTGTCACAGTGGGAACAGCCTTCAAGCAGTCTTGGAAATCTGGTCCTTATTTAGGAACCGAAAAGAGAACCAAACTCAGAAAAATATGTCAGTGTATCTGGTTACGGAACAATTGAAAATCTGTCCTCCTTGTGCTTCAGGATTAACTCAGGATTAATAGGCACATCAGTAAATTGAGAGTAAGGTGAAGCAGCTGACCTGGTAATTTAGCAGTATTTAATCAACAGCTATTTTAACTGTAATGTCCAAAGACCCCAAAAACATCACATAAGAGGGTCTAAATTACCTTGGAATGCACACAAAGACTTGTCACTAAACATTTATCAAGGGAAGAGAGGCAAAATTCTCAGTTTGCCTGCAGCACAATCTTAATGTTTGTATCATGTATTTCATTTATACCTTACTTTTATTTTTGGATTTCTCTGATTGCTTTCCTTGCATCACCAAGTCTATAAGAATTAATTTAACTATTTTCTAGGTTAAATACTGTTCTAGAAAATAAGTATTTATGGCTTACTTTTTGCATTCATTTTTATTGCATTTATGCAATCGTGTTATCTATGTATTTTTTTAATAAGAGCTTAAGAAAATAGTCATACTTTAGAATACAAATCCAATTTTAAAGTCATAGCTATAACACCACATGTATTTAATTTTTATGTTGGAGATTATTATATTATCTATATATGTCTCAATGCCTATATATTCAAAGCAATCACTACGGAATATGAAGGTTTAAATTAAAAGGAAAAACAAAGTAGTTGACTTGCTATCAAACTTTTATTTTGATGAATAATGACAAAATATAATTATGCAGATAATTTAGCAGATAATAAACCAGTAATGCAATATGGTATTATGCTGTACTTAACTATCTTAACTTTTTTTAAAAAGGAAAAAAAGCATGTTCCAGGTTGTTATTAATTTTTTGTGGTAGGAAAAAAAAGCCTTCATGGTGTCCAACTTTTTGCAGAGTAATTTTTTCATATCTAGAATATTCTTAAAATTATTACATTTATACCAATTTTACTCTTAATTTTCTGATTATATTTTTAAATTTTTTATTTTCCCTTTTCAGTCACTGAATGGTTTTGCGTTGGTGGTGAGTGCAGATGGAATGATATTTTATGCGTCATCTACAATTGTGGACTATCTAGGGTTTCATCAGGTAAATATATTGACAAATTTTAGAATACTTAGTCACTGTCATTGTGTTGACTTTCTTGTTGCTCCTTCTGCTAACTGGCTTTCTAAAATGCAGCACTGTACGTTGCTACCTTATCTACCTTATCATCCTTATCCACCTTATCCTTCTACAGCTGATTAGACATACACTGTGGCTGAATCTAGGTTATTTTACTATGTCACTTCACACTAATTTTTTTTTTTGTGATCAGACAGGTGAAGAGTTATTTCTTGTAATGCTGTTCCTTTTGTAAAGTTTTTATTAACAGAAACATGATCCATTATAAAAGGAAGATTTAGCTAAAAGTTTCCTTTCAATTTCAGTACAAGATACTGTTTTTCTAGGCTGGTTGTCTGTGAGTAATAAATATATGGTAAAGTCACAGAATAACAGAACCGTGTAGTTGGAAAGGACCTCTGGAGGTCATCTAATCCAACCTCCTACTGAAAGCACATCCAGCTAGAGCAGGTTGAACCGGGACTCAGCTAGTCAAGCTTTGGGTTTCTGTGACTCCTGTGGAAGATTTGTTACAGTATTTAGCCATGCTGACTGTAAATTTTTTTTCACTTCATAATAAGTCCCAGTATCCCATGTTGCAGTTTGTGTCTGTTGCTTCTTGTCCTCCCACTTTGCTGTTATGATAAGAGTAGGGCTTGGTCTTCTCTTCATCTGCTCATTTGGTTGGTGTAGACAGCAGCAAGTTCTTCCCAAGGTTTTCCCTTCTAAAGGCTGAACAAACCCTGTTCTTCTCTCCTGATACGTCATGTGCTCCAGTCCTCTTAAGTGTCTTGGTAGCACTTTCCTGGGCTCATTTCAATATGCTAATAGCTTTCTTTTCCTGGGGTACCCAAAATCAAAAAAATAAATAAATAAATAAATAAATAAAAAAAAAAAAAGAGAGAATTTCACCTTTGCTGAACTTCCTGAGGTTCCTGTCAGCCCATCTTTTACAGTCCATCAAGGAGCTGTTCTGCTCTCTCCAGCTTGAACCCTCTGCAAACCTCTTGAGAGTGCACTCTCTCCCATGATTCCTTAGTCAAGAAATTAAACAGGGTTTGTCCCAGCATTAATCCCTAGGGGATGCCACTAGTCATCAGTTGCCAGCTGGATGTTTTATGACTCATATTTCCATAGGTACAAAAGAGTTAAATACAGAAAGAATCACCTTAGGATGTGAAGGGAAAAAGCAGATGTTCAAAAACAGGGGCCTCTGAAATAACTTTCCTCACTCAATCTGTCCTGAAAGCATCCTACATAGCCTTTATTTTAAGGAAAGTATCAATCTAAAGATAAGCATCTGCCCTCCTACACTTACTAATCAAACATTCCTTGTTGTAATTGTTTCAGACTGATGTAATGCACCAAAACATATATGATTACATTCACGTGGATGATCGCCAGGATTTCTGTAGACAACTGCACTGGGCCATGAATCCTCCCCAGATGTTGTCTGGACAGCAACTACAAACGGAAACAGGTGGGACTGTCTATGTTGGTTGGAAACACAGGCACCACTGTACAGAGGTAGAAGCGCACTCCACCTGTGCCCATGTCTGTGCCATGTCAAGTCAGATTCTTCACTGGGAAGCTACATAGGGGCGTTTGTTTTTGTCATTGTCTCATAGAAGACATTTCTTCCTGATCCTTTGCATTTATAAGGTAATGTGTGCCATTGAGGCCACAAAGTTGTTTTCTTTATGTCTCTGGAACTAATGTAGATACATATGCAGAATGAACAGCATCAGTCTTCATCCTACCAATCTGTTGTTGACACTGATCAGAACATGAGTATTCCTCTTATTAATGCAAAAAAATCCCATGCAAAATATTTATGTACAGGACCACAGTGGCAGCATCATTTTCTGCCATTTGTTTTCCCATGCAAAATTATTTGGCTGTATTTCCCTTGAATGCCAGTTGGATACCCGTGCTCAAGGTTTGTTCTACATGAGAAAATAAGCCGAAATCACAACTACAGAACATACAATCATGTTGAAATTGTTAACTTTATAAAGAATTATTGATACCAGCAAAACGTACACGTTTCACCAGAAAGTGAGGAAGTAATTGAGGAAATAATTTGGGAAGAACAGTCACCAGATAGGTGAGGAGAGACTTGCAAGAAATCCTTCAGCAACCTTTCTAATATGCACTAATATTTCAAACTAAAAAATTTACAAATATTTGGAATTTTTGTCCTAATCTTTATCATGGAGAATTTCAGTTCTTGAGTTCATATACTTGTGTCTTTTGAGAAGTATTTCAAAAGCTGTGCTCTTATAATTCAAAACTGGAAGATGCTTCATTAACAATAATGGAGGCAACAGCTGACCTTTAGCTAATCAGCTACTCTCCATTTTTGTGTTTTGTTTTTTTCTTGCATTACAATTTTTCCTTACTTTATTCCTTTTTCTAATGCATTTCTTTGATGTGAGATCTCAAAACCAGCAACATCTGCTACCCCACTTTGCATCATTAAAAATTACAAAAACTCAGGAACTAAAGTCAAAGTTTCTAGAGAAACTCACCCAAATCCCATTGTGGAGCTTTTATTTTATTTTTGGTAGGACTTGTATAGATGTATCTATAAATGAGACAATTTAATATTCACCCATCCATAAAGGAATTTTTAGCAATTTCGGTAACAGCCTCTTCAATTGGCTACAGAACATTTTCATTATTTCTTAGTGTGATCTGATATATGTTGCCTTCACTGTTGGTCCTAGGAGAAGAATATATTCTCAGTAAATTGTTTAAAGCACAAGAGAATGACAGCATGACAACAGATTATTCTTCCTTCTTAACTCGCTGTTTCATCTGTCGAGTTCGCTGCTTATTGGACAGTACTTCTGGATTCCTTGTAAGTATAATTTCACTTAGATGACTGTAGTCATCTAAGATTTTAATGACTTTATATAAAATATTCTTCAACATAAATATTGAACATAAATATTGTAGAGAGCCATGGACAGGAAACATTCTTCTTTTGCTGTGCACTAACAAGAAACACCTAAAGATAATTATTAATACATGTAAAGAAGATAGGAGAAAAAAAGGTTGTAATATTTGAAATTGAAAAAATCTAGAAACTTTTACGTTTTCTTTTGGACAGTATCTGTCCTCAGTTTTTGTTGGGCACAGCACAAGGGTGACAAGCCTGAATTTCAACAATTGACATTAAAACCCAAGGTATTTGCTTTAAGGAACAGGAATAATAATGATCTGTTTCCCCCCTTTCTTAAAGTGTCTTTTAATAATAAACCCCAGAATTAGAAAGTCTCTTGCATGCTCCTTTCTAGACATCACTTCTCCGACTGCTTATTAAAGACCAATGCTCATTCTACTTAAGGGAAACTACAGCATGTGCAAATAAAATGAGAGGATCAGCATGAGACAGGGAAGTACATCTTCTTTCTCAAATGCTCATTTGCTGGGAGACTGTGGGTCTTAATAGCCATACCAGTTAGTAATTTCTACATCCCTGTTTTAATCTTGTAGCTCGGGAAACCACATAAGTCAAACAGGCAGATTTTCCTCTGGTCGTTTTTTGGTAGGTAATTTTTTCACTGAGGGGCAGTAGCTTGCTATTAGCTTGATCTCTGCCTTCTGACTATAAAGATATTTGAGGCAGGGATGGATGGTTCTTTTCAAGCTATGTAATATGTATCTGGCTATCCTGAGCCCACCTTTTCCCTTGGCATCTGTCTGCACAGTCCTTGGGTTGTGCCAGTCCATGTACTTCCCAGAGAAAGTACAGGGCAAGAGGAAAGAAACTCAGAAACCATCTCACTGGAGAGAACAGAGTATGGAAAAATAATGGTTCCAGCCTCAGTGAGGTACAGAGGAAATAGTTGTTTGCAGCACTATACACTGCCCATTTTGGCAAACAGAAGGCAACACAGAACTTCTACTTTGAGTGCACAGGAGAGAGAAGAAAAATCAATCAGCTTCAAATGTCTCATTTTACTGTTAATAGACTCTCCACCCACCATGCATCTGAAGTGGCATGGTTTCAGTTACATGAAGATAATGAAATTCCTAGTTTTAATCCCTGATTCAAAACTGGTTTTGGTGTTAAATAACATGGTCCATAGGTTGTATTAGCGTTTTAAGTGGGTTTTTTTGTTTGTTTGTTTGTTTGTTTGTTTCATACCAGACAATGCAGTTCCAAGGCAAACTAAAGTTTCTCTTTGGACAAAGGAAGAAGTCCTCATCAGGAACAGTATTGCCACCCCAGCTGTCCTTATTCTGCATAGTGGTACCACTTCTGCTCCCTTCTGTGACAGAGATGAAGATGAAAAGCCTCCTTGTGAAAACAAAACACAAAGCTGATGACGCAACAGCAGCAAACACAAAGTATTTACTAATTAATCTTTTGGCATTTGTAGGCTTCATGTTTATCAAGCATGTAAAAAGCAAAAACTATGTTAAATAACTCTCAAACTCTTTCTTAGAAAAGTCAATAGTTTATCTGGATTTAACTATTTAATATAAAATAATGATAATACAGTTACTATAATATATGGCTCTGTAATATAATACAATACAATATAATTCAGGAAAATACAATATGTTGTAGTTTATACATAATACATGTTAAATATTTTATTACTATATATCAATTTTTATATTAAAAAATGAAACATTAGGATATCTTCCTAAACTTTAGAAGTTACCAACGCAGCAAAGTCGTTCTACTAGCTGTAAAAATGGGAAAGGATTTTTGAAATTTAAGTATTTTCTGGTAACAGAATTATTTGGACTTGGGTATTTTGTTAACAAACAAAGGAAAAGGAAAACTTCAGAAAGCTGAATGTGCATGTGTAGGGGTGTTCACATAGAGTGTAACGAGTTGTACATGGTGTATACATTTATCTTTCAATAGAAGTTTTATGAACGCGTAAGTTTATAATTGCACTAAATGGCTTGGGGGTGATAATTTGGTAGCCATCACAACATATTGGGACAGATTATGTTCAGATTTCCTTCCTAACATTCAGTTTTGTTACTTTTCTATGATTGAATTTTAGCTGATGTTTGGAGCTGGGATTATGTTTTCCCTTATTTTGTTAAATATAACCTTACTGTAATGGGGTCTATTGCTGTGAAGCAAAATGCTTGTCAATATGACCAACAGTATCATCATTTGGCTTTTACTTAGATTATGCTTCTGTGTGTGTGGATTCATTATCCAGGCGTATAATGTGATTCTAGAACATACATGCTTTTGAAAAGAACTAAATTGCTGGAAGGCTGGTATAATGGAATATGCAGGCTTTTGGAGTAGAGCTGGAAAGTCATTTCCACTTGCTAGTTTCTTCAGAGGCCCAGGTGAAATTAAGTGATGATCAGAATTCACCTCCTAGAAGAGAGGTAGACAGTGGCCAAGGATTTGACCAGAATGAAGCAGTCATTTATCTTCACTGTTTCCTTTGGTTCAGGCCTGAAGCATGGTAGCCAAGGATGTGGGCAAATTTATGTAGGGTTTTTTTCTGATGATCTTGACAAAGGGAAACATTTGTAAAGCAGTGTTACAGACATTGCACCCTTTTCAAACCCTAATAAGCATTTTCAGCTAAAGATTGGAAGAAATCCATTTAAATCATTATGGTGATTATTGCAAATTGAAGTCTTACTCTTATGCATCACTGGTCACAGTGATGCATGTACCTCAAATGTACTTTGAATAGGCAGAGGAGAATATACACAGCGTTTCTCTCAATTCAAGCTGAAATTTATTGTTCCAGACATGGTAAGTCATGAGTAGAATATTCCTAAACATAGCTATTCCTCTTAATTGAATACAGAAATACAGTCATACACTAGTTTGAGTAAGTGAATGATGCAGGAAACAGATAATTACTTAGTGTTAGTTACTACGTACTTAAACCATAAGTCTTTGCTAATGGTCAACAGCTTGAAGATCATATCCTTTAGAGTCTGTGATTCTACTGTGTTGTCATTCACTGACAAGGAATTTTCCACGTTTTCTGTCCTCTACAGCTCCGGTTCAAAAGGCAATTCAGGGCTGTGTGAAGCAACAGAATTATACGGAAGAAACAGTCACCATGAAGGTGCCGCTTTCACAAATGCATTACAGATTGCTGAAAACCAAATCAAAGGTGTGTCTGTTAAGTACTTCTGGATTACATGCAGTTTATGGAAAAAGAGCCTTGTCTTATTTCCTCTTGTTAGGATTTTCAGGTTTTGGTCCCTTTTTGCTTCTCTCTAACGCCTCTTCTTTAAAAAAAAAAAAAAGGCAAAAAAAAATTGTCAACCTCGAAAGATAATGGTGAATCAGTCTGTGATTTCAGGGTGGGCAGAAAGTTTACAGAGAAACAATCATAATAAAAAAGAATACTCAACATATGCTTTCCTGAGACTGGCAGCACTGAATTTAGTATGATTATGTGGAAACCGTAATAATTAATAAAAATATCTATCCCTCTGAGGAAAACTGGCTGATATGTTACAAATGCTAGTTTCCCCCAAAGATTAGAAAACAGAGGAAAATTAGAATGCCTTGACTTTAAAACTCATGATTTGCTTGCAGCTTTGACTCATGCTTTTCCAGTGCCTGGCAGTGGAAAAATTATGAGCCTATGCTGCATTTCAGATTTTATAAGGAATAAAATTTTGATGGTGAGTCTGCCTCACTGGGCAACTTCTTCTTGAGAAGAATTGTGCTCATCCTTCTATCATATCTGCTGGAAATCTTTAATGTCTTTAAAACCATTCCTCTCTTATAACCCCATTTTTCATGGATTTTCCTGTTGGTATAGTACTACTACTACTAAGAGGGAAAAATTATAACAAATGAGGAATATGGAAAAATCCTTGGTTACAGTTTAAGTGCCTCATTAGGCTTTTCATATTTTAGTTTTAAAATGTAATTTGTCTCATTTTGTAACTCTCCTGTGCTGATGATTCCAAGGCAGCAAACAAATCTGTGAACATTTACCTATAGTTTAGGTAAGAAAAAGTACTAAATACCGCTTATATTAAAATAGATTTTCTTTTAAATTGTATAGCAAAGAATAACGGAGAAAATGGCATTTCTCTAGTCAAAGTACAAACAAATGAAGATCACTGGGTCTGGGTTCAAGCTAACACTCAACTTCTGTATCGAAGTGGTTGTTCCGAATATGTCCTTGCCCAACAGCAAATGTTAAAGTAAGTATATTTTCATAGAATCATAGAATAAGATGGGTTGGAAAGGACCTCTGAGATCATCAAGTCCAACCCTTGATCCACTACCACTGCAGTTACCAGACTATGGCACTAAGTGCCACATCCAGTCTTTTCTTGAACACCTCCAGGGAGGGAGAATCCACCACCTCCCTGGGCAGCCCATTCCAGTGCCTGTACTTTTGCGGTACTGAAAAATAAAATTCAGAAAAATTAATGTATTTATTATGTATAACATTTTTAAAAGGACTGTAGTGACCTAAGAGAAGCGCTGAATGAGAAGGATTTAGGTTACTTATGAAAAGGAAATCCATTTCTGTCTTGGAACATATGAAATGTCTGTTATAACACTAAACAATAAGTATTTTCTGTCTTCAGGTTTTTTTTTCTTCTGAAGTTGAGCGTACATACATACTAAGACAGAAACAAAATGCTTGATTATTAATATGTTTTAACTTTCTTGCACTAAAATGTATTTTGTGGTTTTGTTTTGCAGCTGAACATATAGAATCCTAGTTTTTATACATATCAACATTTGATTATATTGAGCTTCTTTTTTTTCTTTATGGATGACAGTTGAGCTCATGTTTTTAGTTGTGTATATGTCACGTAATCTAAAGAAGTGTATTCATATTCATTGTATGTTTGTAGATAGATACATCTAGTTGCCTGTAGGCTCAGCCACGGACTGTAAACTAATCTCACAGATTTGCATTCAAAGAGGACCTCTCCTCTTTTACCCTTTCCACCCAAATATGTTTTCATCCTTCCCCATGGGATTGTTTATTCCAGTTCCTGTGGACCTTGTTGAGGTATCTCTTTCAGCTGGTGTCTGAGGGAGCAGATAAGAGAGTGGACTGAATGAGAGACTGAGAGTTGCACATAGCCACCATCTGGCCCAGTGTTTAAAATGCGGCTATTCACAGATTTTTTCCCTTTAGAATGCATTGCAGATGGAAGAAATAAATGAAAAACAGAGTAGATACTCCTTGCAGGCAGTGTATCTCCCAGGATCCACATGAATAGCAGAGGAGCTCCCACCTGAGGATGGTGGAACATTTCATGCTTATTGGGATGGTACAAATATTGCCTTGCCATGTGAGAGAAAGAACTTATATTAAGAGGCAGATTAAAGGGGCTGTTTCTTGTATTTGTGTCTCTACTTCTAAACTGATTTATTTAGTTACATTTTTTCCCTCTGAGTGTTTAAAATCCTTCCTTTGTGCTTGATAGTTCCCACAGACTGAAGTAATATGGGAGTTGGCCTTGGTGATTATATTCAGTTCCATCTTCCTGATAGTTTGCAATATACTTTGTACTTGCTACTTTTTTTGTTTTTGTTGAAATGTATGCTGTCTTCCTGGAAACATACATTCTTTTGGAGAATTTTCACTAGATACTATTTCACTGTAAAACTCTTTATATGGGGGTTTAACTTTTTTTGACTACTGCATTTTGTTCAGTCCTTTGCTTCCCAGTTTGATCATTTTCTGAGAAGATAGTTCTGCACCAAACTTGTATCAGATAATTTACATCTCAATAATAAAAATAACAATATTTAGAGGAGGACTGAAAATACTTAATACCTCGTTTAAAAAAAAAAAAGAAAGAGAGAAAATGTTCTCCTTTCGTGTTGTACATTTATTACAGCGGGATGTTGTCTCTTTGTAACGACAGGGACTCCCTCTACTGGAAAATCCTATGCTTGCACATTGATTCGATACTCACGGAAAAAGTTCGTTTGTGAGCTACGAAAAAGCCTTCTAAGCCCTTTACTAGCTCTTCAGGTTTTCACGCTCGGTTTCTTATTGAGTTGTCCGCTTCTTGTTTGGAGAGGGATAGGGTGGTTTTGTAGCACTGATCCTTCCCGGTTGGGAATAAGCACCTAAGTGAATGCAAGACCTGCACCCCTAGATTTGGACCCCATGTTCTGAAAACGGCTGCATCAGGCATGGAAATTCTCAGGCAACATCCTCTGCCAGACCTCTTCAGCTAGAGATCATGGAAAATTAAGTCACTAGCCATTAGAAAACAAAAGACAACATAAATTAAGTTAGACATGCAGAACAAACCTCTGCTCAATATGAGTATCTGTTAGTATTCAGACATTTATTTCACGCATTTTATTTCCTCTCGGCTACTCTGCATTCTTAAAAGATAAGACCCTCATGGTTATCCCTCAAAGCACTTGGATCAGAAAGTTCTTATGTGTCCAAATTGTTAACAAAATACATTTAATTTATTATTTCTATTTTATCTCTAGAATTTTCTACACACAAATATTATTTAGATACATTTTAAGGGAAGAACAGAAGTGTAAGTTAATTATCGTACATCACTACAATATTTAAGGTCTTTGTGAACTGTGTGTATGAAATGGAAGAAAGAATGTGTGACAGAATTTAAATGAAACAGTGCCACAGAAAGATAGCTGTGCACATACACTGATGCCAGATTCAGGGACGTTCTTTTTTACTCTGGAGCAAATGCAAAGTTTATATGGACAAAAGTGTTTGAGTCCTATATGGAGGACAAAATATTTCTTGTCACATATGTTAAGCCACTCTGTTTGTATCCCAGAAAACAATAATTTAGAAACCTCTGACTGACTGGATTTTTTTCTACTGTTATTGAAAGGGAAGAAGATGAACAACTGAAGATACTAAGTGGTTTTGCCAGTTTGAAAGGAAACCTGGAGGGTCTTTCCCGTAACAGTGCCATTGAAACTCTGGGCCAGTGGAAACATCTTAACTGGACAGCAGTAAAAAATGAACAAGATAATGTAAAAGTGAAGTTTGAGCCTCATACTAATGGTGAGTGTTTCATGCAAGAGGAACCTCTCAGTTCTAACACTTCAGTTTTAGGCGTTCAAAACAACTGCACCCCAAACAGCAGCTGGACTTTAAGAAACTCGAGTTCTTGTTCTATGAGCCAGCGAATGAACACGTGTTCAAACAAGAGAGCTGGATCATTCTACAACAGAGACCAAAATTTCTTAAATTTGGCATCAACTTGTCCTTCCCACTGGGGAAGTGCAGAAAACAGCCAGTCTTACTCGGGTGTCCAGCAGCGTTGTGCAGAGAACTATGCGACAGACCATCTGAAACTGCAGAGACCATTAATATCTTCAGAGTCTCTCTATGACACAGCCGTTCCCTTGGAGATGCCAATCAAAATGGAATATGATTCTGATTCTGAAAACATTTCTGATAACTACCTGATGTCACAAAACCGAGCATGGCTAGATGAGAATGGCTCGGTGAGAAAGCAGGTGTGTAGCTACCCCAGTAGAGTGCACCTCAAAACAGAACCGGACCTCTGTGAGCCAGCCTTGCCTTGTCAGAAGCCAAGGCACTGCCTTTACACTCCACACAATTGGCAATGCATCGTAGCAAATCATCCAAACCACCTAAACTTGAACAGATCTTGCAAGGGTTCACGTAACAAAGAGGTGGCCCCATTTTGCCCTCAGAACTCCTCCATGTGTCTGGAAAGCATGCCTGACTTGCCGCACACAACTTGCTATGGCCATTTCTACAGCCCCAGCCCAGGGGAGGAGAAAATGCAGAATAATGAGGTGTTCAAAATGCCGTGTGAATTTAAAAACCCCTGTTTGGTTCAAGCAATCAAGCGCGAGCCCCTGGATTCTCCACCGTTGTCCAACAGTGGACAGAACAGAGTACATGTGAGCTTCCCTGAAAATGCATTAGCAGGTCCTGTGCCTCATAAAACCACTGAATGTACATTTTTGCAATAGATTTTGTAACGTTTGAAATATTTATAATGTTAAAAGCAAGAAGTTGTAGGTTCTCTTCCAGTTGGGTTAAATGAGTTACTAAAATTTGAAAATGTGTGTGCACCTGTGTGTGAGGAAAAAACAGACACAGACACACACATCCTATCCCCCCTACCGCCCTTCTCTTAGTGATCTTTGGAAAGAGAAAAGAAAGACAAAACCTCAGGCACAGAAAAATAATCATTACTCACTGCACAGGTATACCTGATAATTTGTCTTTATCATCTTTCCTCTTTTGTCTACAGTGCGTTACCAAGGTCTAGCAATATCTGTTTTCTGCTTTTGTCCTGTTTTTTTTTTTTCAAGCTGATGTGATACCTCTGTGCTAATCAAAAATGTTTATGGTCTTCAGTTTAGCTTAAGAGTTTTTGTTGTTGTTGTTTTTTTTTTTCTATTCTAATAAGAAAGATCAGCTACTCCTTCATCTCAACACCGAATTGATGGCAAGGGTTTCCCAACACAATTTCTTAAATTAAAAGGACAGTATGAAAAAACCTGACCCTCATAAAATGTATTAGAAATTATTTATCTTCAATCTGAAGTTATTATTGAGTTTCTTTGATAATATTAACGTTTTAGAATCCATATTTTTCCATTTTAAAGTAATCAGCCTTTCATGTTGCTATCTGAAAAACTGAACAATAGGATGTAATCCACTTCTTTACATGAGTTACAAAATGTCGTTAAATGTACTTGAGAAGAAAGTATTTCTCCAACTGTTTTCCTTGCTTTTACTTGTAACATTAAGAAAGGAAATGCACTTTTTTTTATTTGATAGCATCTATTCAACTGGTAGCAGTTTATTAGACATCATCATCTGACATCAAAACTGAATCCCATTCCAAGATTATTTTCAAAAGCATCCTAGTTTTAATCCCAAAAGAAAATCTTAATCTCACTGAGAGCTTACTGGTGGATGTATACCTTTCAAAAGCACTTTGGTGCACTTTAGTGCTTTTGAAAACAGTGTATACTTTTCTTTGAACCCATGTAGTAATGTATTTCCACAACAAAAAAAACCAAATCTACAATTTATATTTTGGGTTTTGTTGTTGTTGTAGTTTGACTGCTGCACTAACTTTTGTTTTAAAATTGCACTATTTCAACTTTATATCAACTTCACCTGTATAAAAACTACATCATTTTAAAAATGCTTAGATGTATATGTGCTTTTTGAAAGAAGCCCTATAATGAATGTTTTCTTTTTCAAAGTGTTATAAATAATTATAATGTCTTCATTTCTATATCTATTAGTCACTAAGGGTGTGGCCAGAAGAGTAGCATAAAATTCTCCCAAATGCTATAAATATGTGGGATAAGTGTAGTCTTCAGGCAGTGCAATGGTTCTGCACCTAGGAGGCTGCTCTTCTCCAAGACTATCTGTCTTTTCTGATAGAAATTACTGCCTGTACATTAGAGTTGGCAGATGTAAAAATATATATTCTCTGCATGTAAGCCAAGTGCTTATAACCAGTTTGATCAGAAATGCTGTACTTTGCACTGAAGTGGAACTTCCTGATTACTGTCCTGCACAAGGCAGTATTCCTAGCAGAAAGCAAGACTAAACAGTAAAGAGGGGCAACAACATCTTACTGTAGCTCAAGTTAAATCCATCATAGTCCAGCTGACCCTATCCAAGCCATGAGAATATTAGCTTTTCTGTGTCTGAGGTAAATCAGTTCCCTGTTGGCTCTGTGCTGCCTCTTATTTGAGACAGTCCTGATATCCTTGCCTTAGTACTCCCACCAGTGGGTGCAGTGCAACATCAGAACCCATTCTGAAGCTGGACTGCAGTGGTGGAATTTACACCACTCTCCAGTACATCACTGTTCACATCACAGAAATCCAAGCCAAACTGCAAAAGTACCTGTGGGGGACAAAATTGGTGAATAATGAAGAGTAAGACTGCCATAAATCAGTGTTGCTGCACAACCTCTGCCTCATTGATTCACTAGCTATGTAATTGTGAGCAGCTGTTCTTTTAGACTCTCACAGAGTTGCTCTCATAGTCCTTTGCTTGGCACGTAGCAGTGGCACTGCTTATGTCCTGGTGCCAGACACTCTGCTGTGGCCTCATAGCTGCTGGTAGGGTTGTGCCATGAACTACGTAATATTCCCCAGTCCAGCTCCATACACAGCTGCATGGCACAAATGAGATAATGGAGAGACAGGGTAGTGTGGAAATAGATGACTGGGGGCAAGTGGAGGACACGTCTGCATGACTGCTGAAAAGCTGCTCCTTTAATTCCACACTTGTCACACCCCCCCTGAATGTGACTACCTGGGCTTGGTTTCACACTACCTTATACCTTCTCTCATCATCTGTGTTGATGAAACATGACTGTAGAACACTATTACCTTCATCTGGACATGCTGGGCACCATTTTGCATGATGGGAGTAGTTACACCTGGTGCAACTCTGTAGAGGACTCTGCCACTGAATTACTTGTCTGTACTTAGAAATATTCCCTGGCTTGATGATAGAGGGAGAAATACACCAACCAGATTTCTCTCTTCAGTGCAGAAGCAATTTATACTAACAACAGACAGTCCCTAAAAGTCTCTCTGTTACAGAATAAATGCTTTTTTGTTGACATAACTCTGTCTACTCTAGGGCATTCCTGGCTTATTTCAGTTAGAATTATTTTTCTTGTATTTCCAACAAACTTAGATACATTTTACACATCTTGATTGGTATTATAGAGGTAGATGAAGCTTCTGCATCTAAGGCAATCTAATCTGATACAAGAGATGCAATGGCCCTTTAGGAGGAAGGATGAATGCATGACTCTAAAGTGAGATGTCACCTTCTGACTCTCTGCTGTGTAAATGCAGTCAGGTTTGTTTTCTTATAATTCCATAAAGTATGAACCGAAGAAAAACGCACTTATCCTGCACGTTGCATTTGTGTTTAGCTAACTTAATTTGTGGCAGAGTTGTTATTTCAGGTCTTACGTGAAAAAAATGTAGTATCAGTGGAATTCTTCCTAGTCTGTTATCACACATGCAGTGCTGCAACCTCCCAAGAACCGGGCTTATCAAGAGATCAGCTGTTTCTTCACTTTTTGGACAATTGCTAACCACTGTGGATAGTAAACAAAGATCAGCTCCTTCTAAACTCTAGGGAAGAACAGAAGAAATTACTACATAAAAAGAATCTCTTGCTATTTGTGTTTAACACACAGATGTTATTCCTTCATCCTCTCCCCATGACATCTGCCCTGGATTGAATCTGGACTGAAATCTCACATGGCATTGTACCCAGTTAAATTGCCACTGATTTAATCTTATAAAACCTTTTTGTATGCAGACAGTAATTAACCCCTGACACTGACCAGTAAATAGCATGAAAGACGGAGCAGTTCTTTAAAATGGTTACATTTTCTTAGTGGTTGTTGTTGCTTTGGTATTGGTTTAAAAACTAGCACTGAGAACTAGTGTTTCAGATGTTTTCAATCACTTGTATTTAGATTATATCTATAATGAACTGGTGTTCGTATCCCTCAAGCGCAGCCCTAAGTCTTTTTCAGGAGCCTCCCAATGCATTTATTGTAGCAACAATAAAAAAATATGTTCTTAGCCCTGAAATGCCTAGTCAAACAGTTGCCTAATAGGAAGTTGGAGCATTCAGGTTGAAAGAAATGCCTGACAGATAATAGAATTCAAGCTTCTTCAGCCATAAACTCTCCAGAGGTTGAGACAGAATGAATTCTCTGATCTTTGGGGAGGGTATTTTTTGGTGTGGAAGGTGAGCAGTTCTAAAAGCTGTGAGAAGGTGTTTCCCCCTGAGATGTTATTTGGTCCACAGGTAGCAGAGATCATTATCGATGCTACAGCTGCCGATCAAGGTCTTTACTGAGAATGTGGCCTGATTTCAGCTGTCAGCTGCTGAGCATCATAAAAATACCAGTCCAACACCATTGAAAGCCACTATTTTTACTGAAAAACACAATGATTTGACATACGGGTAAACTTGTACAGAAAAAAGAGTGGATTTTCCTGCAGTTACATCAGTGACTGAAACTGTGGCAGACCATGTAGATAACACAATATGTAAGTTATATTCCCTTTAGAGTCTTTGGACAATAAGTAAAGCTTTGTTTCAAAAAAATCTGAGTGAGAGCAGCACTGTGCAAGCAGTAAACTTGTTTCAGTTGTCCTAGTCTGGAGATTTAACTTGGGAAATGAAAGATTAAGGGACTGTACCTGAATTCTCTGTAGGAAAGACTTAACTTCCTACTCCTCGATTGTAACATGGTAATGCAAAGTACATCTCTATGATTTAACCACACTTTATTGGAACACAGTGATGTATTCTTCAAATTCTTAGAACTGAGTCTGCTCTGGATGGTATAGGAAAGTCTGACATTTGAACATTAGCAAGTTCAGTTAGACTTTAGGTGCTCATCCTTTGATATGGCATTGAGATCGACAGGGCACGTGCAATTCTTCCGGAAATTCCTAGTGGTTAAAATACTTGAGAGGCAACAAGCCTGAGGCAAGGAATATTCTGTGGGATAAGATCAGCTTCTGCTGCTCTTTATGCTGAAGCCATATTGGAATTTAGATAGGACAGCCTCACCCACTGCAGTTTTTCCAGAGAAGCCATTATTTTGTCATAACAAGTTGTGACATTTTAACTGAAATAGTAAAAGACACCATTTCCCCAACCTATCAATACATATGTTGCCTTAGGTAGTGGTAAAAATGTAAACATACTAATTTTCTTTCATTAGAGTGTCATGTAACTAAAAAACCAAACTCAGAATGACAAGGGTATAGAGCCATTGTTTCAATTTTTCCCCCTTCTCTTTCTGCTCTTTTCCTCTCCATCTCTCTACTCTCTTCATGTAAACATTAAAAATGGAAATACCTTTCTGATCCTACTGAGACAAAATCCCCACACCTAAACCAGATTTTAGAAAATTTCTCATAAGAACAGCAGATTCTCTCACTGGAGTTTTTTAAATCTTGCAAAGCCCTGTGTGAAATGTTGTGCCACAACTGAAACAGGCATTTGTAACATGTAGTGAGCAAGAGATAGTGCTGGTGGCCATGCTCAGGGTTTAGTCAGAAGATTTTTATCTATCTTGTATGAAGGAGATTCACAGAAGAGGGCTGCACCCTTGGTAACTTATGTCCATGGACACTACCACCCTGACAAATACATCTTTGTCATGTTTCAATGACATGTGGCACATGTTTTTGTCATTAAGAATACATTTCCCTATAATGTTATCAGAAACACCTCTGAACAAAGCCATCAGCGACAGGCTGGAAAATTTTTTTAAAAAAACCCAAACATATGGAGATCCAATCACCTGCTTGTGCTTAGGCAAAAACTTCTTTTGAGTGGAGTTTTGGAGGGAAAGTCAACAAATAACTGTTAAGAGAAATTTTGGGGAGAGAAAAGATCACCATGATTGATGTATATTGCCATCAAGGTGTAATTATTCTGTGACCACAGCAGTAATTCTTCACACACGGTTAAAAACTCTGTGGTCTGAAATCATGTCCTTAATTTTTTTCTGTAGAATTGATTTTGTAACTGTTATAACTTGTCAGGCTAAAAATAATTTTTTGAAAACAAGGATTGAGGCAATTCAATGTTAAGTTACATTTCTCAATCAGATTGAAAACATCATTCTAGCAGGCATGAAGTGCTTCTGTTCTTTCCCTGGGGTTAATCTTCCAAACTCTGGCAAATTCAGTGTGTGCATTAACTCTCTTGCTGCTGGTAATTGTGAAGCTGATGCTCCAACTGTGCAGTCTGAAGTTTTTCAGAATTTCCTTGATGCAACAGGGCTCCAGAGACAACTCCATTTTCACATTTGTACTGGTAGAATTATGGTATTCCGGTGTCTAATACAAAGATGTGACAGAGGGAATAGAAAGAACGTCAGCTGCTTAGCAAGTTTCAGTAACTGTATTTAAGTAATTAAAAGGCTATGTTGAAAAAAAATCAGGTGAAGTTCTGGTGTAGAGCTCCTCTTTTTGCACCACAGGAGGGTGTCAGCTCTCCCTTCTCAATCTCTCTTTTTTCTTTTTTTTTTTTTTTAACTTTTTGACCATATGTGTCCTTCCTTTGTTCATTTAAAATGTGAAATAAGGAAAGGCAAGCATCAACTGCTGTGTGTAAAAAACATTTTTTTTTTTTTAAACTCTGCCTTTCTAAGAGAAAACTTAAAAAAAGGCATTGGGTATCTGAATACTCAATAAGAATATTCAGTTTTGTTTCTACTCTTATCTTATAGAAGATTCTTCCTCTATATGGTCAACAAACTTCCCTCTTCTGAAAGGGTCCTTCCTTACACCCCTTCCCTCCTCAACTCCTTCTTAACAAAACCAAAGAACACTTTCTTGCTTAAAGGCAGTTCCTTTTACTTCCTCTACCTTTTCCACCTTTTTCATTGTACAGGATAGTACATTTTGGTCTCCACCCTTTCTGTTTTCTGTGTCTGTAGTTTTACTTCCACCTTAGGCATACTTCAAAAGTTTTGCCAAAAGAACAGTGTTAAGCAGAAGTGCAATCCCATATTTCTCCCTGCCCTCCTTATTAAAACAGAGGTACTCACTAATTACAGCTGTACTCCTAAAGCAGAAAAAAGGTCACTTTGCTGGTGAAACTCTCTTCAGGAGGCTGTACTGTCAAGAAACTCTGAGCTAGCACCAACAGTTTAGTTTTGCAAGTATATATATATATATATGCTGCTAAATCCTTTTTTCTTTAGACATGGTATCTCTTCCAAAAAATCAAGGAACCCATTTTCTCCTTTTTGCTTGTCTCATTTTTTTTTCTACATGTGTATTCTTTCACTGTGCAATTGCACTTTTAATTTGTATTTTTTTTTTAATAAAGGAAGGCATGGCAGCATTACATGACATGTACAATGTAGTGTTTTCAATTAGTCCATTTTAGATTTTGAGATTAGAACCACAAATAATGATCAAGCATTTTAATGTGACTCCATGTAAAAGACTCTGACTGCTACAGAAATGCCCATTGAAAATATGAGTACCAATAATATCATCACTAAGGGATATAATCTGCCATCAAACTTCATTAATAATACTGTATTAGAAGTGTCATTCCTTCTTCTCCTGAAGAAACACAGTGGAGGACAAGACTAATTCTGAACAATCTGGTCTAGTGGAAGGTGTCCCTGCCCACAGCAATGGGATTGGAACTGGATGATCTTTAAAATCCTTCCAACCCAAAACATTCTATGGTCCCATGATTAACAAACAGGTGTACGGAGTTCTTCCAACAGTTTTGGCTTATCTGGCATTCCATGATTGCCCCAAATATTTTTTTTTTGGGGGGGGAGGGGGCATTTCTGGCAAGAACACCATGACCACCCCAGCACTACTGGAAAACGTGCTAGATGAGGCAGGTGATGCCTGCTTTGGGTCACACAACTGGGGCGTGTGCGTTGCCCATTTGGAGAGGTGAAGCATTCTGGCAGCTCAGTGGCAGGGCAGCCCCAGCCCCGGGGAAGCCAACCCAGAGAATCCTGTGGGATCACCTTTGGTAACGAGCCCAATGATGTAACCCAATGATGAGTATCATGGGTGTCACAGTGTATCACTAACATACCTGTAAAACATATTTGGCTAAATGAAACCAGGCAGGGAGCTGTGGATCTGATGTTTTGGGATGTTGTTTGAACCTGGAGCACTTTTCTGTTGTGTTTTGTACTGTCTCCTCAGCCTGCTTTTAGAAAGAACTTTCAAGCGTACTTCTTAAATTATATTTTACATTTATTACCAGCCAAGAGCGTAAAGCTGAGACATTTTAAAATAAAACATTTGCATTTAAATTAAAGTCACTGCCGTGTGTGTTTCCTGCCCCTTCCCCACACTGGGACCAGCCCCCCTCCACCCTGGTACTGGTTCCAGACCCCAGCCTCAGCTGGCTCCCAATATCCCCTCTGGACTGGTTCCAGCACCTGCCCACCCCTGGGCTCTGATGCCAGCATTCACCCTGGCCTGACTTGGTCCTGGTATCCACCCTGAACTGGTCCCAGTATTCACTCTTTTCCTGAACACAGCCTACACCTGGCACCCACTCTGGGCTGAACGGGTCCCAGTATCCTCTCTTGGCCTCAACTGGTCCCAGTATCCCCCCCAGCAACCTCCCCTTGAACTTCTCCCAGCTACCCTCCTGAACTGGTCCCAGTATCCATCCTGAACTGCTCCCAGCACTCACTCTGCCCTAAGCTGGTCCCAGTATTCAACCTAACTGGTCCTAGTACGCACTGTAACGTAAACTGGTCCGAGCATCCACCCTGGCTTGCCCCCGGCGTCCGTCGACGACTGAGCTGGCCCCAGAATCCTCTCTCAGCGCGTTATGGCGCTGCCTACCCCCTGCCCGTCGGGAGGCTCCGGGAGGGGACAGACGGACGGACAGACTGACGGACAGACGGAAGGCAGACGTGCCCCACCCGCCGCGCGCGCCGCAGCGCTGCCGCCCCATTGGCTGAGGCACGCGCCGCCGCCCGCCAATGGCCGCTCGCCTGGGGCGTGGCGGTGGCGGAAGTGACGGAGGCGGGCGCGAGCTCCAGGAAGGCGGTCCCGGTGGCGAGAGACGTGGTTTGGTGCTGAAATGCAACGATAACGCCCAAATGACCGAATAATAACACAGCTTATCCGCCCCACGCGCGTCCCCCGCCCCCAGCTGATCGCTGGCAGGCGCCGTGCGAAAAAGAGTTGGATTTATTGTTGGTTTGTTAGTTCCACGCCCCGGGCTGTGCAGGATGAGTGCCGTGGCCGAGGAGGTTAAGGCAGAAGACGGCAAAGCGAAATTTGAAAGAAAAGTGTTTTATTGTGAAGTGAGTGCCTTTCTTTGGTGGCTTTTGGGGGCGGGTGCTCGAGTGCGGGCATTGCGAGGTGCGCGGGTACCGGAGACCGCACTCTGTGACCTGACCCAGGTGTGGTGTGGGAGACCTGTGTGTGAGAGGAGCTGTAACGTGAGAGAATAACGTGGTCGGTCCCTGGGAGAGCTGCGTGTCCCAGGGTTCGGTGAATTCAGGCTGTTCTTGAGCTGTCACGGGTGCGGTGTGATGGTTCTTAATTGTAGCCTTCCCAGTCTCTGGTCAGTGTTTCTCACAGGCGGCTGCAGGGGCCCGTTTATCTTTAAAGGCTGCAACGTGCTGAATTTATCAATATCCTATTGTTGTTCTGGCGCTGAATGTTTTTCTGGCGCATTCAGGTTCTGCGACAGTATGTCAAGAGAACAGACAATATTACCATGCATTAGTATTTCCTTTTTTTTAAAGCTGAAGATAGTACGAAATATTTGTACATCTGTACTGGTTTCCGTTAATTATTGCAATGGTGTATGTGTGTCTGTGGATCTTAATGAAATGCAAATTCTTCCTCCATTGTTCCTCTGATCGCTTTGATGTAACAGTGAACGGAGTTGCAGTTATTCTAGGGCATAATTTTGCCTCTGTTCCTTTCTAGTCACTATATGACCATCCCTTTTTGCTGGCTTTTTAGCCTGAAGAAGTTTAGAAAACTGAGAGTCCAGAAAGTGGTGGTAGGAGAGAAGGGGGAAACTTTTAAAAGCTTCTTACCACCGGAGTTATTTAAACATGTATTCAAGCATCATTTGAACAGGTTTGGATGCTATTTCTAATCATTTTAGTGGTATGCTGCTCTCTTAAATGTCATGCAAAATGTACTGTTAACCCCAAGAAGACACGGTAGGAATGGGTGTATTTCGAGTTCTTATTTAGCACCAACTACAGAATATCTGTAGCATAACTGTTGATGTGCTTTCAATTTATCTCTTTCAGGTTTGTAAAGTCTCTTGTGTGAGTTCTATAAGTCTTCAGTCACACTATCGTGGTGCAAAGCACAGAAAGGTAAACTTTTTCCATATTAGATGTATATGCAAATTTAATCATAAATCTGGGACTCAGTTCTTGATTTCACACGGCTTCAAGTGCTTATCTAACTTATTGATAGATCGGTAACAATAATTTGCTTGAAATATCCCAAGAAAAAGATGAAGTGGGACTCTCCCAATTGTGCTTTGTACAGCATGTAACTTGAAATATCAGCCACTCCTCAAGGTAAATGTGTGCTAATTGTGAAATTAACATCTAAATTACACGGGGAGCCACAGATGGTGAAAGAATGTAGCCTGGTTTTGGATACAGTTGGTAAAGGAACTGTTCTGTTTTGCAAGTCTTCATAGCTCGCCTGTTCTATGAACAAAAGTGGAAACTGTCTTACTTGTTACTTTGATAGTAACACCAGTTCTGATTTCCCGGAGGAGTTACATAGATTCAGCTAACAAGTCTGACAGTTCTGAGGTTTTTTTGAAGCATCTCAACAGCAGCTCCCCGGTTTAAGCACAAAACAAGTAAAGGCATTAAATTATTAGACAGTGTTCTGAAAGAATGTATTTAGAGATGAGGCTTTTACAAATGCTGTTTGGCTGCACCTTTGACTGTTGATTGGCTGATGATTGTCTTCTATTTAAAATTCCACCACATTCTCGGTCTATAAAGGTGAGACATAGTTGTCTGTACTCCAATGTCATCAGTTTGTTTGTATTGTTGTGGCACTGAAGTGCCTGCTCTGACATTTTCTTAATGACAGGTTGTTCTTCCTGGAACATTAAAGACTAACTGCAGTACTGCCTTTCTCAAGTGTTTGCAGGCCCTTTTTATTTTTTTTTTTTTTTTTTTTTGGTAGATGAGGGACATCTCCTCACCTCTTTTCTTTCAAGACAGATTAATAGTATTTTGTTATCTGCTTGCTGAGCGCTTTAGTAGCGTTTATTCTTATTTGAGTCAGTGGCTCCACTTTCTCCAAATACTTTTTTTCCCACAGGCTTCTTGTTCCCTTGTAGTATTTTCATGTCCTGCCAAATGTCCCTGCTGATGCAAGGAATTCCTTCAGTTTTGTGGTTGTTTCTCTTTTTCTCGTTAGCTAACTTTCATAGCAATCCAATTATTGCTGTTTTGCCCTTTTAAAGGAGAAAAACTAGTGATTATTTTCTTAGAAAATCTGCATATAGTTTTCCTTCTGTTTCACTTTTGGAAATGGGTGTGTGCTGGGCAACATCTCTCAAACTTTCTTGTGTCTAGGAAGGCCTGCAAACTGATAAGGAACAAGAATTGGGCAGGTTGAAAAACTGGGTGTGTATTAGATGATAAATGTTAGTCCTGGTGCGCGGAGTCCTCTAAGTCATGTGGCTGCTCCAAGATTACCTCATCATTCTTTTAAGTTATCTCTAATTTCTTACTTTAAATCATTAAATCTGTTGTATGTTTTGGTGGAAAAAGATCAGAACTCATAGAGTTATTTCAAGTTTTTGTGTTACTTAAGTTTGAAGTAACCATAAAAGCCCTGAGCTTATGTTCCTTTTTGATACAACGTAGGTGTTGATAGTGAGGAGCTCTTAGTTTGTTCCTGGCTAGAGGAATTCCTCTTCAAACTAATACCAAAGGATGTCCTGATGACAACATAACACAATGTAGAGAAGATAGTAGTTCTTTACCTAAATCACAATACTGGCCTGGCCAACTTCCCAGCCATTTTTTATAACTTTAGTCAGATTACTTTTTTTCCTATCAGTTACCCATTGGATTTTAAAATAGCATTGCTAGAGGTACTTTGTGCTTGCCCTCCACCGAAAGGTGTTACAAAAATACAAGAAAAAGCACTCCATCAGAACGACAGTCACTGGGAAAATTTAAAGAAACAAATGTAAATGCGTGCTACATGTGTGAAATGATTCTCATTTCACTGGCCTATTTCCATATTAGCTATTTCCATAGCTATTCAGAGTAAAATGTGGTATTTTGAGTAGCTATGGTAGTAAAGCTTGGCTGTCTGATAATTCTTCTGTTGACTTTGTGTACATGGCTATTCTACCTCTTTTTTTTTTTTAATCAGCTGGGTAGTTTCATTATGCTGGACTTTGGATAGGTACATAAGTTATTTCTGCATACCTTTGTTTCATCTCTGTATGTCGATTGGCTTGTTCTCCTGAGTATCAGTACCATTGACTCCTAAGCCTTAACATTGGACTGCGTAATTTCTTTAGAGGATGTCACTTTGCAAACATCTAAGAATACTTTTTAGGTAAATGGTATTGACTGCCTTGCTTCCATAAAACTAGGGAGTATTGTAATAGTGACCTATGTATAAGGAAATAAGTCAAAATCTTTATTCTGTTGAGGAAACCTGATTTCAGTGTGATGTACTCCTTGGACTCCAGAAAGATTGCTTTTGATGAGTTAGAGATTGTTAGGATTTTTTCCCTGTGCTGACTCAGTCTGGCTGTTTGAACTGACAGTGCCTAAATAATTTGCTGCTGGAGGGCAAAATGTGAATATACCTGCCTCTTCCTGTTTGCTTAGGCAGACTGCTGAGATTTGTTATAATTTGGATGGAAGCTTTATCCAGAATATTTTGTTACTTCCCCAACTAAAAGAGAATAAACCTATACCTAAAGCCTCATGAAATTCCTCTATGTTGGAGGCAAATCATTTTGTGCATTAATCCGAGTCTACATTCTTACAAGAAAGTGAGTCCTGAGTTGTTTCATTTGTATTTGCATTTGTGTATTTGCAGGCTCAGTGCACTGTAACCCTCCGGGTTGATGTGTGATTTGTTTCAAGGTGCAGAAATATGCTGGGTGACATACTGCAAATAGAAGTAATTTAAAGCAAATCACTACTCAGTGCAATGACTTTTTTCTTAGTTTGTTACTTGATTAGGTATTGTTTATTTGAAGCCTTTTGCATTTACACTTTGAAGTTTATGTGGATATTTTTTCCAAACAAGCCAGAGTGGTTTAATTAAGTAGCAGATGATCAGTTACCTAATTTGATAAAAATTGTTAGCGCTTGCATTCTATTATATATGAAACTGAAACATAGAAGTTCACAAATCTTTGAATGCTTAATTTACAAAATATTAGCTAATATTTTAATTCTACATAGTGTACCTCTTCAGAGTTCCTTTAGTTTCTGTCCCTGAGAGTTGATTCTTTGTTGCACCAAGAGTTTGTATTCCTCACTGATTTCAGTTTTCATGACTGTGATACTTACCATGTCCTTCCACTGGAGCATGAGTAATAAGAATACACACCTAATTTTTTTCTAGTGCTGGTAGTCCACGAGGCCAAACCCTTGTAAAAAGTGCTGCTGGACAAAAGATTGAGAGGCTGGGTGATCACAATACAAGGCTGTGTGTATTTTGTGCACTGAGTGCCATGTGACCTCTGTATAGTTGCACAATGGTGGGTTGTGTGGTTTTGTTGCTGAACAGGTATTGATGGGATAGGGAGCTGCGGAAAGTGACTTAGCCAAAATATCATTCATACATATGTGTATAATTCCTGGCTCTGGAAACTGGAATTGGCTTCTGTTATATACTTTGAAAAACAGTTGAATGTTCCTTCTAGCCATTACAGTGAAATGTTTAGAAAACAACTAAGCTCACTAATGCTTTTCATTGATCCAAGCTTGAGAGGGTAATATACAGCATGAAAAGTGAGTTTGTTTGGCTTTCTTTTTTTTGACAGCTGAATAAAAGTCTAGGCCTTTTGAGGGAACAGTCCCCAAATAAAATATACCTGCTGCGCATATACCTGAGACATGATGCTTTGTGATATATTTTGTTCTGGTTTTGTAAATATGCATTAGTTTTATTGCTCAGTTTGCTAGGAAGGAAATCCTAGAGTGGAATATCTTTTTTCCATGTCTTTTGAATGGCCCTTTGCAGGTATGGCAGCTGCAGAAGTGTTGCCTCTTCTGTGAGCTGTATTTGGAGCACAGATGAAGATTGTTTCTGGTTCTGTCAAAAGTTCAAAGTTCCTTGCCTTCCCTTCATATCTGGAGTTAGATAGGTAGAAATGCCTACCATGTCCCAAAAGGAGAAAAAAATCTGCATTCAAGACTCTGCAAGTTCGTTAGAAGCAAGGAATGTTCCAAATCTGTGAAGAGAGCTGTTAGTCTTTGTCGTCACCATTTCAGTGTTATAATTTCTTCTACCTCTTACCCTTGGTTGTTGTGCATCAGAACCTGATGTACAGGCAACCTCTCTGCCCTTTCTTCTGGTATTAAAATCGACCATGCTGGAAAAGCATTTCAGTTGGGTACTTTTGTGTTGATTCTTGGAATGCTAACAAAGCTGTATTTCAATTAGAGGAAAATTACCTGGCTGTTGTTTATATTTAGTTGTTGTTTATATTTAGTTGGGAGCCCCTGGTGGTCTAGTGGTTAAGGATACGGCACTGTAACTGCCGAGGCCCGGGTTCGATTCCCGGTCGGGGAAACTCCCCGGGTAGGTGGAGCCCGTTAGCCCTGTAAGGCAATCCACCTACGTCCTGAGGACCTCGCTGCCACTGTCCAAGCTCGCTTGGCCCCGGCAGATGAACCTCAGGATTAAAGGGTGGGCTCAGTTCTGCGCGCACTGTGTCCCACCTAAAATAAATCCAATGCGCAGGCGGAAGGCGTACAAAGACCTTCCTCAGATCTTCGTTCGCGAAGTCTGGCCATTATATTTATTATATTTAGTCTCAAAAAGTATGCTGTTGTGTTCTGCAGCCCATCTTTATGATCCAGAGTGAGACTTAAATTGTGGAGCTCTTCTTTTGAGAAAAACAAACAAACCATACAGAAAACAAGCAAACCACCCCAACCTTGATTTGCTTGAGGAATTTAAATAAATAGAATTTCCATGTATAGGCTGCTGACATCTAACAGGTGTATTTCAAGAGTGTGCATGTTTAAGAACAACTAAATCATGTTTATGTAATACTTAACTATACACGTGAAACTGTTCTGTTAGATGACCTGTGAACTTGAATTGTGTGGAAAACTACTTAATGCAGTATCTCTTAGGGATTACAGTGTGTGTGGGAGGTTTGAACCCTCAAAACCAGTAGTTTTTGAGTTTTGGCTTCTCAAAGTTAGACACTTTATTAAAAGTTACTCTAACTTTTCACAGTCTCAGCTCAAAAACAGCTGTTGCAACACCTGACCCAGGACAGAGAATAAGTTGCTTACCTAATGTGTGAGAATCTTAATTCCTGATGTAGTAGAAGGGATCACAAGTAAAATGGACCCCTTAGCTTCAGCGGTGAAACTCCATTTGTGATATTAGCAGTAACCGAAGTGCAGTCAAAGCTGATTGTCTGAAAATGGTCAGAAGGAAATTCTCTTCGAGCAGCAGCTCACAGTTGCTAATGTTTTCTTCTCTTGTCTGAAAAACTTGGTATTAGCAGCTGTTTGTTGTAAAACTACAGAATGGCAAGTAACAAAAACTTGGAGCAGCATAACTGCAAGAGAGGTTGTGTCTGTATTCCAAGTTTAAAAAATCTTTCTCAGTTTATACAAAACCATACACTATCTGTGGCAATACTGGGACTTAGGTAACTTGCTAACTGCCATGGAAGAACATCTATTTAACTGTGTTAATTGTTTGAGAAGGCAAATAGATGTCCTTCCATGGCAGTTAATTGTTGTGTCAGTCGTGCTTCCTATTGAACTGTCACACCCATGTGCATTATCTCTTCCATGCCACTGAATTCTGAAAATAGAGCACGTAACTCCATGGACTGCTGTGGACAGACAGATGCTTTACAGGTGGAATGATCATGCTTATTGTTTCTTTCATGTAAAAGGCAAGTTTGTGTTTATTGGCCAAAAAGTTCTTGAAATGAGTCAGGATTGTTTTGGCCATGTTCTGAAATGGAAACTTAAGTTCCTCTTTTCCTTAGATTCTGCCAGAAAGTGATCTGTTCTGGATTCAGCTGATAAAAACCACTTTTTCTGTTCTTAATTATATGAATGATCTGTCATGAGATTTGGCTAGCCTTAAGGTTTAGCCAAATCTACTCAAAATGGTGGGGGAGCTGGTTTTAGTTAGTTTGTTTTCCCTTTTGTGGAGAGGTTTCTGCAGTCATGCAGAACTCAAGGTTTTCCTGACATCTTTGAGATGTGTTTCAATCCGTAATCATTTCTTAAAACTTAATTAAGTAGTTTCTTGAAATTAAACTTGTGTTAACTGTAAGTACACTTTTGTCAGTACTTCCAGCTTTTGCAGAAAACCATAAAGGCTCTAATTTTTCCTGTTTGACAATGGAAACTTTGGCCTGTAATGTGATTAGTCTGCAAAGGCTTCTTGGGAAGTACTGGGGTTTTCCTTCAAATGGTGCAGCACATTAATTTATTTTTCTTATTTTATTTTGGGATGAATTGCATCTTCATAATTAAAGAAAGAGAAAGCCCTGAGACCCAAGACTGTCTATTGTAAGTATAACACTTTTTTCTTTCCAGCCTCCTAGGACAGATATTGCTTGGGGATTTTAATGTTTGTTGGTGTTTTAGTGGTTCAGGTATTTGCATTTGCCAGATTTATTTGTCTATAACTGTGATTCTGTTTATATGCTGAACATTCTTCTGAGATTTCTATCTAGTAAACTGTGGAGCAAAGAATTATTCTAGAGCAAAAAACCTTAGTTATGCCTTTCCACATGTAAACGTTTGTATATCTGTGTAGTGGAGGAGTGTATAGTCAGCATTTTAGTTTCTCACCTTCCCAGGCTAAACCACCTCCCACTTTTCTGTCAGCTTTACGCGCTCACTGCTAAGCTTCAGGCAGGCAGCTAAGAAGCTAAATCAGCAGTCTAACACAGTACTGTTGCAGATGCAGCTCTGCCAGTGCTGAAGTTGCTTGGTTGCATCACAGGAATGTTCTGCCTCTTGTTATTGTAGTGGACTTCAAGTAGCAAAGATGTATTCAAGGTGAATTCAGTTGTTGGGGTGTCTTTTCCCCCAGAAACTGAGAATGTGAATCCAGATGGTTGTATGTCAATGAAAATAAAAGTTGTGGTGAAAACTTGAAAATGTGGGATATAACTAGCTCACAGTGGAAATGAAAATCCTGTTGTAAAGGTACTCATGATGATGTACAGCAAGCAGAGTACGTAGGCAAATATGGGAATACTGATAAAAACCAATGAGATGATTAAAGCCCAAAATGGTTATACAATCAGTCATCACAAGAAATAAGCCTTTCACTTCTACTTTATCTTCTTAGCCTGTTCTCCCAAGAAACAAGGCTTACGTTCCGGCTTTGTCATCTGTTCCCCAGTATCTTTTGAACCTCGCAGTCTTTTTGAACCAAGTTGATCAAGGGTGCCTGAAAATACACATCTGCACAGAGGAGAGTGATGGTGTCAGACCTGTACTGAGGGAAGTGCTGCAGGCTGAGCTCACCACTTGCTGGACCCTGAAGAATCAACACATGAGAAAGACTTATAAAAGCACTGGTCAGAGGAAACCCTCTAAGAAACTGGACTTCATTATCTGCTCTTATGGTTTTGTGTTGATAAGAGAATTAGTGCAAGACATGTCACTCAAGTGTGTGAACAGTTATGAGATTTTGCCTCAGCAGACATGACTACCACGTGCAGATCTTCTCTTTTTAGAGAAGTATTTTTAGAAATACTGGTAATGGAGCTCCTTGAAAGAATTTGAATAAGTTGTGGAAACTTAAAGGTTTTCTCAAAATCCAATGGATTCAAGCACTCCAAAATTGTATTTGTACCTCAGCAACAAGAACAGATCCGTGTAGCTATGGGCAAGGGTTTTTAGTGAAAGATACTTTCTACAGATTTCTTTGGATTTCTTGTAAAAAAATTATTATTAAAAGTAATACTCACTAACAGAAGAGGTTCTTTCTTCAAGACCATAAAATTCTGTTTTAGAGGAGTAATGTAAAGGATGCATGGGACAGAAAGTGAGACTTTAATAAGGTGACAGAAGGTGTGGCAGCAAAACTATGAAAAGACTGGTGAAATGCAGGAGCCTGTTGCAAAGACCTATGTCTTTAGAAAACAGTCCTGTGTGTACTACAATCTCAGTGTCCCATGGAGAATTTGGGTTAAGAATAAGAATGTGTGCACACTACAAACACTGTATCTTTGGAAATGTCATGACTTGGAATCTTTTAACTGTGATGTGTCTTACAGAATGAGAAGAGAGAAATTAAAATATCTGATTGTTAAAGTGAAGAATCTAGATGTGAACCTTTGGTAAACAAGGTAGCTCTAACAGGGTGCTAGATGGTTGAAGCACTGCAAGGTGTGCTTTTTCTCTGCCTCAGCAATCATTTTAAAGCAATCAGAAACTTTTACTTCTAATACAAAACAGTTATTCATACTGTTAATGTCTCCTTTATCCTACTCTACCAGTGCTGAATTTTGCTTCACTAAAGATCAAGATGTGGAGGCTGATTGCAAACCGTGGGTAGGGTTTATTTGTCCAAAAGAGACTGCAATTTGGCCTTACGAAATTTATTTGTATGTTTTAGTTGTGATGGATTAGGTGTTTTTACAAGTAGAAAAGCTTTTCACCTGAGTAAGTTTTTCAGAGATGGCCTTTCAGATTTAATTTTGGGAACTGCAATGCAGAATTGTACAGTCAGTTATACAGAACTTCTTGAAACTCTCCCATGNTCTCCTTTATCCTACTCTACCAGTACTGCATTTTGCTTCACTGAAGATCAAGATGTATTACCAATTATAGAAATAATTCTCCCTCAAGATCCAGCAGATTCAGGAAATTTATTGTGTTCTGTCACTGAGATAAAAGAATAAATTCTGAATATGTTTGGCCTTTATTTTTTCATTTTAAATAACTGGGGGTTTTTTCTGCAGTTTGCAGGTGTATGTAGCAGAGCATGAACAAAAATTTTACTGCATTTGTGGAATTAGGTAGTAAAGTTTTGTGAATGAGCATACAAAGTATGGGTATTCTTAAATTAGGTGCAATGTGGAAATTATAAATCTAATATTATTTCAGGATATAAATTAATGAGATATTCCTGTTATTGCTGCTGGATCTGCAATCTTTTTCTAATGTTCATTTTATCAAATGTTCCAGTGACAGTGAAATGTGAAAGCATGTTCGGAGAACCAGGAACAAAAATGTATGGATTTTGTGAAAGTGAAGGATGAGTTTTCTTGGAAATCACTTGGCACGTTCTTCCTTCCTGCAGAATTAAAAGAAGTTCCTTTGTCAGTAGGGAGGGAGAACACCTCCAATGTAATTGTTTGTGAACCAAAAATTTAAAAAGACAAATGATTTGCATTATGAGTATTTCCCTGTGGGGCATGCCATGTATGGTATCCTTTCTGAACTCATCAAAAGTAACTGTTGATAATCCAGAGGTGGTGAGTGCATGTAACCTGTTTTACTGTACAATCATATTGTCTTTGAAGTCACTTAAGTGAGGAAATGCCTCTGTTTCCAGATGTTTGTTTTTGGAGTAGTACTGCTTTCTATAAGAAAGGCGTCTGCATACGTTGTGAGTTTCCATATGGCAGAACTATCAACAAGTTATTTTTGTTATAATGACAGAATTGGATGTCTGGGGGAGTTTTTGGTTGTCTTGGTTTGGGTTTGGTTTGGGTTTTTTTGCCTGCTCTGCAACGGTTCAGAGGAGAACATCTTAATGGAAGGTAGGGAAATGGAAGATGCTGAAGTTCTAAGACTTTCGTAAGAGTTAAATCAAAGTCAACTGAGTGTATGAATTTTAGTCATGTGATTCCTTTGTACAGTGATATAAAGATTAAATACTTCATTCAACTCTTTTTGAGGCAGTTGCACATGTATTCAGGGATAAGGCGGGGAGGAGACTGAACACAGGTTTTTTTCCTGGGACTTATTGGCCAAAACAGAGAAGTTTGGAGAACTTTTTGCTTTGAGTAAGAGGCATTAAATGATGAGGAGATGCCAACATACATGTTAGGCAAATGTTTGCTGGGCAATAGCAAAATCCAGTGGTTTACTACTATGAGTCAGCTCAGGCAGAAGGCATAGTACAGGGTATGAGCCCCACTAAAGCTCTTTCTGGGCTGCCTAGCTTTATTGGTGAAATTAATTTGGCACAGAGAGAAGTGGATTAATGAATTTTTTTTCACACAGCCTGTGGAATTTTTCTCCCATTACAGTAAGGTGCAGAGTTAGTTTGCAGTACTGCTCTTGCCACAATACATGGGTTAAGTGTATTAAGGAATGTTGTAGGTGCTTAGTTATTAGATCTGCTAATCTGCATCTTTCAACTTAAAACCTCTACGTAGCACCATGAGTCAAGAAAACTTCACTGTGGTTGTTGACATGGAGTCAAGGGGAGGAATCCAGTCTGAAGATAAGCTGCAGTTATTTAAGCGCATTGATGGCAAGTTCTTTCTCCAGTGAAAGTACAGACATCTTGTGTTCTGCCCTGTGTTCAACAATTACAACCTTATCAGTATCCTGATCAGCATTTCAGCTTTGTTATCAGAAATTTATTTATTTTAACATGTCCCTCCATGCTCAGTGTCTGTTAAACATTGATAACTATGCATGAGGTTTAGGGATGTATAACTACTGTGATGTTTTCAAAAAAAACCCAACCTGGAAGTCCTTTTCTGCCTTGAATACTAGAAGAGGAAACGTTTCAGAGGCCATAATTCTAGAAGTATAAGATTGAATACTGCTTCAACACCCTTACCCATCTTTCTCTTTGGGAGTTCCCCTATACAATGGCATCTGGCGTCTTTGTGCACTTCCCCTCCTGTATTAAAAAGGGAATCTGCAGTGCTGAGCCCAGTAGTTCTTTGCTGCTGAGTAGCTGAATTGACCATGTCTGATACTGCCCTTAAATTTTGAAACATGGCTGTTATATTTCTGGCATTAGGAATGTGTATTACAAATACACATGCAGACGTTTCTTTGTTCTCCACTTTTTATATGTTCAGCACTCTGTAACTGAATATTGAAAGGAAAGGCACTTTTTTGTTCATGTAACTAGTAACTAGAAAATAGCCCTTGCTAAATAAAATCATTAGCTGAAAGGGATTTCCTGACACTGATAAGATTTCCTAACTTCCTGATTGAAGCGGGACTACTGCCAGTGCTGGATCAGCCCTTGCTTGCTGAATCCTTGAACATCTCCTCAGGCAGAGGATCTGTAACCTGTGTTGAATCAGTCCATAGTTATTCCTCTGTCTTACAGAGGAATTTTATCCTAACATCTGATCTTTGCCTCTGAAGCAACTATTTCTGGCTGCTACTTGTTAATGCTTTTGTCACATCCACAAAGGGTTGGAAATCTTTGTAGCTGCCGTTCACATATCCATGCTGTTATATCTCCTCTTAGTCTCCACTTTACCAGACTAAACAAGTCCAGCTCCCAAAACTTTCTCATAAATTATTTGCCCTGGGTTGTTTGCCTTGGTGGCCATTTTGCTGGACCCTCCTTCTTTCTCTGCTTCCCACTTGAGCTGAACAAGGACGGTACTAGCCAGCCTTGCAAATCCCAAATAATGGAGGATAAGGTATTCTGAAGTAAGCAGCCTGTGCTGTATCTCAATATGGGGTTTGCCTTAATGTCCCCAAGGTCCTGCTTTATTGTTGCCTGTAAGTTACTGTTGTCTGTGAATTTGTTGAGAGTGTTCTGTTCATCCTCAACGGGGTTACGGATGTTGGTATTAATTGCTGTGGGCCCTGTAATCACTCTTTAGGGCACTCTGCTGCGTACTGAGCACCAGGAGGCTGCACTGTTAATCGTTTCCCTTTGAGCCTGGCAATCCAGCTGATTTTCAGCTCTTTGATCAGTCTGATATGCTTTAGGGAAAACATTGTGTTTTGGTTTTGGGGTGCCTAAGAAATATAATTTACCTTATTAGTAATATTACAAAGCCATGTGGCTAGCAAGAGTTAAATGTTAGCCTGGAAACCCGCTGTTGCTGAATGGGAGAGTCTTTAAGATCATAATTGCTTTGTTAAACTGTTGCCAGGAGCAATGATATTTACTAAATGCCTTTTTTTTTTCAATAAGAAAAAAAAATCTCACCCCCCACCCCCAGCTGCTACCTTTGGTGATAGTAGCTGCTATAACTTGATTTTTAGCTTGACCATATCTGCAAACTGTAACCATGTTAAGGCAGACTGCACTGTGAACTGCTTCTGGTGCAATTCTCTGTAAATGCAGTTTGTTCCTAGAAGTAAAACCAAAATAAACATTAAAAATCTTATTTTGCAAACGCTTATTCGTGTCATTTAGTGTTTGGCCATGTTGTCAGTCTGCAGATGCTGCACTTGGAATCTGACTTGAGCTTCAGACACTAGCTGAACAACTCTGAATTGTTGTACTTGCAGAATACCTGGAGATCTTTTGTTCTTGCTACAAGAAATTTTGAAGCATTTAACTGAAAAAAATGCATAATTTATTATAAGGCATCAAGGGAGATATGCTTTCCCAGACCCCTCCTTTATGTTAATGTTGCAGAGTTGTTTGCAAAATGTTTACAACCATGATTTGATTTGATTTACAGCTTTGATACCTATCTCTTAAGTGCCTGTCTTGTGCAGAAAGAGGAAAAAAATTGATGTATACAACATGTTGTGTTTGCCATGAGTATAGAAAACTTCATTTCAATAGTAATTGTATGTGCAACTATGTAATTTAACTCAAACTTCCACTTTTTCCACTAAATTAGTATTAGTGTGTCACCTTGTTTTAATCTTGAATGCTGTGACTTAGAAAATACTGACAACATCATTAAGGCATGGTCATTTGTCTATGTATTTGGGGAGGAGTGGGGCAAGGGAAACGTTCCAAAAGGAGGAGTAGAAGTACCTTTGTAAAAACACATCTGCAAATTCATTCTGAAGCTCTGAGTGATTAAGAATATATACAGAGCCCTATGTAAAAGAAGATGCAATTTAATGACTATATTAATTGTATCTGGGTCTGTGTTTGGGCTCTAAATGTTTAGACCGGAAGTTTTTTGTTGAGTACCTGTAACATAGATTGATTATCATCTATGATACTGCATAGTTAAAATAATTAAAATAAGTAGCCAGTATGAAAAGCATTTAAAAGTAAAATAAGAATTTAATATTCTGGGCTTCTGTGAAATTCATGTGTTTGGTATATTGTGTTGATGGGGGAGGGGAGTGGAATGAGAGACTTTTTCTGAGAGCAGTGAAGTTGCAAAAGAAAACTGTATCAAGATGGAATACTGAGCCTATATTAAACCTTAAAATGAAGATAACTGTTCTATTGTGTAACATGTTTGGATGATCTACTAGGTACTTAATAAAAACAAGTGAGGAGAAGTATTCTGACTGTCAAACTGTTATCCTAGGTCCTGCAGCTCCAGTCCAAACTCCGATGAAGTATGAAGCGCAGAGACCAGGTAGCTGAATATGAATGAGCTAATGTCCTTTTCAGATGCAGCTTTGAAATAATTTGTTTTGTTTTAATGATGACTAAAGCAGGTGGTTGATTGTGGTCTAGAAAGAAGCAGTACAAGCTGTCAAACGTTTGAACTATTACTTTTCCTTTGGACACTGGTTAGTTTTCTTTCCTAAGAAAAGGTCTTAGAAGAATATGAAATTATAAGTATTTTCACAGAAAGACTTTCAAACTTGAGACATATTTTCTGCCTTCATGTTTATCTGATATCTTACTGCATTTAGCTAATTTTTCTTGGTTGATGAAGTTTTCAATAAAAAATTTTGCATCATGCTCTCTGTACACAAATGAAACAGTGGAAGTTTGACAAACCAGAAACATATAAACCAAGAACAGTATGAGTTGTTTGCTATTAAGATGATACTAAGACAGGAATATTTAGTTGTATGTTAGGAAATCAGAAGAAAATTACTTTAAAGAGACCTTTAACTTTTTTCTGTGTGGATCTTTATTAAGCCCAGAAGACCATATGCCTTTCTCTGTCAGCTTGGCAATAGCCAGCTCACACTGAGCTGCTGCACAGGCACATAAATGCATGAGAACTGCATAATGCATTTGCGTTTGTAAGAATCTTGTTTATGGAGATGAATTATGTAGCACCAAATGGTTACATGTCAACTCTGTCACACTATGCTACTGTTGCATGTCACCTCAGGCAAAAAAACCCACCAAAACAACATAGAAAGATTTTAGCAAGACTGAAATTTTGGTTGGAATGGGCAACACCGTTGCTGTGGCAGGAGGCATCCCCATGAGGTTTTTTCTAATTGCAAGAGGTTTTCCATCTAAATTAATGCTGGAACTTGGTGAAATTTTTCTTTGTTTGCAGCCCAGGAGTTTGACTTGATAGCAACACAGGCATATTCCTAATGGAATGAATATTTAAGAATGAATATGGAATTCCCTATCCCTGTCAGGTTTTGGGGGTTTTGTGTTTTTTAAACTGTAACCTGGCATCCTAGTCGGAAAGAATAGAGTAACAGTTCAGTGCTTGTGGTATTTCTACTCATTTGCTCCGATTTGAAGAAACTAGCAGTCTTTATGACTCTTATGTAGCTCATTGGTCAGTTATATGTAATTAGGAAAATGAGTTTTATTTCTGCACATTTTTCTTCTCAGATTAGGAATATGTATTTTAACACTTCATCATGTTCCTTTATAATGTCCATCACTTGAATATACCTACTGCCTCTCTGAGATTGTTATCCAGATGCATTAAGCTGAACTCTACTGGTGTTCTGAGTTGTCCAGGAAGTGCAAAAACCAAGCTATTAAAACTCAGTGAGGAGCAAGATACAGCCCTGATTGAAACACTGCTAGTTCAGACTCAGGAATATACTACAAGTGTTTTTGCCACTTTTGGGCTGCCCAGAGCACAAGAGGCATTTGCTATATTAGTGAAGATTGTGTTTGTTAGACTTAAGGCAATATGATTCTTGGACTTCAGACTCCAAAAAAGCAGTCCCAGAATGCTATGTGTATATTAGGATTTTAAGGAGAGGAGGAGGCTGGTGGCCTGGCTTGCCTTTTTTTTTTTTTTTCCTTATTTTATTTTTTATTTTTAACTTCCCTCCCCCATGAAAACTGACACAGTCTGGGTCATGCTATGAATGTGAGCTGGGTATCTTTCCTCAGTAAATTGGATGGTGTTGGAAGTTCTGTTTTGCTTATTTGGTTCTTTTCTTGAAGACATTAAATCCTTGTGTGTAAAATTGTTATGGAAGACAATTGGAGTCTTTCTGTGAGGGACTGAGGCCTTGCTGTTTTCCATATGTATTTCCAAGTGCAAATTTTGTCCCCATTAGAGTCTCCATTAGAAACTCCTTTAAGATCATGGACATTATGTGGAAACTATATAATGTGTAATGTCTTCTTATGTGTGTATGTTTTACTTCAGTGAAGAGAGGACTTACGAACTACATAACCTGTCTGAAGGATTTTATGAATGATCCCAAAAGAGAAGAACCTCTAGTTGGTATGTTTTCTGTTTTATTAATTGTGTGTCTTTGAATTTGTCACCAAATGGCTTTTTGAAATAAAANTGCACAGATGTAGCTTCAGGTTTCATGTCATGGCTTGCCTTTTTTTTTTTTTTTTCCTTATTTTATTTTTTATTTTTAACTTCCCTCCCCCATGAAAACTGACACAGTCTGGGTCATGCTATGAATGTGAGCTGGGTATCTTTCCTCAGTAAATTGGATGGTGTTGGAAGTTCTGTTTTGCTTATTTGGTTCTTTTCTTGAAGACATTAAATCCTTGTGTGTAAAATTGTTATGGAAGACAATTGGAGTCTTTCTGTGAGGGACTGAGGCCTTGCTGTTTTCCATATGTATTTCCAAGTGCAAATTTTGTCCCCATTAGAGTCTCCATTAGAAACTCCTTTAAGATCATGGACATTATGTGGAAACTATATAATGTGTAATGTCTTCTTATGTGTGTATGTTTTACTTTAGTGAAGAGAGGACTTACGAACTACATAACCTGTCTGAAGGATTTTATGAATGATCCCAAAAGAGAAGAACCTCTAGTTGGTATGTTTTCTGTTTTATTAATTGTGTGTCTTTGAATTTGTCACCAAATGGCTTTTTGAAATAAAAGGTGGCATTTTAGATACCGTTTCATTTTCTGGAAATATGTTCCATAACTTATAGGATAATATCTATGTCATACCTTTGAAATGTTAGCTTGTTGCTCTGCGTATTATGAAGGCCACCTCTTTTATACTCCTTAACTATTGATAGAACTCATTCCTGAAGGAGCCATCTAAGTAAACAAGCTTTTTCCAGACCACAGAATCGTTGAGATTGGAAGGGACTTCTCCTAGCTTTAACCCCCTGCTCAAGTCACAGAGAAGTTTCTGTGGGACCATGTCTGGATGGCTTTTGAATATCTCCAAGGTGAAAAACTCTACAGTCTCTCAGGGAAACCTGTGCCAGTGCTTGGTTATCCTTGCAGTCAAGGCGTGTTTCCCAATGTTCAGACAGTATCTCCTGTTCCAGTTGTGCCATTGCCTCTTGTCCTGTCACTGGGCACCACTGAAAAGAGCCTGGCTCCCACTTCTTTGCACCTTCCCTTCAAGTATTTATACACACTGACGAGATCCCCTCTGAGCCTTCTCTTCTTCAAGTTGAACAGTTCCAGCTCTTTCAGCTGTTTCTTATAGGAGAGATGCTCTAGTACCTTCATCATTTTCATGGTCCTTCACATGTCCATGTCTCTTGTAGTGGGAAGTCCAGAATTTGACACAGCACTCCAGGATTGGCCCTACTGGTGCTGAGCAGAGCCTGCTGTCAACACTACTCCTTTTCCATCTCAGGAATACCATCAGCCTTTCCTGGCTCATCTTCAACTTGGTGTCCACCAGGTCTTTTCCTACCAGTCTGCTTTCCAGCTAGCCAGCCCTCAACTGACATGTACTGGTGCCTGGGCTTGTTCCTCCCTGGATGCAGGACTTGGCACTTGCCCCTGTTGACCAGCTTGAGCTTCCTGTCAGCCCAGCTCCAGCCACTCAGGGTCTCTGGATGGCAGCACAACCCTCTGGTGTATCAGCCATCTCTCCCAGTTACGTGTCATCAGCAGCCTTGCTGAGGGTACACAAGGGTGTGTGAGGGTAACAAGGCGAGACCCAGTACTGACCCCGGGGCACAGCACTGCCTGCTGATCTCCAACGGGACTTAGTGCCAGTGGGGACATGTCATCAGTCATGGTTCTCNGTCATCAGCAGCCTTGCTGAGGGTACACAAGGGTGTGCGAGGGTAACAAGGCGAGACCCAGTATTGACCTCGGGGTACAGCACTGCCTGCTGGTCTCCAACGGGACTTAGTGCCAATCATCATGTCATCAGTCATGGTTCTTTATGGTTTTCGATTTGGTGGGATATACCAGTGTTCCTGTTCAGTGAGATATTTTTCCTGTCTGTCCTTGGGAATACTAAAACTAATGAGATTAATTTTAAGGCTTTCTTTCTTTCTAAGTGCTAGATTAGGCAACCCTTAGGAGAGGACAATCAGTGCTGCTTTTCAGTGACCTTAGTGTTCCAAGTATGTACTGGTGTCCTAGAGAAATATGTTCGCTCATGAAGACCTAAGCAGCAAATTTCCTAGTATTAGCTGAAAATTTCCCTGTTATTGCATTGTCTTTTTGTTACTCCATATAAAGTATTAATGTTAAAAATCATAGTAATTTATTACTATAAGCATTTTTAATAGAAAACTCTTTGGTTACAAGAATGCCTTCAGTTCATTTGGTGATAGTTTATTTGCAGAGCTAAGATTTAGAAGTATAATAGTGTAGCAGATCAGAGATGGGATTGAATTTCTTCATAGCAGCCTATATGTTTTGGATTTGTAACTGAAGTGGTTTTGATGACATGCCAGTGTATTTTTTCTGTTGCTGAGCAGTCCACTGTGTCAAGACCTCTGGATTCCCACCCCTCACCACTTGGGTAGGCTGGGAGTAGGCAGTAGTGTGGGAGGTGTCACATCCAGGACACTTGGCCCAAACTTGAACAGAGGATGTTCTGTGCGGCATAATGTCAGCAATCTCAATTGAGACAAAGAAGGAAAAAGGGGGCATGGAGAGGGTAGGGTGGAGCAAGGTTTAAATTCCAAGGTGGCTATTCAGAGACTGTGATAGGGTATTGGTCTGCTGGTGGGGAAGTGAGCAACGGGGTTTTGCATGGGGTTCCTTTGTTTGTTTGTTTGTTTTTCCCACCCCTCTTTCCTTCACTTATTAATCTGTCTTTAATCTCAATTCCTGGGTTTTGTTGCTTTTGCTCTTCCTGTTTTCTCCCCACCCTGCTGAAGGGTGTGTATATGAGTGAGCAAGCAGCTATGTGGTTCTTGGCTGCTGGCTGGGGCCAAGCCATCAAAAATACAGAGCATTGGAAATTATGACATAAGGGAACAGCTGCTGTTTTAAGCTGCTTTTAAATTTGTTATGTTTAAGCTGTTCAGAGTAAAGCTTTTCATGCTAGGTAACTTGGAGATTTATGAATACTTCTAAGGGATAGTCTCAGTAATTTATAGGAAAAATGAAGAAAAATCCCATTTTCATTCTTGTAAAATGTGAAAGTGTTTAGATTCAAAAACCCCCACACTTTAAAGACTTTAAAAAATGGTTTTAGATTTTTACATTTTGAAGGACTCAGTTTTGTGACGTGATTCATGTCTTTCCTACATCTGGTTGTGCTACTCGGACACTGTCCAAATTATGCTCGACTAAGTAGTTTAGATGCAGGGTTTTAATCTAGACATTTGTGTGGCATTTTGTTCTCTTTCTTATTTTCTTGAAAAAAATATCCCAAGCAGGAAGAAAGGTAGGTGAAATATTTTCTTCCGGTGGGCTTGCAAATCTGCCACAGATGGTGTATTTCCTTTCAAAATAAGACATTGGAAAGAGATAAATTTAATTAATGTGGTCCTGAGGGAGTATGGAAATTCTGAAAATGAAATAATTTTACATGTTCATATTGGCTTTTAATGAGCAACACTGAAGAGAATACATTTTATTATAGTAATGTACAGTAAAATATAGATATTTGTAACTCCTGCTTTTACAGGTTTAGAACATGTGGTTGAAATCAGATTTGAAGGAAGAAAAGAGCCACGTTATGAGTGCAAGCTGTGTGACCTTAATACAGAGATGGCACCCATGATAGAACATCTTAGTGGATATAAACACAGAAGAGCATACATCGTGAGTTATTTTTGATGCATTTTGATCAAAATTTCTTTATGGTACTCCCCCCACCATCCCCTTTTTTTTTCTCTAAATAATTAGTTTAAACCCCCGTGCGATAAATTGCTAATACTTGTACAGTTGACTCTGCATGGGTCTGCACATGAAAAGCTGTAATGCTGTGAGCTGTTGAGGCACTTCAATCCAGAAGTACCTGTCTATATCAGCTCAAAAGACTGTTCCTAAGTGTTTGGATTGTTTTCAGGATCAGGTGCCTAGAATTTTTTGTTTCTTTCTTGTTCCTCCCCATGTCCATAGCATTGTTGGATTTGGAACAGAGCATGTTTCCTTTTGGTAGCAAGCTTTGTGTGGTATCCATTTTTTGTTTTGAAGCCTACTTAAGCAACCCTAACATTTAATTAGTTGTGTTACAGAGAAAAAAACCTAGCTCATAATGTTCAAATCAATGTTTAGCAGCCTTTTGGAAGCTTGTCCAAAAGGTAAAATATGTCAGTTTTTTAATATTGTGATGAATTTTGATATTGACCTTTTCAAGCTGTTTTTTTCAACAGTCTAAAGAATTTCCAGATAAAATGAAGAGAAAGACAACAGATGTAAAAGAATGCAAAATTTCATTTCTCAAACGGATAGCAGGAGAGCTAGAGAAGACCGAGGGATTAAAAATGTATCAGGTAATTGGAAGTAAATGTAAAGTATCTGTTAGTGTGTCTTTTATCAATGCGTTTGTTTGATGTAGTGAATTTTAAAAGTACTGCAGACAAAGCTTGTTAAATTTCTTTGTGCTCCTAGGAAGTGTAGTATTCAGTTGAACTAAGGCTTTACTTAAAGTTGCCCTAAAAAGCCTGGGGAAAAGAACAGTAGTATTGAAATTCATCTGAAAACAAAAGCTGTTTATTTTGAAGGCTTTAGATTTTTTTAAAATGAAAATGTCCGGTCTGAATTCCATGGTTCAGAAATTTCACTGCTTGACTTCAATAACTTTTAAATTAAAATTTGCAACTTAGATTTTCTTAAACATAAGCAAATTTTCTCTTAAGTTTCATTCATATTTACAGGATTCTATATCTGTGAAATTATTGGCTACGCTATGCTGACATAAACAAAAGTACTGGTTCTGCTCCTAGAAGCAGTTGCAGCAGATACTTGTTTGAAATTTTAATCAGAAAGTCTAATATGAAACTTTTTATATTTCTAGATTGAAGGTTACATAAGACCAAGTACCTCACGTAAGTCTAAAAATTTCTTGAATTAATAGAATTGATGTAACTGATATTTGGCTTACTTTGACTTAGTAGTTGAACTCAAGGATTTGACTGATTTAAAACATTTAACTTGTAATAGTGCAAAATGTTTTCAGAGATTTTCTGGGTTTTGTGAATTTGAAATGAGGAAAGAAGGAGACATTGCCAGCCTTACAATGTTCCTTAGCCAACCTGAAGAAATACTTCCTTGCTACCTTTTGACCCTAGTACTAATATTTAGAAGTAAGGTAGGTTTGATTGAAATGGGTGAAGGTTGCATAGATCAACAGAATTTTTCAGTGTGAATCAGTTTTGGATTGATCATAAGTAGCTTCTGTGGATTGTACTTTTGAATGTTGGTCTGCAAAAAAAGGTGGCAGAGAATTTTTTTGAGCTCTGTTTGTGTCTCTTGTGAAGAAGAGGGAATGTGACACAGTAATCTCTAGCTCAGTAATTCTCAGTTCAGGGTAAACTGACATCAGTCAAGTCAGTAGACTTCTGTAGAAGTAGAAGACATGCTCAAATCTGGAACATCAAAAAGGGTGATCCCACCCAGACCTACAGGATATGAAGAACTGGAGAAATGGACAAGAGTGAAGTTAGCTGCAAAAGCATTGTGTTGTTCAGTATTAAGGTTTGCTTTAGTTAGGTGGTAAGGTCAACATCGAATGAATTCCAAAATAAAAATACTCCGGTTATTTAGAAGAAAATCATACTTACTGGTTTAGCAGCTGTATGTCTTTAGACTAGATCATATTGGCAAATTTCAAAACTCCTTTCTGACAGCAAGAGTGAGTTTGAGGATATAATTAAAAAATTTTGCCTTTTGGTGACATGTACTAGTTTGCAAGCAACAAAATGGACATTAACACCACATTTTGCACAGATCATGTGCAAAAGTAAGAGAAGATTATATATTCTTATGTATATATGTACACACATATATATGTGTGTGTATATATAAAAGTATATATGTGTATATATATGAGAGACCTTGAATTGCTTGATTTGTTGCTTTTCTTAAGGGAAAAATTACAGCATTTCTTTATTCTCTAAAGAGGAGAGGTTATCTGTATTTTGTCTTGGGCTTTGGATTAAAAGTACTGACTTATTAAGGTAATTCCTGCAGCCAGTTGCTCAAAGTATGAAGTTGAACTTGAAGCATTGTGACAAGCACAAGTTGGGTAGTAGAACATATCAAATTCTGGTCTGATTTAGTCTCTGAATTCTTCCTGCATCATTTTTTTTCCTGTCTAAAATCTACTCTTAATGCTGCTGTGGAATACAGTGGCAAACTGGAAATAAGTCCAGAGATTGACTTGGCTATTTTGCACGAGGCTTTTCAGATTGAAATTATAGCACGTACCTGGAAAGGCCTGTCTGTATCTTCAGGGGGGAAGAGATAACTCTGTGAGTCACTACAGGATGGGAAGTGATTGATCAGTCTTGCTAAAAAAAGACTTGAGGGCCACGGTGGATGCCACGCTGTGTATGAGCCAAGAGAACTTTCATTTCACAAAGGCGAATCTCATATTGTCATACTACAGGTTGAGCACAGGCAAAAGACTGGAGAACAGTCTTATCCCCTATTATTTGGTGCTGGTAAGACCAAACTTGGAATACTGTGTCCAGTTTTGTTCCTTCTAGTTCAAGGGGAAGCTGGAGAAATTGGAGAGGGTTATGGAGTTTCTCAGGGGTCAAGAGCGTGTGCCTAGGGTGAGGGTTAGAGGGAGCTGTGCTTGTTTAGAATGGGAAAGAGAAAGGGTAAGGGATGATAACTGCTTGTAGACTGCTACAAAGATGACAAAGCCAAAGTTGTTGGTAATTGCAGACAATGTAATGAGATGAGCACAGATGGCAGCTTGAGGGGCTGAACTTGGGAAAAACTGAGCTCGGGGAGGGTAGTACAGCAGTGAAACAGGTTATCCATAGGTAGTGAACTCTTCATCCTTGCAGGTTTTCAAGACTTGGTGATACAAAACTAGAATCTTATGTTGGCAGTAGTCCTGCTTCAACTGGAAGGTTGGACTAGACAATGGAACTGGAAATTGTTACACACTGAAATTGCCTAACCAAAGAGGTGAAAAGCCACCATTCTTGAAGACTTATAAAACTCATCTGGACTCAAGCCTAAGCATTCAGATCTAGTCTTGAGGCTAGTCATCATCAAAGTGAGCAGAACTTCAGTCATTAGCTGGAGTACAGTGAAGTTTCCAACAACTGAGTAGCACTCCGTGCCTCCACTCATCTTCCTATCAAACAGGGAGGATTTTGAAGGAAAGACAGCACAAATCAAATAATTCAAGGAAAATTATTCTAATTGCCAGTGTCCTCATCTTACAGTTAATTGGTTTCTCTACTGTGTACCACAGTACCTCTGTGGTACTTTTACCTCTCAGACTGGGTTAGATGACCTCCAGAGGTCCCTTCCAACCTAAACTTTTTTATGATTCTGTGAGATTCCTGCAGAGATCCCTCCCATCCTACATTGCCATGATTCTTAATTCGTTGGATATTTTCTTTGAAAGGGTGGCAGTCTTTTTCTTTCCTGGCTTTTAGAAAATTTTGAGACAGTGCAATTTCATGTTGCAACTTATCAGTGTGTGTTAACCCTGTTAACATGAGGTGGTTAAAACGGTAACGTAAGCCTTTCAACCTCGTATTGTAGGAGCAAAGATGTCACTTGTCCTGAGAATTATTACTTGTCCTGTTACTTATCCTGAAACACCTGTGCTGATAAATACTTAAGAAGTGATAAGTTATGTACTGTGCAGTAGCTGATCCTCTGAAGCATAGTTACTGTCTTAGACTGCCTTGTTTTACTGAGCTTTCCCTCCCTCCTCATGTTATACACTGATAGAGATGAGATGATTAGACATTCTAATCCCCATAACTTCTTTTTGGAGACTGTATGTGTATGCAGCTTTGAGGTTCACTGGTATATACACACAAAAAAAACCATTCCCAAACCTTTTCACTGCTTGTGTGGAGTAGGCATGCCCACCTCAGTTCAATCCATACAGACTTCTTGTGTGGGATTCAGTTGCCTGAACTTGAACAGGTTTGTAGGGTACCCTGCAAACCACTTAGGGCACAAGTCTCCCGTAGACTTTTCATCAAGGATGCCTGGTAGTTCCTAAAATGGCAATATGTGTTTGGGTTTAGGCTGCTGAATCCTGCTCTTTAAAGAAACTGTAGCCACTTCAGGGCCAGTAACTATTCTCTGTGTATAATGCATCTGTTGCAGTACTATGGTGGAAACCCTGTGATGTCGCTAATAATACTTTTTCATTTTCTAGCCCCATCAAAGAAGAAAGCAAGGTGAGAATACTACCCCAACAGGGGAATCAAGAGAGATTTTTAATCTACTTTTCTATATCAAGCATCATGACATATGGGGAAAATATTTTATATTGTCTTTCCACTGTACTTATTCCTCTTTTCTAGATTGTTCCTTTTTGTCTGTGAGGAAACAGTAACTATGGTTTTTGAAATATTGCACTCTCAAAGAAATGGCAATTGAAATTTTAAGCTGTTTCCAGTCTATTTGGGATGCAATAGGCTGAGTAAATTGTATAAAAGGCACTTCTGTTCATATAGGAAGACAGAAAATCCCCAACATTACTTTAGTCATCTCCTTTACCTGATCTGTAAAGGAGCTCATGAGTGCTACTGATCTCTTTGAGAGTCATTCAGAATAAGGGCCTTTATGTCATATTTAAAATACTGTTATTTCTTAGAGAAAGATATCATGTATTGGTAAGTGATATAAATTTGGAAACTGAAATATTTTGGTTCTAGATGCTAAGAGTAAAACTAACTAACTTTTTAGTAGTTTTTAGAATGCATCTTAATATTGTAATTTCTTTCTTTTAAGGTGGGAAGATGATTATAAGCATGAGGTATGTAGAGGTAGTAATTCCACACGTATCTTATGTTGTAGCAGTTTCCTTATGGTTGCTTTTAATTTTTCTGAAAAATGTTTACTCTTTGACTTCATTTGGTCTTTTATTAATATTATTGCAGAAGCAATTGACCTAATGACCAGGGTTTTGTGTTCATCACAGCAGAGGGGAAGTGAATATTGTACATTCACCTTTGCTCTCATAAATCCCGTTCAGAGTCACTGAGAGTCTCAGATCCAGTGTCTGCAGGCCAGGTCTCCCAACCTGAGCTGCAGTCTCCCCTTCTCTGTTTTGCCCCTCTTCAGATCAAAGGTATTCTGAAGGTTTGGTTTAAATTTGAAGATATGTCTGAAGGTTTACAATCGTTTTTTCCAACTCAAAGGTGAAACTCTCAAGTTTCTGCCCTAACCAGCACTGGGCACAAACACTGAGAGCTGCCTTGTTTTTATCCTAGTGGCAGAGGTTGGTTGTGTAGGCCTCAGGCTGGTCAGGTACTCTGCTAAATACAGCTGAGCACTTGACTTTTTTAAACATGATTTTGGTTCTGAGTGAGGAAAGCCTGTGAAAGATAGCTCCTGTAGGGGTGTGGCTTAGATGTGAAACGTGTTCTTCCTGGTATTGAATGTAATGCAGTTGTATTTGCAGTAGCTGCTACCTAACTGATAGTGAGGCTCTAAGGTTACATGTTTATGGCTGTGACCTAAAATTACTGCCTTCTCTTTGTATTGACTTGTTGTTGGACAAAAGATAAAAAGGTCTTGTTTTGTACAAGATGATGCAACAAATACTGTAGTATTCAGTCTTTTAATTTTTCTCCCCTATTCTGCAATTCCACAGAATGATCCTGTTCGGAAACAAAAAGCTCTAGAGTTCTTGGTATGTATGTAAAATAATTGTGATAAGAGTTGTGCAGTTTCACTAATATGATGCAATGAATATTGTGAAGGAGCCTCTGATTCTTGATCAAACTCATTTGACCACAACATTAATTTCTAAATTCTGTTTTAATGGACTCTGCTCTTTGAAAAGCTGGTGCAGTTGTAGCCTAATGTCAGCTCAGAACAACTTGGTGGATTAAATGTGGGCTCTTGAGGTGTTCTCTGGATGACTCCTCCCTTTGCTGAGGAGTCACCCTAACAAGCAGTGTCGTTTGCAGCACTGATGTTGCTCAAGTGCTGTTGGCTGCCCGTGTCTAATGGGATTGGTGATAACGCTGATCAAGAGGAGCCGGTCTGGTATTGCTGCCTGGAATGCTGTGGCTTGTGCTGCTCCTGCAGAACCAGACAGCCAAGTGAAACTGAGGGATATGAGAGCACAGCTGCTGGTGTTGGAGTGAGTGGAGAAGTTTTATCAGTTCTTTTGCTGTTGGCAGTGATATAGTAAGCCTCAGTTTGTCTTCTGGGTTCATGCTGTGAAAATATCTGACCATTTGTATTCATCATTTTACTCTGTGAAAGTCATGTCCTGTACCTAAGGCAATTGGAAAATTTCATTTGAATTGTGCTAATACATGGAAATCAGAAGTAGAATGTTTTGAGATGCGTGCTTCATTTCCTTTAAGCTGTGGCTACTTGTGACTTGGGAAAGAGAAAGTGAAAAATCAAGTCTAAGGGATAATCAGTAAACTACTAAAAATACTTGATAGACATTTAATTGACTTTTATCTATAGGAATCACAGTTATTCCTTTTTGCAGTCTGCCTGTATTCTTTTAACTTACTGTAATCACTTATAACTTTATATACTTACAAATCAGTCTGAGGCATACTTTTTATTCAGTTTTCTACACAGAAAACATAAATTTAGGACTTGTGCCCTTCTCCATTTGCAACAAAATGTTCATGATTGACAGTAAGGGAGTGGCAGAGAAATCCAGGTTTGTGTTTTACTTTTTATCAGGCCGTAATTATGTTCACAATTTTATATTTTGATACGTGTGTGTGTACATTTATTATATGTCTTCTATATCAACTAATAGTATAAATATGGTTATAAAAAAATCAAAGTTTGACTTTGATCTCTTAGTGTGTGTGACCCTTTGGCATCCTAATGACCAATTCTAACCATGACTTTCAACAGGAGACTTTTCGCATCACCTCAGACTCAGAAGCAACACTTGTTGTTCGAATTACACAGGAACTTACAGAGGCTTTGAAGGCCTTTTGTGAAAAGAAAGCCGCAGTAAGTAACTTAATCTTGACCGGAGTTGTTTTGCCATTGGGAGGAAAGGAGTTAACACCCTGCCAGAGGGTACTGTTACAAACTGTAACAGTTCAGGCATGGTCAAAAACCCCAGTTAAATATACTTGTCATCCTTTTTTTTGTAGTTGGTCCCTTGCTTGATAACTCTTCTTCTAAGGTTAATTAGGCTTTAAGTGCCACCCAGGTGTGCCACTTTTTTCTTTCGTGGGCATGTGGGTAAAGTTTGTCTCGTGACCTGTAGCTCTGCTCTCAGTTGGGAGCTTTAATCTATTAAGACTAAGGTAGGCAAGATATTCCTGACTTTCTGTTGGCCCTTGCAAACCTCCATAGCTTCTTGGTATAAAAGTTGACTACCTGTAGAAAAAAAGGGGTCTGAAGAAGGACCAGAATCTGTAAAAAAATGATTCATCACCTCTGGTAGCTACTAGTTCACAAAATTCAGCACGTGTTTTTAATGGAGGATGTTTCAGACTGTTTTCTCAATAATATATTCCATGTCAGCTGAGCTACAGTAACTGTCTCTGTGCAAATGCCACCACCACCACCACCAGTTAAATATTGTTGCTATAGCTTAATGTCTCAGCTGAGCCTTCCATTTTGCATTTCCCAGCTAAAGAGGAGGATGTGCATACGCACCATTTTTATAAGATAGCCAGGTGATGATGAGAGATATGAGGCAGTAAAGAAATTTGAAACAGGAGGCACTGTCTTCCCCAGATACCTTATTCCATTCTCCAGATGCGTACCTGTTCCAAATAATACTTTTGAAAACCGAGGTATAATGTGTCATTGTGAACAACAGAACAACACATCCTTCATGTGGATTTTGCTTTCACCTAAAATTGTACTCTGCTAACTTTCTTTGAGGAACTTACTATTTGCGTTTTTTTTAGAATGTTTGAGTTTAAAAACAGGCGTTCTGACCTTTTGCTTTACCTAGGTTAATTATGCCAATAGTCTGAGGCCACTGATGTCAATATCTCAAGATGAATTTCCAGGAAGGAAAAGTATCCCAAGACACTATAAGCCATATGGAAAATACAAAGGTAATTTAGATATTTTGTTCCTTGTTTAAGTCTACTCTTGCGACTGCACAGATTGTGAAAAAATTTACACCAATGGCCATCCATAGTGCCTCTTAGCTCTGTGTCTGTGCCCCATGAGTCAGTTCAGGATGCCATTTTCTGAAGCCTTAATGACTTCAGCCTCGACTGTCTAAGAACATTTCTGTCTCACTGAGTAGTGTTACAGCAGTACAGGTTATAGGAAATGCAAGCAGTAACCCTTCCTGACCTATTGAACGTTAGAGTTTTTGGGTGAAAAGATGCCAGACTCAGGTAAGACATAAAGGCAGGAAATGGGAAAAGAACAGAAGGACACTTCATAGAATCACTTTATTAAATCTTGTGTTTGCAGTTGATATTTTAATATTTTGCTAACTTTTAGTGCCCTTTCTTTATTTATTCAGGAAGTTCTAACTGGAATCAAGCTTTTTTGTCTCAGTATGAAGAGTGCTCTGCAGATGCTTCTTTTGCTCCTGCTCACTCGTACAGTTACCAAACAGAAGATGGATCATCTTCCTGTCATCTGGCATCTAATGACTTTGCAATGATGTCTGCACTCAGGGACTCTTTTGCTCTTCAGACTGGAAGTCCTGCCAGTGGTGTCAGTGAATGGCTGGGACAGTTCAGCCGATCTGCATCTGGCAGTAATTCAGCTGGTGGGGCCTCTTCCTGTGAGACAATCCCAGTGAGGGAGTACTCAGCAGAATATATGTCCAGAGATGTGCAAGGACGTAAACTCCATGATAACAGACTCTCATATAGCAGGGAAAATACAAAATGGAGGAATCAACAAGTGTGTACAAAAGCCTGGACTGTAAGTGATCAAGGATTATCCTATTCCAATTCTACAACCTTGTATCCATCATCTGGAAGATACTCCACAAACAATCCATTGCAAAGCTATTCCTCTTACAAGAATGATGAGTCAGTGAATACTTGTATATCTTCTGCAAATTCTGCTATTTTAGGAAGAGAAGGCTCCAGGTGGCAGCAGGATACCAGGTGGAATGAGCAGAATGAGGACTCTAGGTGGAACCAGAGCTCTAGCTGGAACCAGGAGTCTAGCTGGAACTGGGAATCTAGTTGTCAAGGATTCAGACATCAGAAAGCAAGCTACAAGAGTGACTGGACTTCACATCAGGACTCATTTTCTGGCAGTGGTTCATACAGAGATTACCAGCCATTCAGAAGCTCAGATAAAATGTTTGACGAAGATGATGATGGCTTTGCTTCCAACACTGTGAGCAGACTACAAGGAAAGGATATACCTACAATGACCAGGACGCTCAAACAGTTGGCTCCATATTATCCAGTACTTCAAAGTAAGATTGTGATTAGTTTGCATATAAAATGAGTTACATCAATGTAGTTGCTTTAACATAGGCAGGAAATTGTGTGTGGTGTGTGTTGCAGAGACAGGACGTGCTGTTCAGGGGAGTCGAGTTCTTTTTCCTCAGTGTCTGTATCAGCTGAAGAAAGGTGGTATTGCCTTTCTGAGGACACTGTGCCTCTTGGCAACTAAACAGAGCAGCCAGTGGGAGGAAATTTTGATAGAATAAAAATTTCCTGAATTGAAAGGTTTGTCCTAGGTCATCTTTCTACCTAGCATTTTGTATCACGAGTTTGTACTGTTAGGGCCGCAATGTTATGTTGCAATAAGCTTATGTTGTTAGCATATTTTTAGAAACTGATACACTACATTTCTGTTTTGACAAAGAAAGGAGAATGGCACAGCAAATGTATTCTCTGTCTTAATGTGGTGCTGTATGAGGAAGATGTAATCTATTCTAGGGGATGTATTGGCATAGAGGAAAACATACTGTAATGCCTGCAGAACCAAACCTGGATGGCATTATAATAAATAATCCAAATGGATCAAACCCACTGGGATAACACAAATGTTATCAAAGAGCTGGTTCATTATACAACAATTTATTTTTTCTAATTATTTTAGAAATAGTCCTTAAGAATAGTGATATAGTATTCAAAATAAAAGATTCTCCTTTGGAAATAGATTATGAGAGGCGTTTAAAGGGTTCTTTTTCTAATGTACTGTGTACCTGTCATTTGGACATTGCATTTGGACAAATGCAAACTGTACTTCTGGTACTAGAATTAGTTGATTAACTGGGAAGCTAGTTAATAGGAAAACTTCCATTTTAACATTTTCTATGCTGTGTTATGTGAAATATCATGAAATAGAAGTAACTTTAAATGTCTTTATCTCCCCTTTCTAGAACTAAATATTCAGACATTAGTCAATGTGCTAGTAGAAACTAGAGGAAAAGATTAAGGAGCAACAACAGCTGAACTGGAAACAGATGAAGAGATTCAAGAGTCTCCATCTCTTGCCTTTCAGGAAAGAGACTGCATTTAATTCTGCATTTAACTGGTTTTGGAAGGGTAAAGGGAGGTAGGGTTTAATTTTTTTAACATGTAAAATATAGCTGGAACACAAATTTGCACATAACGGATGAACATACTATTTTGTTTAGGCCTTTTGTAATGTATTTGTTACATCTTAGTATATTACAGAAAAAAATCTTTTGTTATTTTTGAAAATGTGTTAAAGTTATGCCATCAGCAAAAAGACCTTTTAAACCTTTCAATACCCTTCCCAATTCAGAAAAAAAAGAAAGTTTTACTTTTATGTTACTTATTTGAGAAGAATATTAAAAAATACAGGTTTACTTTCCTTCACACAAATGTAAGGCCAGTTCTATTAATTTGAGGCTTTATAATTAGCATATTTTTAGAAATTGATACACTACATTTCTGTTAAAGAAAGAATGTCACAGCAAAGGAATTCTCTGTCTTAATGTGATGCTATATGAGGAAAACAATCTATTCTAGGACTGGTATGTAATATGGCATATTACTTTAATTTTTGCATAGTATAAAGAAGTGTGAAATATATGCAGATTTTATTATATTGTTCAGAATGAAATGGTTATAAATTGACTTAAAAACTCATTTGATGGATTGAGCCATCCTAAAATAAAAAATCTTGATTCTTTCTACTGGCAAAAGCTTATAAAGAAATAGTAGAATCCATAAGGCAATCAGATAAAATAACAGGGAAAAATAAATAATCAAAATGTCGTACTAACTGAGGAATACTTACCCGTTCATGATGTCAGTGGTCTTTGTTTTTTTTTCTTTTCCCCACACTTCTGGGCCACATGCTGATGAATTCCTGGCTTTAAATGTCTGCTTTATGTAATTAAAACCACCTTACATGGAGCTTAAATAAAAAAGTAAAGTGAGACAGTTTACTCCCCAGTGTCCATTTTCCTTCTCACTGCTGTGTTGTGAGCTATCATTTTTCTTCTCACCCAAACCTGAACTGTGTCTCTGTGCATTAAATACTTGTGCTGAAGCAGGATTAGTCTTCATGAGCTGACAAAATACACTTTAGGTCTTGTCGTGTAAATTTTAACAAAAACTCAAAGCAATTTATTATTGAGCATATAAACTCAATTCCCTAAAATTTGCCTTCTGTAATTATTTTGCTTCTGCATCTGAAAAGATACGCTTTCCTTTTGCATTCCTGTTCACTGTTTCCTTTACTTCCTCTCATACTTACTGGTGTGTTTAAGTGGTTTATAATGGCATACAATTAGTAGTTGTGCCATACACTTTTATCCACTGAATTACAGTCAACCTTCTTGCTTAAAGGGGAAAAGTATGATTTGCTACCACAGGTGTCTGCCAGAGTTTTGATTTAAAAGTCTGTAGGACTTATCAGTTATTATCTACATTTAAAAATTATTAGAAATTACACAAATGTTACTACCACAGAAAGTGTAGTGCAACTAAAATGCCAAAACTGTAGAAAAAAAATGTTGCTAGAAAATATTACTGTTGCAACTCTCAATTCAAGTTAACACCTTTTCATCTGAGCTTGTTGTAGAGAGTTCTTTCTTTCCCATTTCTCACACCCTTTGGGCTTTTACTGCCTTTACTATACACCCCACTAGCACACAGCAGCCAGATGATCTCTGCCCAAATTAGATGTTCTTTCCGCCTCCATGTTCCCTTCATATTTTTCATTCTGAGCAGCAGTTATTGGCCCTCCTTGTTGGTGTGCAGAGTCCTGCATTTGGGAAACAGTTCTTGCACTCTGGAATGGGAGTAGTGACCAAGTTAAGAGAGCATTGATTTATCAGAGGTTTCCTGAGCTGTAAATCACTGACTACTCCATACTCCCAAGAAACCCCTTTGCCTTATCTTGCTCCCATGTAGTATAGAACTGGAATAGAATGATTCCTTTGCCTGTTCTTGTTTCTCCAGGCTCTGGTTCTTCAAGAAACCTTCACAAACTTGGCACTGACAGAGTAGCACTGGGTGCTTGCCACCTGTCAGCACTAAACCAGCTACATCACAGGCTTTGGCATGGAGGCAGGCGTTTTGAGGCTGCACCTGAGCCCTTTGCATCTATTTCACATTTCCTTAGAAAGCCATTGATAAAAGTCCAGACTAGAACATGCACTGGGGGGTAAATGATCTACTTTTCAGCCATTTCCTTGGTGTGTGGTGTACCTGCTTTCACACCTTCAGACGCTTGTTACCCACTGGAACAAGAGTTGTTTCAATCCAGAGCCACCTGGGTGATTCTTTGCAGCAGTGATGCTCCTTCACAAAGTGCTGGATCCAGCTGTTCTGCATGCAAGACAGTGAAGCAGAACAAGGCCAGCTGGACACAGAGACATTCTTCAGACAAGACAACTTGGAAAGTCTGTCAGATTCCAGCTTTTTTAGTTTTGTACCTTAGACCTATTAATGCTCCTCAAAACATTTCCCAGAATTACTGTATTTCATGTGGGTGTATAATCCACAGGGACAGATTCCTTAGTGGGAAAGGAATGGACAAGTTCTTTTGAGCCCAAAACATCGGGGCTCTTCTGTTAACGTTTTGTTTTGGAAGAGAATGTATCTAGTGCTCATCTCAGCCTTCTGGGGAGGGAAGTTTCAAGCAGGAACTGGTGGAAGTCTTTCTCCCATATCTTCTTAAAGTAACTTTCATAGTTCATTCAAGGGTGTTGGATGATGTGGTTTCTGATGTTGGCCACTATTCTTGCTCCCTCTCTTCACCCAAAAAAACAGTGACAATGCCCTAAGTTTTTTGGGAGAACTCCTTATTTTGGTGGGCTTATGCTATGGAGACCATTGGTCTCTTCCCAGATATTTCACACCAGAAGAGTGTTCAGTGTTGCTCTGAACTGTCACTAAGGGTCTGATTGATTATCACTTGACAACTAGTAGCAGCTTCTCTGCATGACAGATGTTTGACAACTGCACAGTTGCCACTTTGCTGTCTTCACCCTGACACCAGACACTCTACCCTGGCTAAGACGCAGAGTCACAGAATATTCTGAGTTGGAAGGGACCCACAAGGGCCAAAGATGCTTCAACCAACTGAGCTAATCTCAGTGTCACCTGGAAATAACACTGTAACCTTGAGGGTTTTTGTTAACTTCTCTTTGCTTCCTCCAAGTTGCTTCTTGCAGAGTTACTGCAGGAGATGGTGTGTGACACAGTTGTTATTTGTTTTGCTTCAGTTTTCCACTGTGTCTCTCATCAGCTGTAAATGGTGAGATGTAGGGTAACCTTATCAGTGTGTTTGACTGTCAATTCAAGGCCGCTTCAAGTAAGTGCTTCAGCACAAAATGGAAGAGTGCTGATGTAAAATGAGATGACTAAGCAGAAGGAACACATTCAGAGTAGTCAGAGTTCATTTTTGTGGGGAACTTATCAAGGAAGGTGCAGTAATGGACACAGGTGTGAAGAAGTTGTATTTGAAACTTGCCCAAGGATACCCTGAAAAAAGGAGGCAGCTAGAAAATAAAAGACAAGAAAAAAAGGCCATCCAAGTGGGAGAGATTCCTGAACCATAGAAATACAGAAATAAAGCCACCACCCCCTTAAAGCTGTACAAGAGTGAAACGGACCACAAAAGTTGATCTAATATTTTTACTTAATTTTAAATTCTGTATTAAAAATTAATACATTAAACTCTTATAAAAGTAAGGCACATGCAAAACATGTTGTGCAACTTCTGACTTCCAACTCTTTTATAAACTAACAAGCATGATTTTAATTTGGCATTTCTAAAGAGTCATTTTTCCCATGCAGGATATGTGAAATAGTTAAAGTTTGACATTGCACCAGTTAAATCTAAATTCTGTGCTTTCTGTACTACAGTAAGCAGAGATGGTCATATCGTACAATAATACAAAATAAAAACCAACTCAAGTACAGATTCTTAAGGTGATGACCAACATACAAAATTTAAGAACGTGAAGTTACATCCATTATAATACACCAATAATCTTATTCAGTACACGATGATTTGGCAACTCCAGTCTGTGTAATGCCAGTGTGCAATTCCTAGTTATCAGTGTCATACAATGCTGAAGACCATGGAAAGATACTGCTCATAGGACACCTGGATCCAGCCATCTTGATCAGTGTCATATCGTCGGAACACATCAGTCAGTCTCTGAGGAGGGAAAAAAATACGCGTTTTTGTTTGTCAGGAAGGTTCAGAATGCCGTGTATTCCCCCTGCCACCTGGCTTCTACAGCCCTGTGAAACCCTTTCTGTTCATCCACTCTGTAGCCATTTTACAGTCTTGCGTGTATAAAGATAGCTCTTTGCAATAATGATACAACACCCAAGTCTATCTCTGGGCACTTCTTTATAGACCAGACAGTTTTTTATAACTGGCTTTAAAGTGGGGGGAAAAACAATGCTACATTTGAGAGTCACCTGGAAACAGAATCCAGCACATACCTTGTGCATTTCTTACCTTCTAGGCAAATACGCTCCGTGTGTCATTGGTATTTGAGCTGTCTCTGTATAGCCCCAGAGATGCCAGGCAGTACATACAGTGGACCAGAATAACTACCAGCATGGTTTCAGTAATATCAGCTGAATGAAACTCCATTTGAAAGCCCTTTTTACTAGAGTTCAGGTTTATAACTAACTACAATTGCCTTATATTACGACTGAGTATCAAGGCAACTGATGTTTCAGCAGACTTACAGACATAAAGCTAAAAGGAGAACAAGATACAAGACACCTGAGTGCAAATAACAGGGATTTTATATGTATAACTACTATAAATAACTACTTTTACAGAGTACTGCTTTTCCTTCATGTCTGCATATCAGAAGATACAGAATCATAGAATGAGTTGAAAAGGACCTCTGAGATCATCAAGTCCAACCCTTGATCCACTACCACTGCAGTTACTAGACTATGGCACTAAGTGCCACATCCAGTCTTCTTGAATACCTCCAGGGACAGAGAATCCACCACCTCCCTGGGCAGCCCATTCCAGTGCCTGACTACTCTCTCTGTAAAGAACTTCCTCCTGATCTCTAACCTAAACCTCCCCTGGCAGAGTTTGAGACTGTGCCCTCTTGTCTTGCTGTTGGTTGCCTGGGAGAAGAGACCAACCCCCACCTGGCTACAACCTCCTGTCAGGGAGTTGTAGAGAGTGATGAGGTCTCCCCTGAGCCTTCTCTTCTCCAACCTAAACAACCCCAGCTCCCTCAGCCTCTCCTCATAGGGCTTGTGCTCAAGTCCCTTCACCAGCCCTGATGCTCTTCTCTGGACCCGTTCCAGCACCTCAATGTCCTTCCTGAACTGAGGGGCCCAGAACTGGACACAGCACTCCAGGTGTGGCCTCACCAGTGCTGAGTACAGGGGCAGAATCACTTCCCTGCTCCTGCTGGCCACACTGTTCCTGATACAGGCCAGGATGCCATTGGCCTTCTTGGCCACCTGGGCAC
>VYXB01005252.1:24653-54813 GCA_013397135.1 Pachyramphus minor | reverse complement strand
CCTCCCCGAGCCGTCATCCGCTGCGAAGGTTCCCGCAAAGTCAGGAGGCGTCCCTGTGACCGAGCCCTGCCGAGTCCCCTCTCAGGGGAGCTGGCTTGTCCTGGAGGGGAAATTGCATAAATTTAATATCCAAGCCTCTGCAGGGATTACTGCTGCAGGGGAAGAAGGGGCTATAGGGAGAAGCAAAGCCCGATGGATTTTGCAAAGTGAAGATCAAAAGCACACGGGACTAGAATTTGAAATACAGGACTGAACTTGAGTAGAAGCCAAATTAGTATCACCTCAGTAAGTTTTAGCTGAATTCTTTTCTGAACACAATCATCCAAAAATCAGCCTAATTCCCCTCTCCCTACCCGCATTTTCTAGGAACAGCGTACAGTCCCCTGGGACACCTAGAGTGCCTCCAGGGCTCGCTAAAACCTCCCAAGCACAGAGACACAAATATGATGCTCTACCAAACCATCCTCATCCTTTGGGACACGCTCCCCCTGTCAGTGAAGAAAGCCACACTATTTGTTCTATCCTTTGTCCAAATTGCTGACCTTGCATGTGTCTCCTCAGGGGTACTGAGGAGTGGGTGACAGAGCCAGAATGGCACAAGGTCTGGATGTTCACAGGCCAAAGGAATCACATACACAAACTCCAGAATGTTAATTAAAACAGTATAAGCTCATGTCTTCCGTGGACTTATCCCTGAACAGCGCTGTCAGCTAACAGATAATGCCTTCATTGCATCCTTCATGATGTATTTTTGAATCCACAATTGTCTAGTACTGTTTTATAATTAAAACAGATTAATCTGAAAATGCTGTGGAAATAAAACCCAGTATCTTGTGTGTTCAGAAAATTATTAAATCCAGTATTTATTCACACTTACAACAAAAAAAAAAAGATTTACATCTTCTGTAAAACCAAATGGATGCAAAGAATCATAGCTGAACGCAGAAATTGTTTAACATTTTATTGAACTGGTGGTGCTTTATGTGCTGTTTTTAGTGAATCAATGAAAAAAATTGTACCTTATGTTTTTATTTATTTACTCAACCTATAATCAAATTGCACTGTAGCAATTTCTCTCAGTCACTTAATTCAGGAAACTGATTTCATAATTAAGTTTTCTGCAATAAACTAATTTACACCAAATTAAGTACATACACAAAATATAATGTGAAACTGGGTTGAGGACATTAATATTCAGTGCAGTGCTATATAAAGACATTTCTAAAGGAGACTTGTTTAGGTATTGTATGCGATGTATGTTAGTATACCCAGCATTAATACAGCTCTGCAGGTTTTGGTAAAAGTATCTTTATATAGCATTGCAGTGCACTGTGCAAACATATTCCACAAGAAAATGTATCTGCTGACAGGAAAACCAGCTGTAACAAATGGGTCAGTAAAAAACCCCCCATGCCATTAAAAGCTTCGTTCTTCAAGCATAACCCTTAATCCATCTTCCTTCAGAAATCTTACTACATTTCCTCACATCCAAGTCTTTAGAAACATGCCTAGCAAGTATCAATGTATATTGAACTTCGCTCAATGTATATTGAACTTCGCTCAAGATAGCACTGCCAAATTTGCCCTCAAATATTCAAATCTGTTGATCCCAGAGCAGTAACGACACACAAACACAGAGTTGTCAATTACTTGAGAAGTTTTGGCACAGTTAAGGTAGGAACTGTAATTTCTTTAAAAATTGGCACATAGTTTGGATTCGGTTGGCTTGGACCTTGATCCAAAGTCTCAATGATAGTCTGCTTCATATCCCTGCTGGCATCGCCTCTCACTGTAAGCAAAGCTGCAATATGGTCATCCCTGCCAAAGGAAAATGGTAAAACTGGCATTAGGAAACTTTGCAAAGTAAGATTTTATCAGAAACAGCACTTAGTTGGCAATGCTTTCACTCAGTTTCAGCACGTACTTTTATCCTTAATCAGATCTCTAGTCACTCAGAACTGGCTTTTCCAACTCAATATAAAGCACTGTTTTGTCTGCTTTTAGGACTCTAAAACCTGTTTTATCCTCCCAAAACACAGAATTGAAGTATTTTAATTATTTCTCTGCTGTATGACTGCGTACTTAAACACATGTAACTCCTAGGCCAGCTCACATACATTTTACATTACCATTATTTTTCACAAGGAAGTGGTTACATTCTAAAATATGAAAAATCTGAACACATTTTCACATTGTTTTAAAATTTGCCCAAGACCACAAAGAAACTATAATTGTTATCTATCTATCTATCTATCTATCTATCTATCTATCCATCTATCCATCTATCTTTTAAATTAGAGGGCAAAGATAATTACCTGATATCTGGGTATTTACTGACTAAAGTTGAAACTTCCAGATAGAGCAGGGAAGGATCAGTCAGCTTGATAACCTCTGCAATGGCTTCAATGATGTCACAGAGTCCTTCAGTGTCCTCTCCAGAGCCCTGAAAAAGTGAAAAAAACCCAAAAAAATCCCAAAACTAAAACTAAAAAAGTCCCAAAACAGTATCAATGCTCCCCAAATCTACAAACAACACTTAGATTAATATTTCGTCCAACAATGCTGTTGAATTTCCTGAAGAGCTGAACGTTTAGACATTAAAAACACCAAAATATTTGTGAATTGTCATCATAATTTCCTTCTCTCTTTCCATCTTCTTCATTCAGAGACCTACCTTCAGAATATCAGTGAAGAAAGTCATGTCCTACAAACAATATGTTGTATTTATCCACATGGTGATACTTTCTAGTCTTTAACTTTGGGTAATCCACCAGCATAAACATTAGGAATAATTGATGTGAAATCCAAATCTCTTCGAAACATTACTTAAAAACTGGCCCTGCATTAGATTCCTTCTAATCATCTGGCCACCAAAGCAGCTTTCAACAACTGATCAACTGAACTTTAGCTATTTAATCTCTAGACTATTTTTAGTGCTCTTAGCTCCAGGTCATCTGGTTCTGCCAATCTGGCATTGTTTGTTTCATTTATTCCATAACATCTTCTATCAATGCCTTAATCACAACAGATCTTATACTGAATCCCACATCCTGAAGGGCTATGATGCAGGAGTTGTCCCAACATCTTCCACAGTGAACAGAGATGAACTCTGCCAGTTTTTCAGGCTTTATTCTTTCTGTGCACTTTTTTTTCATTTTGTCATCGGTTGGCTCTTGGACCTTTCCTGAAGATTCCTGTTCCTTATGCACTTAAAAATCTTAGGCCTACCTTATACATTGGTTCTCAAATATTTGACCTGTCTTTTCTATTTCTACTGCACTTTAAATGAGGTCAACATACTTGTCTTGTTGATTCAAATGAGCAATAAGTAACTGCACTTGTTCAATGCCAGGTCACCTTTTCTTCTGGCCAGGAAAAGCGAAGCCCGATTTTTTGAATATTTTTTTCTAAACAAACAACTAACTGCTTTTTTCTTTCACTTACTATTATGAATTCAGGGTACCTACCTCTGTGAGGCCGTTCAAATATTCAGCTGCAGAGAGCTGTATAAGTACAAAGCAGTAAAAACTGGTGCTCAGGAATCTTAGCAGCAGGCCTGTGTGTTCAGAAACTGTCTGTGCCCTCAGTTGGCATCCTTGATATTTACAAGTCACTCAACATTCTGGAGACATGGAGATCTAACCCTAGCTATTTTCCCCAAGCAGTAAACATGTGTGGTTTATTCTAAATTACAAGGTTAAGAGCACTACCCAAAGCAAATACTTACAGCTGCAAGCTTCTTAAACAAAAATCTGAACTGTTCTGCTTCTTTGATCATTCTTTCTGCACCCTCTTTTCTCTCTTCTGCATTCTTGAAAGATATACGTTTCAACATGATTGCTCTGATGTATTCCACAACCACTCTCCGATGGGCCTCAAGAGTCATTGTCTGAAAGAAAAGAAAAAGGTGGTGGATTATGCCAGTGATACCTGCCAATGTAGGCATTACTTTTAGGCTTTGGACAATTATCTGGCTTTGAACTGCATATTTGCACTTACTCACCACTACAGTCTTTGTTACTGCTATTTTATGTGGATTTAGATTTTCGCAGTGCTAACAGAAATGAAGATCTGTCCCTCCCTAATGATGTGCCACTTATGAGAAATAACTAACCCAAGATATCTCTAATGACATGTCTGAATTATTTTTAAGAGGCACCAAAGACAGAAGAACAAACATGAAGTAATCTGAACATGGACAATCTTTAGAACAGACCTGTGCCTGGCCTTGCAGCCTTGCTCTCTGGGTCTCTGGTCAAGGAATGACCAGCCACCACAGAGGCTTCCACTGATGAACTCCAATACATTGCATAAAGCACTGCAAATCCTGCCCATCTTATCTGTGTTCTGGGTCAAGTCTGGTAAGAAGCCTGGCAAGCCAGCAGGAATCACTTTCTCAGATCTTCCTTGACTTATTTGATGTTCTACACTTGTCTTTTTATAGGAAATACCTACTGGTACCTAGGTGAAGCATCTGGTATTGGTGCAAGGGTAATGCTGAGGCTTGGAAATAAAGAACAAAACAAAAAACACAAAACCTTCACATGCTTATTTTTTAACAGTAATGTAAGGAGAGTCCTTAAATCCCACAAGTCCTCAGGTATGTTTCCTTCCCCTAAGCATGGTGGCAGAGTTACTTACAATTAGGAAAAAGCTGGAATAACAGGTAGTCACAAAGTTTTTATTAGTAGTATGTATCAACATTCAGCTTCAATTAACATGTTCTTCAGTCAAAATTTGGAGAAAGGTTTCAGAAAAGAGAGAAAAGGGAGATAAAAAGGAAAAAAAGGAGAAAACAGCACATGGCAAAGTACTGGAAGTCCTCATCCAGGACACAGAAAATACAATTTCAAGTTCTGCTTTCAAGACTGTGGAGAAATACCACAATTTACTGGTTGTTCAGGGATGGCTTCTCTTGCGCTGTGGAATTGATGCCAATTTTACAAAGGAAAACGAACTGCATGGAACAGACTGTGGGAGACTGACATGCATGCCTCATCCTGCTGAAAAGTAAGTGAAGAACAGCTCTACTGCAACTGAGAACACTCCAGAAAATCCAATGGTGTGATGGTAGGGCATTTACTTTACACGAGGAAAATGGCACAGCAGAATGACTGTTAGATCCAGATCCCCTCTGTTCCAGAACACTGTCCTTCCCACTGGGCTACAGTCTTTTTGCAGGTGCTTTGTTAATGGGAAACAAAGGTGTGTCTCAAGCAGTGCTAGAACATACAGTGTTGTGTATGAGAGATTTTTTTTGTGCTGGGAGACAGTGGAATAGCAGATATGATGAATGTCAAAAACCTGTTTGTAATCTTCTTCCCCACAAGGTGGCAATAAATGCTACATGACGAAACATACGTGATTGCAGAGATTGGTATTAACACATGCTAAGCATGGAAAAGAAAGCTGTTCCATGGATAAAGACTAATTCTGGATCAACCTAACTTATTTTGTGCCCTTTTGCTGGACTGAAAGTACATATTATTCATTTAATAATCTCTAGGTTCTGCAAATACTGAAGGTTAAGAGATCATCAGAGAAACTCTGAGCAGTTCCCTTTATCACTTTAAGAACTAAGGTAAGAAAGAGTAAGTGTATGATTTGGAGGCTGTCTTTTAAGCCCTTCTACTTAGCACTACCTAAGTACTGATCTTGCTAGATTCAAGTAGTTTCTTAAGTCTTGGGGAATCATTTAAGACATCCTTACTTAACTACTCAAATCTGACTATAATCTTTCATATTATTGTACTTGTTTCTATCAATAGAGAAAATCCAGATATCCTTTGACAGACCACAGGAAAAAAAAAGATAACCTAACCTAGCACATTGTTCTGTTGTAAGAGCACTTTAAACGTAGCTACACATTCGTTAAGGCACCAAATTCACTATGCTTCCTTGTATACACTAAAGTTAGGAATTATTTGATATGCATTTATAAAAAAAAGTCATTACAAACCAACAAAACTAGTTTCAGAAAAGCTAATTTTATCTGACTACAAACTTCTGAGGAGAGCTAGAAAAGTTGATAAGAATATCTAGTAACAGGCCAATACATTTTCTGGACTAAATCCTGCAACTTAGATCTGTCTTTGACTGTATTTTATGGCTGTGAACAAAAAGGATGAGAAAGAAACAGTAGATTCAGACTTTTGCAATATGATGATGAACACTTTTTCATTTCTAGGGATGAATCAATTCCAATTTTTGTTTTCCAATTCTGAATTCCATCCACAGAATCACACAATATGCCAAGTTGGAAGGGACCCACAAGGGTCATTGAGTCCAACTCCTAGCCCTGCACAGGACCACCCCAAGAGTCGCACCATAAGCCCAAGAGTATCATCCAAACACTTCTTGAACTCTGTCAGGGTTGGTGCTGTGACCGCTTCCCTGGGGAGCCTGTTCCAGCACCCAACCACCCTCTAGATGAAGAGCCTTTTTCTAATATCCAACTTAACCCTCCCCTGACACAACGTCAGGTCATTCACTCAGGTCCTGTCACTGGTCACCACAGAGGAGAGATCAGTGCCTGCCCCTCCTCTTGCTCTCATGAGGAAGTTGTACACTGCAATGAGTGTACACATTTAGTATTCAGAAATTCCAAATCAACATGATGTTCAGNCCCACAAGTCCTCAGGTATGTTTCCTTCCCCTAAGCATGGTGGCAGAGTTACTTACAATTAGGAAAAAGCTGGAATAACAGGTAGTCACAAAGTTTTTATTGTGTTTTATTAGTAGTATGTATCAACATTCAGCTTCAATTAACATGTTCTTCAGTCAAAATTTGGAGAAAGGTTTCAGAAAAGAGAGAAAAGGGAGATAAAAAGGAAAAAAAGGAGAAAACAGCACATGGCAAAGTACTGGAAGTCCTCATCCAGGACACAGAAAATACAATTTCAAGTTCTGCTTTCAAGACTGTGGAGAAATACCAGAGTTTACTGGTTGTTCAGGGATGGCTTCTCTTGCGCTGTGGAATTGATGCCAATTTTACAAAGGAAAACGAACTGCATGGAACAGACTGTGGGAGACTGACATGCATGCCTCATCCTGCTGAAAAGTAAGTGAAGAACAGCTCTACTGCAACTGAGAACACTCCAGAAAATCCAATGGTGTGATGGTAGGGCATTCACTTTACACGAGGAAAATGGCACAGCAGAATGACTGTTAGATCCAGATCCCCTCTGTTCCAGAACACTGTCCTTCCCACTGGGCTACAGTCTTTTTGCAGGTGCTTTGTTCACAGGAAACAAAGGTGTGTCTCAAGCAGTGCTAGAACATACAGTGTTGTGTATGAGAGATTTTTTTTGTGCTGGGAGACAGTGGAATAGCAGATATGATGAATGTCAAAAACCTGTTTGTAATCTTCTTCCCCACAAGGTGGCAATAAATGCTACATGACGAAACATACGTGATTGCAGAGATTGGTATTAACACATGCTAAGCATGGAAAAGAAAGCTGTTCCATGGATAAAGACTAATTCTGGATCAACCTAACTTATTTTGTGCCCTTTTGCTGGACTGAAAGTACATATTATTCATTTAGTAATCTCTAGGTTCTGCAAATACTGAAGGTTAAGAGATCATCAGAGAAACTGTGAGCAGTTCCCTTTATCACTTTAAGAACTAAGGTAAGAAAGAGTAAGTGTATGATTTGGAGGCTGTCTTTTAAGCCCTTCTACTTAGCACTACCTAAGTACTGATCTTGCTAGATTCAAGTAGTTTCTTAAGTCTTGGGGAATCATTTAAGACATCCTTACTTAACTACTCAAATCTGACTATAATCTTTCATATTATTGTACTTGTTTCTATCAATAGAGAAAATCCAGATATCCTTTGACAGACCATAGGAAAAAAAAAGATAACCTAACCTAGCACATTGTTCTGTTCTAAGAGCACTTTAAAAATAGCTACACATTCGTTAAGGCACCAAATTCACTATGCTTCCTTGTATACACTAAAGTTATAAAAAAAAGTCATTACAGACCAACAAAACTAGTTTCAGAAAAGCTAATTTTATCTGACTACAAACTTCTGAGGAGAGCTAGAAAAGTACAAGTTGATAAGAATATCTAGTAACAGGCCAATACATTTTCTGGACTAAATCCTGCAACTTAGATCTGTCTTTGACTGTATTTTATGGCTGTGAACAAAAAGGATGAGAAAGAAACAGTAGATTCAGACTTTTGCAATATGATGATGAACACTTTTTCGTTTCTAGGGATGAATCAATTCCAATTTTTGTTTTCCAATTCTGAATTCCATCCACAGAATCACACAACATGCCAAGTTGGAAGGGACCCACAAGGATCATTGAGTCCAACTCCTAACCCTGCAGGGGTAACCTAACAGGACCACCCCAAGAGTCGCACCATAAGCCCAAGAGTATCATCCAAACACTTCTTGAACTCTGTCAGGGTTGGTGCTGTGACCGCTTCCCTGGGGAGCCTGTTCCAGCACCCAACCACCCTCTAGATGAAGAGCCTTTTTCTAATATCCAACTTAACCCTCCCCTGACACAACGTCAGGTCATTCACTCAGGTCCTGTCACTGGTCACCACAGAGGAGAGATCAGTGCCTGCCCCTCCTCTTGCTCTCATGAGGAAGTTGTACACTGCAATGAGTGTACACATTTAGTATTCAGAAATTCCAAATCAACATGATGTTCAGAGTACATTAGCAAAGTATTATAGAATATTTTGCACCTACCTTTTTATATGGCTTTTTTATTTTTGCAAAGTCATTGAAATAATCCTCTACAGTGACACAGATAGTCCCCACTGCATTAGACCCCATCAACCACTTCTTTGTCATCAGCTCATTGAGGTGTGGCTGAGAAGGTAAAGAACAATAGATCAGATTGAATTTTTGACAGTTTCATTGTATCAGCGCAGTTACTAAAAAATGGGAGACAATTTTAACTGTCATACATTTCTAAACTACACTGCTCCCACATCTTTCCTCATGTGAACCATTCAAGGTGTTTATATTAATTCAAAATTTTTTTACAAATCTACTGAGTCCCAGAACCCAATTTCATTTTAGTAATAATTTTTTCCCTGAAGAATTCTGTACAGCCTAGAATTCCTAAACATGGAAATCTATCAATCAGAAAGGGCTGACTTATAGGATCAATTAAGTATCTTAATTATAGCTGAACTGTACCTCTGATGACAACTTAGTAAAAGTAGTGGTTTCCCAAATAATTCTTAAAACTCAACAACAAAAGACTAAGTACAATCTGCTGGAAAATATTAACTATATACAAAGCACCTGCCAGAAGTCATCCTGTGAAACATAATTAAGCAACTTTCCAGACTCCTACATGCAAACTATACCAGGGAAGAACAATACTAACATTTACTGGCATTTTGCTACCACACCACATTATCTTATATGTTTAGCAATCAATAGGGTCCACAACTACTACTTTCCTAAATTATCTTTCCCTTTAAAATAATACTCCTGGGGTTTTTGAGGAAAAAAGTTTTAACCTCTAAATCCATGAAGACTTCATCTAGCAGGCTAGAGCATCCTTCTTTGGCAATGATGTCTAAAGTTGCATCCATGTTTGCATGACTGATTGACAACGTGTCTTCCATTTCCGTTTTCAAGTATTTTCTTTTCAGACTGATTATAGATTCTCTGTGACAAAAAGAAAAAACGCTTTTCATCATCCATTGATGCACCATTTTTGGAGTGCATGCACAGAAAAAGACATAGCAGACAGTTATTTTTGCAAGAGGAAACAGTGCATGCCGCTCGCTCTCGAAGCCTTAATTTACTCTCCAGCACGATTTTACGGTGATCAGCCTACACTACTTGTGTGTTAATGATTTGTAGACACGACAATGGCAGCAGGTATGAATAAGGTGCTGGACTGCTGAACACTGAAACAGGAGCCGTGTTCTGATACTCTTGATAGAAGGTCTACCTTTACTTTTCTCCAGCTCAGTTCACCTTGAGCACACATGAGAGATCCAATGTAAAAAAAAGATGGCAGGACCCAGTCAAACTAACTGAAATGACCTTTCCAAATTCTGAAATTTGAAGAAAAGTTTTTCTTTGGCAATTAAATTCTTGGAATAACAAGTGGTTTTTCATCAGTGACGGGCAATCACAATACCTGCCTTTTAAAATGGCAATGTCTTTAAACCTGTTGCCTTTTTTGACTCAGTTAAACTATCTTATCTTAAACCCTCTTTGTATACAGAAGAAGAGAAGGTCCTTGGAACAGGTAGTATTACAAATGAAATATCTATAGCTATTTTTCTTACAATACTGCAGGAACTTGTAGACTTACTTAAAGGTTTGACAGTTGTTGATGATTGCAATCATGTACTGAACATAGCACTGAGGATACTGACGATTTTTCAGATGATCTTCTTTATACAACTGTGCTTCATCTTTGTACCTGTAACATATACAAGGAATGGCATTAAACAGACACAAATATGTAATAACTTAGGTACACCCATAGGTCCAAATGCTCCATAAGGTATGGGTATTTAGAAGTATATGTAAAGGGTTTGTTGCTCATGTGATGTTTAATCTCTCTGTTCTGGGCAGAATCCAGCTAAGAAGGTGTCTTCTGTCTTCCTTATGATAAAGAGATACAAAAGAAATTTGCAGAGTGGAAACTGAAAGTGCCAAACAACAGCACAGAAGAACTTCTACAGTGAAACTGGGGAAGGGAAGAAGCAAGCAAGAAAAGGGAAGGGAAGAAAAGCTTGGTTGGCATGCATGCAATAGGAGAAAGCCAAAGCAATAAAGAAACATACAAATGAAAAACAAGAATTGGAATTGCAGGAACACAGAGAGACTGAGGCAGGACAAAGCAGCTGTATTTTAAACATTACATTACCTGGTTAGAAATGAATTCATTTGCTGAAGACATAGAAGGAGTACCTTTGTTTTCAAATCTTCATTTATCTGAGCAGCCACCTGAAGATTCTGCTCAAACATCTAACACGAAAATAGGTTAGTTATAAAGAGAGGCTTTTATCAGTGGTAAACCAAGGATAGAACTCCTACCTTGTTGGAGATGCTCTGTAGCACCAGTTCCACATATGCTTTTTGTTGGTTTTTTGTTGTTGTTATTTTTGGTTTTTTTTTTTTTTTTTAAACAAGCCCAGCAACTGCTGCTGACTAAACCAAAAGTCACTATTTCCATAAGAATCATTAATATATTACTAACAAATATTAATGCATGCTGCAGTTTTCTCCTGATGATGAAAACAGCTGCATGCTTTCTTCATCAAACAGTACCTAATATCTTTAGTTCAGTAGTGATTTGGCTTTACACTGTATCTAAGTTTTTGGGTCAGCTCCTGTAGTTACCTTATAACTCAAATTCTTTTGCTTCTCCAATATATGAAAGTAGTCAGCTCACATTAGCAAAGTAAAGGGGCCCCTAAACTTTAGAAACATAACCAGGCAGAAGATCTATGGGCAACTGTGTTTGAGAGGAGGGGAACTGGAATGGAAGGGTACAAAACCAGGTGGAAACATGAGCTGCTTTTATGCTGAGATGTTTTTGAAAGTGTCACTGCTACATCAATCTCAACACTTCAGTCCTTGACAGCATAACACTAGAGCCAATCAGCCACCAGTTTCTTTGACATCACACACTTTCTGAAAACGATTAGATGAAGTCAACCTTGGCCCTAACACAAGTGTGAAAGAATGTACCCACAAATCCTGGTATAAGCCAGGAAAATAATTAAGGGGGAAACAAATGCAGGAAGAAGAGACTTTCATTAAAGTTACCTAACAAAATATTTGTAAAGAAAAATTAGAAAATGAGCATAATAAGCGGACATTTTTCTATGATAAAGATCACTTTCAAAACTTTCCACTACCGACAACAGGGTGGTGCAAGTTTGGGTATTTTTTTTTTAGAGCTTAGAAATAGCCTTATCTTTTCTGTTTTAAGGATATTTAATAATTTGGACAGGCATTAATGTTAACTGAAGTAGCACTTAAAACAGCAACCGTTTTGACTTTTAATGGAACTTTTTATTCTAGTATTAAGGTGTTTGTATAATGAATAACTTATAGAAACAAATACGTGCCTAACTACCTCAGCACCATGCTAACAAACAGCCTAACTAACTCAGCACTCTATTAACAAATACTGTTCTAATAACTTACAAACATCTCATCTGGTAGGCTTATACTGCAAATTTACATCAACAGACCTACGTAAAAGAAGTTAACTAAACACAAATATCAGCTAAACAGGCTGGGAAAAATGTGTTGCTAATCTACACGTAAAAAGAACAAAGTCTTTAAGTATTAATGTAAAAAAGGCAAATAAAACCCCCTCCAACTAACAATTCTACAGGAAAAAACCCTATTATACTTCAAAAGACATAGAAACAATGGCATTCCAAAATGTTTGGTTTCCCCCTCACATTCCTTCACTCCCCCATGTACTGCTTCTGCAGGTTTTTTAGAATAACCAAGTTCTCTTATACCTGAAAAACAATAGCTGGGAGTGTAGTCTGATAGTACCCATCTTGATCTGCTTCTGGTTCAGTTTCTTTTATCCAGTCTTTTTTATCTGTCTCCAGTGCTTTTCGTAGCCAGCCAATGATGTTAGACTTCATTAACCAAAGCAACCAAGAGAAAGAAAAGATTTCTTAATTTAATACAACAAAACACCCTGCTATAATATCTGTAGTCATTTCCATAATGAAGAGTGGCACAGTAACAGATAATGTTGACCATTCTCATCATTCCTATAGGATATAGGTAACAGAGAGAAATTAAAACTTGCATTGACAAAGGTTAGTACTGGTACACTAGTGATGTAGTTTGAAGCTTATGCACATTTTGGAAAGGGAGTGCTCCTAACACAAAGGGCAAGTCAGTTTGTCAGAATAAACAAGTTTACTAACTTTGGAAGCATTTATTAAGGTTCAGGTTTTAGTTTTCAAACTGAATTTTTCAACAACTGGAAAAATCAGGGTAAAACTTAATGTAGAAAAAATAGGACATTTCTGCTTGTAGTTCCTTTTACACCTATGTTTTAGGAAATTGATGTTTGTTACTGCTGGGGACAAAAACTCAGGATTAGATTGAATGGGTTGTGTTTCTTGGAACTTGAGTGCTGCAGAACACAGTGATGGATACAATAGTTGGCTCTCCTCCCATCCAACAAGCTCATTGTACAGCAAACGGACATTAAGAACAACTGTTTTTAGAACTAGATCAAGCCACTTTTCTGCATGACACATAACAGACCTATTCACAAGAGCAGATAGTAAAGACCAGCATGTTTGCTAAACATGTAACGATTCTTTGATTTCTTTCTTGGTTGGGTTGATATTTTCTGCTTTTATTCTACTTTGTTCCCATTTGCTTAAAACCCCTAGTAATATATGTTTATTAAAATGTTAAAAAATGTTCTTACTTTTTTCCAGTATGTAAGAGGCATGTACAGTAAGGCCAAAGAAATCCACATAGTACCATCTTCAGTGATGTGAAACTATGTAGTATCTTTTTTTCCTCATAAGCATGGGAACTGCTTTGATGAGACAGGATTCGCAAAGAAGAATTAATCTTTTAAAAGCCAGCAGCCCAAGGGACTTTTTTCACCTCAAGATCAGCATTTGCAAGAACTTTTTCAAGCGGAGGTGATTGGAAAAAAAATAATCTGCTAGAAATCTGTTAAAATCTATTAGCATTTTACTTCTCATGAAAATGAGACATTTTTATTGATGTAAAGATCAGTGTTTAAGTTAATTAATTAGTCAAAATTAGGAAATACTTTCATTTACCCAAACAGAAGTAGTTATATTTAGTTTATAAACACTTTTAAACAACAACAAAAAAATAAAGTAGAAGTGAAACAAATAGATAGTTTCAGTGTTTTCTGCCTTAAAAAGAAGATATATCCAACCAGTAAAAACAAAGCCACTCTGCTTAACAAAGTAGCAGCTTTGTTTTCTGCTGTATAAATAAAATAAATATTCTATACATAATATTTTTCAGTAAGTAGAGAAAAAAACAATTCTGAAAAACCAATATAGGTATATTTTTTCATCCTAAGTGAGGTCAAAATGAATTCAAAGGCATTCCCTGGATCAAGACAAAAGTAGCTTGAGAAAACAAACCAAATTTTTTTTATCCTAAAGGTAAGTACAGAAAAAATAAACTTGCATAGAAGTCCTAGTAAAGCTAATGTGAAGCAACTTCCTTGAGCCATAAGAAGATTGGTTCATATTACTGTCATGAGTATCAAGTCCAAGTAGTTGCTGTTACTAGATATATTTTAGTAGCTGACACATTCAAAGAAGCATAAACATTTCCCTCCTCTGCTTGGCAGAGCTCCTAAACTTAGGAGGAAGAGGAATTCATTGAACAGTATCAGAACAGCAAGTCCGAAGTTACAACTATCCAAACATCCAGCCAGAGGCAATCAGTGGATCTTTAAAGAAAAACACATTCACAAACCTGACAATCACATAATGATTGCTTGGCCAGGTAGTTGATCAGTTTCTAGTGGCTCTTAAGATAACCAAGAAGCGCTGCCTTTATGTTTAAGATGCACATGAAAGGGCGTCCACAAAAGGAAATTATGCTCATGGAGTTGACAGGCATGAAAGGAGAAAGGCTGTTAAAAGAATTGAACTGGCAAACATGAACCTCCTGACTATCTTCAACAGTAACTACAGTTACAGTAACAGTAACTACATGTTGATGTAGTTACTATAGGAACCAAGCTGCACTCAGTGTCTTTTAAGCATAGTAATACCTTACATGCTAGTACTGTGGATTTAGGCATACGAATACTGGGATTCCTTCCTTTCTAAGAAATTATTAATAGTAGTCCGTAAAGCATAATTACTCCTTGAAATGTCACATATATATATATAAGAAATGTCATATATATATATATATATATAATCATCTGATTATAACTTTATAAAGAAACCTACGCAGAGGATATGAAAATTTATAAAAGTAATGGTGTCGGATTCACATTTGTCACATTAATTTTCTCAGATGGAGGAACAGCACTGAGGTACTAACGCAGCTATAAACTCATCTGAAGGTGTCCTTGCACTATTATTACTCACAGTAAGCGTTGACATATACTTGCTGAGAAGCTGGTCTACCACATTTTGTGAAATCAGAGGATCCAGAGAATTTACATCCACTTCCGGAGACAGGTCTGAATTTCCCATCATCTCTGCACTGAATTTAAAAACAAAACAAAAAAAAGGCCTTGCAGATTAGTAAAGAAAAATGAGATAAAAAGTTATATTAAATTGCTTTTTCTGTATGTCTACTATAAATTTAATTTTCCAATTTTACAATACCTACACGTGTCAAAAAGTTGTTAATAGTAACTGCAACAATAAAAGCGTTTACAAGGAATGTAAATAAAACTATATAAATGAAAAAGCAGAATGCAAAAGCTATAGACCAAGATATAACAAAAAAAATGTTACAAACATTTAAATATTCAACCCTCCCATACATTCTTGACATCTATGTACAAGAATTAGTGATTATGTAAAACTTAAAAAAAGCCAACAGGTTCAACTTGTGGGCTCTTAATAGTGAATTTTTCTATATGTATTTTAAATTTCAGAGGTGATGACAGACAATTTACACATTTTGAATTTTATTATGGGAAAGATCAGTGACAGTTTTCTTAATTGTGCTCAGTTCCTCAAAAGAGCTTCTGGTTTGCTACTTGTATTACATCCATATAAAAATTAAACTACATTAAGAGAAAATCTACCTGTGCTTCCTATCTTAGTAGAGAATATAGCTATCACAAGGAAGAGGCATCTTTCATGACACATGAAAAGTGCACCTCATGTACTGTATAACAGCACTTGCTTGCAAAGGACAATTCCTGATTTTATAGAATGTGAAAGAAACTAGAGCAACCTTCAAAAATATTTTGACAAGGATTATATAAAACTAACACTTTACAGTGATATTTGGCACCTATATATAAAACTTACAATGAGTGGCTTGTGTAATTAAAAAAATGACCCAAAGCTACGCCAAAGCACAAGATCTCTTATATTTTATGCTCAAAAAAATCAATAGCTCAAAACCACACTCTTTAGAGAGTGGTTTATTACAGTTGATGGAAATATATTCAATCATAATAACATGAATTGTTTCACATTCCATTTATAGCCTGCTTTTCAGAAGGAAACCACAAATTCTATATTTGCAGTGGCTACTATAAAAACAAACAGCAACTTAAAAATAAATTCCTAAACAAGTGTCCAGTTTGTATAGTTCTGCCAGTTGAAGTTGTTCTGCAGTGAGTCAGCATAGTGGTGCTTCCATGTCATGAAAAAAAATCTCAAAGCACTGAAAAAGCCACTACAGCTAACTACTTAAATACCAAAATTCTTGTCTTTGAAACCATAAAAACTACTGTGACTAAACACTCAACACTTGTAACACCTTCTTGAGCCTGTAGGAAAAGAGACTGAAGGTATTTTAACTGGCTCAATCCATTCTATTCAGAAAACTGAATTCCATTCTGTTGCTGTTTACTGAAGGAACACATGTAATAGCAGGACCTGCTCTAGGTTGATTTAGGGGAAATGTGAGAAGCTGTTTATGACAGTGTGCCATGTTAGAAAATATTTCTAGCCTCATTATACATCATTGTCCTTGTTCACAAGGCTACAGAGACATCAGCTAGATACACAGTAACATTCCTTCTGTTCCTTAGAGTGAAGATTGCTGACACTATCTGTAGCAATGCTGGGGAACTCTTAGCAGTTTTGTCACCACCTGATCAGTATCTGATAAAATAATGCCATGATTATGGGCACCAGGATCTTACAAGACTTATATTTTCCCTAAAACACAGAGTCCTGGTCTCAACCCAGTTTTAGTTTTAGTAACAGTGTGTTTCCAAAACTCTCATTGACTTCATTATGAAGAGAAATCCACCTAGCACACTAAAACTGCCTTCCACTCCAATATTAAAGGCTATTGTTCCACATGTAGCATTACTTTATTTCTCAGATATGAGATGAGCACATTTCTAAAAAGACTTTCCAAGACATGCTCTAATTAAAAAAAGTCACAATCCTTTTATAAATCCTATCTTGCAAATACTGTAAACAGAAGTTATGCTGGACTTACTAGTTCATTACAAGGAAAAAACCCTTGATGATTCTCTTAATTGGTCAGTATTCTCTGAGTCGGTTTTGAAGTGCAGCTATAATATGCAAATACAATACAAATATGTATTTTCCCTCTAATATTCAATTACGTTTAATAAAAGTAGAGAAAAATTAGAAAGGACAAAACTATCTTCCACCATACAATGTTCCATAGAAGTGAACTAGAATGTAACAGCAGTTTAGAACCTACATTTCATACAGGGCAAAACAGGGTGAAATATCACAGAAACACAGCTCTCATGATGTCTTATAGTCCACCCTCCTTCACAGTTTATTAGGAACATATCACTATATAGAATTGTTTATTGTAAAGAGATGTCCGGCAACTGAGATTTGATAAGCTCCGCAAGGGTCCCTGTTGAGAACTTTACTTTTCCAGTCACAAACCAGAGCCAACTTCTTCCACTGCACAACAATTAATGACCACAAAATGGTTTGAGCTGGACTCTAAAGATCATTTAGAGTTACAACTCCCTGCCATGGGCAGGGATGCCAACCTCTTAGACCAGGTTGCTCAGAGCCCCATCCAACCAGGCCTTGAACACCTCCAGGGATGGGCAACCTGTTCCAGTTATTAACATCCTCTTTATAACAGTTTATTGTAATACACAAAAATAAAATTACTGTACTGCCCTCTTGGGTTTTCTTTTAAGAGAAAAGAGAAAGTCAAAGCTTTAATTTTTTCCTGAAAGATAATTTCCATCCCACTTGTTACACAGATATACAGGGTAGAAGTGCATTCTCAGATATCCTGAACTGTGTCTACTCCCCTCATTGTTTCCTTTGCTTCACAAGCTCCCAGGTGCTACAAGCCACGTAATTTGCTTTAGCAGAAGTGACCCTTTTCGATTTGTTTGCTTTGTAAACAGATGCAACTCTGGCTTTGCTCCCTCACTTTGCCCTGCCACTGATGGAACACACAGATTGAGAGAGTTTTAGCGGGCAATTGTCTAATTCAGTAACAATACACTTTGCTTTCTGTGGAAGGGTAGAAAGGCAATTTTAAGACCAAATTTTCCCTACTGAAACATAAGCCCCAGGGATATAAATGGAGAACTAAGAGCAGGATTTCTGTCAAGGTCATACCACTGTAGGTAGAAGGACCCACATAGTTCTGATTTTCATTCACTGTAGAGTTATTCCTCTGGCCTTCAAAAGAAGAAAAGGCCGATTAACTCAGCTTTTTATTAGTGGCTACATCTCTCATATACCCTGCATAGGTATCTAAGTGTGCATTAGTGGGCAGTCCTCATTATTCCTTGCAAGGAAGAAAAAATAGGAGAACTTTGCAGTGTAGACTAAAGCCCACAGTTCTGAACACAAAATGAATCTTAGAGCTGGTTATAAAAATTCACCAGAACAGTATTATCTCCTACCTATTTACTTTACGACATTATACTCCAAACCCACCAAGCATTCAACTTGCTTCATTAGCAAGACTGAACAATTGAAGTACACACAGCACAGAATCTGGATCAGTGCCAGCTATTCAGAACAGGATTACAGTCATACACCACAGAAAGGCCAGCAGTACTTTTCCTAAACAAATGAGTTGCTCTAGTAACTACACGCCAGCAAAAACTAAACAGTTGTCATTTGAGCTGTTTCTGCCTAGAGGATGGGGGGGGGGGAAAGGCAAAAAAAATCTCCACGAAGCTTAAGTTATCCCAACAAATTACACAACTCGAAGGAAACGTGTCTAAGACTATCAGAGGAAATAACCTGTTAGCAGAAATTCTTCTAAATTAACAAATCACCACAGAATTTTGAAAGAAAACCTGAAGGAAGTTACTACATTCTTTCCATTTAACAGTAATGAAGCAACTGAAACAGTCCCAACCCCTGTAAAAAAGAAAAATATAAAGTTAATAACCACACAGATCTTCCTGGGCTGTGGCTACAAGAAACATTTTGGTCCACACACATGAGCTCTCAGCCTCTTCTGCTCTTTCCAATACTTCACCAATCTGGTACACAAATAGAAGGGGACTGTAGCTTCAAGCAGGTCTTTAATTGCATTAAAACTTTAAGCAACTCAAAATTACCTACTAGAAAACATAAACAAGTTTGAATGAGCAATTGCCAGAAAGCAAAATGTATAACAAATGGTACAGAACTTGTTGTTTTGATATTACCCTTTTTTATCTTCTTGAATGTTAACAGACATGTAAATATTAACACCCTATGTTTTGCATGCTTACTCTCAGCTACTGCTAACAGAAAATATAAAGGGGCCTTACCTATTGTATGTGTTTAAAACCCAAGTTAGAAGGCTAACAATCTCATTTGCTTCCAGGTCCTCTGCAGCAAGTTCTTGCATTCGGGTGGCCAAAGCTTGATGGTACATGTTTAGCAATCTGTTGAAAATGTCATAATGTGGAGGAAAACGTTGATCCAGCAGGGTCTTAGCCACGAGCAGGTCATCAAGGACGTATTTACGGATGATTTCTAGGTGCCGCACAAGCCACATTTTGTCAGACTCTCTGGTATCTGCCTGAGTGCCTTCAATTCGTGTGCTCACAGTTCTTTCCAAAATGTTGAACATCTTTTCTTTCCAATTCTTTGGTCTGCCAGGAGGAATGAACCCAGTCTGTTTTTTCCGGTCTAACATGCGCCTGTCAATTTTCTCCTCCCGATCAATTATCCTCAAAACAGAAACAAGCAAGGTTGGATCTCTACGGACCGTGACAAGAGATCTTTGAACCACCATCCAAAGTTGCTTTGCCAATTCATCAGACAGTTTCTGCATATCCCCGAAGTATGTATGGATGAGGTTCATGTCATGTGTGTTTTTGCTGTCCATGCGATACTGCTCATACATCAGGTTATCACGAGACCACTCCAAATCCATCAGCTTTCGATGAGCTTGCAGAAGCTCCCCTTGCTCAATCAGGTCATGGGTCTCCCTGACTATTTCTGGAACTGAAAGAAAGGCAAAGAAGAAAGATCACAAAGAGTACACCACGACACAATCAAAATACAAAGAATAAATGCAAGATAATAAAAGCACTAGGAAAAAAGCCAGAAAACAGCTGTGGGAATTATTTTTAAATAACTGAAATGAAACTACTTTGAAATATTCAAAAATTGTTACTAAAGGGTATACTTTATACATTATTTTAGATATAAATGTAACTTTATACATTATTATACGCTGCTCTATTTTGATCAGTGGCTAAACAAAGATCACAGTACCAACAGAGCATAATTTCCTCTTTCCCTCCCACCTCTAATAAATAAATTAATGAATCCAGGAAAGCCTACTATGGAAAAAACTGCAGTACTAGCCTTCTTATACCATATACAAAAAGCTCTTAACTTACCTGACTGAAAGTCACTTACTCTGCTGAACCTCAGCCTGCATAAACCCAACAAATGCCAAATTTTACCTCCTCCTTGAAAGAACAGTTTTTGCCTACTTAAGGCACACAGGAAAATAGGGATAATTACCTAAGCTGCTAAACTATTTAGAAGCTTATTTTTCTTTATTATTTTTCAGTATTTGAGGAATACTACAGAAGAAGATTAGGATTCTGTGGTGGAAAGAACTGAAAAGTCGCAGCAGAAAAATTGCCATTGAAAAAAAGACAGCTAGTGATAAAACTGGCAGCCATCAAAAAGGTTTAATGATTGTGTATAACTGTCTTTTGAATCATGATGAAAGCCACTTGGTTTATAAAAAATTCCATGATCTCTGAGCAAAACAAGTGTACTGTTTAGCAATTCTAGTGGGAGATGCTTCTAAAAACTTCTCAGTACCTGAAAAGGCTCATTGTCTCAATTGCATTCATCTGTGCAAAAGGAAACAACACAAACAAAACACCACACACAAAACAACTCAGCATTGGAACATGCATAATTTTGTTGTTCCTTAACTGCTAGACGTTGCATGTAAACAGTACGCTTTTTCTCTAAGTTGCACACTGTGCCCCAGTTTGGTACTGCAACAGTGTAAACTAATCAAACTGGTGTGACGGGGAAACAATTTTTCTTTATAGGTATACTTGGTGTATGAGTATCAGGAGATAAGAGGAGAAAAAAGACTGTTTAAATAAAATCAAATTAGTATGGGAAGTTTAGCGCTGGCTATAGGGGTAAAATACTTAAAATTATTTATAAGCAGAAAAATCCTGGCAGGGAATTCACCATGATACAAGACAGAATATAATGCGCACTAAAAAAGCTGCACCAAATGACAGAGGTAATCCCATTTTATCTTCACAGTACCCCTTGTATCATATTAATCATATGTAATTTTGCAAACCCTCACAGCTGTGCAGTGGTACAAAAACTAAGTGTCTTCCATGTAAAATTCTTTATGCACAATCTGGTTTCTGTGACTGTGCTCTAATTGTGAAGCAAGGACTGTGCATAGTTGAAACTGAACTTCAGGTAGTTTATACTTACAACATTAACAGAAACCCTTGAGGCTCATAACTGCTGTGTATGAAAGACTGTCAGGGAATCTTTGGCCGGAGATCTCGCCATTTCCCATTTTTATCTTTGTTTGGAAAATGTTTTTGGCTCCTAAAATCATTGGGGACTATTTGTACCCAAAAGGCTTACTGTAGGTGCGCAGCTCAGGTGCCAACATACCAGAACTTTACAATAATCTTTCTCTATTTGTTGCTTGCATATTTCAGCCTTTTATATTAAACACTCTGTCCCTGCTACTGATTGCTAGCAAGAAACTTCTTTGCGAGTCGTGTTTGGTGATGAGATAGGACAGACGGGAAGCTCCTACAGCACAATTTGGTCTTCATCTATATTAAATGGTTACCAGCTACTTCTCTGAATGTGATGTGTAGGCAATTCTTCTTTAATTCTTTGTTCCCAGTGAGGTTGAAAGTTCTTGACATTACTTGAGAACCTTACAGCTGTTAGCACCATTTAAAGAGCTTCCAGTATGTGACGGATCATGTAAAGAACATTAGATTACCTGAAAATATGTTCTTGAGATTTTCTACAGCAGCTGCCAGTTGGCTGTGTTGCACTACAGCATCCTTAACATCCTTGAGGTTTTCTATAGTGTTGATGCTCTGTCTCCAGTCCTTATTGACATCTATCAAAGACTGCTGAATGTCCTTCACATNATCACAAAGAGTACACCACGACACAATCAAAATACAAAGAATAAATGCAAGATAATAAAAGCACTAGGAAAAAAGCCAGAAAACAGCTGTGGGAATTATTTTTAAATAACTGAAATGAAACTACTTTGAAATATTCAAAAATTGTTACTAAAGGGTATACTTTATACATTATTTTAGATATAAATGTAACTTTATACATTATTATACGCTGCTCTATTTTGATCAGTGGCTAAACAAAGATCACAGTACCAACAGAGCATAATTTCCTCTTTCCCTCCCACCTCTAATAAACAAATTAATGAATCCAGGAAAGCCTACTATGGAAAAAACTGCAGTACTAGCCTTCGTATACCATACACAAAAAGCTCTTAACTTACCTGACTGAAAGTCACTTACTCTGCTGAACCTCAGCCTGCATAAACCCAACAAATGCCAAATTTTACCTCCTCCTTGAAAGAACAGTTTTTGCCTACTTAAGGCACACAGGAAAATAGGGATAATTACCTAAGCTGCTAAACTATTTAGAAGCTTATTTTTCTTTATTATTTTTCAGTATTTGAGGAATACTACAGAAGAAGATTAGGATTCTGTGGCGGAAAGAACTGAAAAGTCTCAGCAGAAAAATTGCCATTGGAAAAAAGACAGCTAGTGATAAAACTGGCAGCCATCAAAAAGGTTTAATGATTGTGTATAACTGTCTTTTGAATCATGATGAAAGCCACTTGGTTTATAAAAAATTCCATGATCTCTGAGCAAAACAAGTGTACTGTTTAGCAATTCTAGTGGGAGATGCTTCATACTAAAAACTCCTCAGTACCTGAAAAGGCTCATTGTCTCAATTGCATTCATCTGTGCAAAAGGAAACAACACAAACAAAACACCACACACAAAACAACTCAGCATTGGAACATGCATAATTTTGTTGTGCCTTAACTGCTAGACATTGCATGTAAACAGTACTCTTTTTCTCTAGGTACTGCAACAGTGTAAACTAATCAAACTGTTATGACAGGGAAACAATTTTTCTTTATAAGTATACTTTGTGTATGAGTATCAGGAGATAAGAGGAGAAAAAAGACTGTTTAAATAAAATCAAATTAGTATGGGAAGTTTAGCGCTGGCTATAGGGGTAAAATACTTAAAATTATTTATAAGCAGAAAAATCCTGGCAGGGAATTCACCATGATACAAGACAGAATATAATGCGCACTAAAAAAGCTGCACCAAATGACAGAGGTAATCCCATTTTATCTTCACAGTACCCCTTGTATCATATTAATCATATGTAATTTTGCAAACCCTCACAGCTGTGCAGTGGTACAAAAACTAAGTGTCTTCCATGTAAAATTCTTTATGCACAATCTAGTTTCTGTGATTGTGCTCTAATTGTGAAGCACAGTTGTGTGCATAGTTGAAACTGAACTTCAGGTAGTTTATACTTACAACATTAACAGAAACCCTTGAGGCTCAAGCTCAAGGCTGCTGTGTCTGTCAGGGAAAGACTGTCAGGGAATCTTTGGCCGGAGATCTTACCACTTCCCATTTTTTTATCTTTGTTTGGAAAATGTTTTTGGCTCCTAAAATCATTGGGGACTATTTGTACCCAAAAGGCTTACTGTAGGTGCACAGCTCAGGTGCCAACACACCAGAACTCTACAATAATCTTTCTCTATTTGTTGCTTGCATATTTCAGCCTTTTATATTAAACACTCTGTCCCTGCTACTGATTGCTAGCAAGAAACTTCTTTGCGAGTCGTGTTTGGTGATGAGATAGGACAGACGGGAAGCTCCTACAGCACAATTTGGTCTTCATCTATATTAAATGGTTACCAGCTACTTCTCTGAATGTGATGTGTAGGCAATTCTTCTTTAATTCTTTGTTCCCAGTGAGGTTGAAAGTTCTTGACATTACTTGAGAACCTTACAGCTGTTAGCACCATTTAAAGAGCTTCCAGTATGTGACGGATCATGTAAAGAACATTAGATTACCTGAAAATATGTTCTTGAGATTTTCTACAGCAGCTGCCAGTTGGCTGTGTTGCACTACAGCATCCTTAACATCCTTGAGGTTTTCTATAGTGTTGATGCTCTGTCTCCAGTCCTTATTGACATCTATCAAAGACTGCTGAATGTCCTTCACATCATTCAGTGCATTGTGCAGTTGGCTTAAGCCTGTTCGTACTCCATCTAACTGTGACTGTATTGCTGCCTTAAATACAAACAAAAAGAAAGAATTCTTATTCATCATTATAAGTTCCATACTTTCAACATTTCTCAAGAACTAATTTTTATTTCAGTAGCTATCATTTTCAGAGGAAAAAAATGAAAGGGAAATATTATAATTTACTAGAAATGTGCAACTTTGTGCATGCATAGCTTTGTGTGGTTGCACATATTCTTTTTTCAAGTTTTGAAGTTGTATATAGTTTTAAAGGACCTAGATACAATTGGTTCACCAACAAAGCTAACATAGCAGCTTAGGCAGACAGATCATCAACTTTATAAATCTGTATTAAACCAGGATCATGGGAAGGCAGAATGAGATTTCTTTGCATTTCCTTCATAAATTCATTTCAAAGGGGGGGATATCAAAAGAAAGCTGATCCAGATGTTTCAAGAGAGCGCTTGGTATGAACAGATTCTCAAAGCATTTTACCAAAGCAATTACAAATTTTGACTTACAATTTCAGAACTGGAAATGTTCTGAAAAAAAAATTTAATTCTGAAATGTACAAAAAAAAAAGGTAAACAAACCCAAACCAAAACACCCTCCAGACTGTCATGCCTGAAGGAAAAAAATTATCAAAAGTGATTCAATCAAAACAAACAACCACCCCCAAACTGAATAAAATTTTGATGCCGTGAAATATCAGCAACCAGAACAACAATCCAACTATTAGATTATTTTGGTTTAAAGACAGGTTATTGATATAGATCTCTAGTGACAGGTTACACTTGAAATAATGATTCTTCAAAGAGGCTATTAAGCCTGAATATCATTTGACAGACCAAACACCTGAAAATGCATTATAGTGCATATCTGAGTGAAAGAAATCAGATCACTTCCACAGCACGTTTTTTACGTAAGTGTTTTAAAAAAGATGCGATGAAGGTGAAATTGGGTGAGTGGAAAATACAACTAGAAATAACAAACTTCAAAAGAAAAGCCAAAGACTAGTGATCAGTGAAAATTCAGTTGCATGTACTTAGGACTTGAAGTAACCAGTAAAGAAATAAGGCACTAATGGTTTTGCTAAGCTCAAAACACATTTTTTTCCAGACTTTTAAGGCCCAGAAACTTGGACAGTCATGGAACTTTTTGTTGCATACTAGAAGCCAAAGAGGAAATCCTGGTAACTGCGAACAACATTTATTGTGTTTTAAATGTACTGGGAAAGTCCCGGAAAAATGCAGTGGTTTTTAAACTAGTGTTATTTATGTACTTTCAAATTATGACATGCTGATTTTCTTGATAAAAATGTATTTTCCTGCCAGACTGAGTACAATTAAGCAGTGGTAAGGCATTTTCATACAATATCTATCTATAGTACTGCTGCATTAATATATTTTTTCTCTTACGGAGTAACTAGGATACTCAAACACTCAATACAATATTCATACACGACCTTTTGCAGCTGACCATGAAGTATTTTAAAAATCACATGACCATTAAATGTTCAGTACTTCTGTTTTGATATTTCAATTTCTTTTGAGGCAGGTCTTCTAAGTGTTACTTATTCAAATTTTTCCCATTTAACATTGGGAGGAGCTTGATTATGTTAAACTACTGAAATAACTACTGATCTCGGTTTCTGACACAAATGGATAAGAAAAATTCTAAAACCAGACAGTCATCCACGTTCAGTTTGTTTTCTAGTAGTCAGCTGGGGCCAGGGGATGGGGTGTGGGAGGCAGGGAGAGAAGCATCCATGCATTGTGGGCTGTGCTTCCTACAATGCATATTCATCTTAAATTGGATTGACTGTCACTGTCTTACAGAAATGAAAACAAAACTAAGTCATCCAGAGAACAGGGCTCAAAACTTCATTTTTATGTCTTTTGAAGTGACAGCCCTCAACATGAAGCCATGGAAACAGGATCCTGGCTGCCTGGTCTCCCTAGAGCCCTACGGTTCAAATTCATGATTGCACAGCAGCTAAGAATCAAAATGGAGACGATTCATGCATGTTTATACGCAAGGAAGACCCACAAGCTAGAAACTCTCCCAGGATATATACACAGTATTCCTTCATAAAGAACAAGTTTTTCCATTCACAGTGTAAGTGCACAAAGATGGCTGTCAATGTTTGTAATTTCACAGGTTCTGGAATAGAGTGCAAACAGCTCTTCACCTGTATTTTGGACAGCAGCGCCTAAAAGCACCAGCCCACAGTGCGACCTGGTGCTCATCCACACATTCTTTCAGAGTTCTGCTACCAAAGCTCAAAAATACTGCTTACTAACCACCATCAGTCTCATGCATGAAACAGAGGAGTTTTGACACATTTCAAAGCAGTTTTTCCTATAAAAATTTATGTTACACAGGAAGAGATGCAGGATGGAAGAAATGGACATAATTAAATATCTGAGAGAGGATACAGAGAGGATATCTAGATTCACCTGAAGAAAATGACAAAGATGAAAGCATATCCAGTCAGAAAGAAGCACTAACATGTTCACACTGAAAGATTTCCCATGTGTTCATTCACACAGATAAAGCAGTAATCCAGCCTGAGAAGTCAGCAAATCCTCCGGCTGATGATCCTGATGTCTGTGTCTCTCCATCTTCCACACCATAATTATATACAGTTTAAATGCAGAGCAAGAATATTTCTTACATCCTCTCTGTGCTCCCATCCATTATAGTAATTCTTATGGGAATAACGGCATCACTAACCATCATCTGCTTCAAGAATCCATCCTAAGTTGATTAAGGAGTATTGAACTTCTTTTTGGAACAGCTTTTTCTGACCACCAACAGATGACTGAAGTAACTTAAGGCAAATAACCAGGAAACTAGCTATGAAGTGGATTTAGGCATTTACAAGACTTACAAAGTTTAGTCATGACTGTCTATAGAAGCAGCCAGGCAAATGACTGTGCTCATATATTATAAATAGCTCACAGTAACTAAAGAGTTGATCCATTATTAATAGACTCCATGCTATACACTTCTGAGTTAAATCTGAAAAACCCAGTCCAAGTTACCAGAAAAATTTCTCTTTCTGTGATACCGACAGGAATTAACATGTAATTTGCTAACAGATTTCTTCACTATGAAACAAAACTGGCTTTCTTTTACTTCACAAAGTAGTTCTTTCACAAAGAAGAAGCCATTAAATAGCTGTAAGATAAATTACCTTATACTGAAATATATGATTAGATACAGGGTATACCAGCCATTTTGATCTGAGAAAATGTTTCCCAAAGCATTTTCCTAAGACTCTACTCCATGCACTTAATACAGTGGTCTGAAATGACTGTTGGCTAGTGAGCACCAGTGAAGGAAGGAAACACAGATTTCAGTAAGATAGGGACAATAAACACAGGATGACCGTAGTCCTGTTTCAGGCTAAGTCTGTGTGTGTGAATGTAGGTGCACTCACACATGCACATGTGTAGAAGGGGGAAAATCATGGGGCACACTTACACAAGAGACAAGAAGTGTGATGTATGTTTGCATAAACCCACGTCAAAGTCAGAGGCGAAACTGACTGATCCTTTTTCAGATGAATCATGAATTTTTTGTATTCAATCATTAAGACAAAGGTTTGTTGGCTGACAAACCTTTACCTGTGGACAGATATCCACAGGTAAACCACAGAAGGTACCAGACATAAGAACACTTGAAATGCTTGAATAAAATGTCAGTAAGATGTACAGCATTAGTTTGCATTACTTTCAGGATATATACAAACTTTCTGTTTTGGACACAGAGCAAAAACTGAAGTCACAGTTTAAAACTATCTGGATGAAAATGTACAATCAAAAAAAAAAAAAAGAAAGTCCATTCATGCCACACCACAGACACTCAGGTTTATCAAACTTGGTACCTTGAGTCGAGCTTCTACTGAAGCCTTCTTACGAGCTTCCCTCCTGCGATACTGCTCCACTTTATCCAGCTGATCAGGACGCTGTAGCATTCCTGCTACTCTCTGAACAGCTGTTGCAACAGCTTCCCTATCTGTTTCCTCCATTGTTGATTAAGTCCTCAAAATGCCTTCATAGCTTAATAGTGCTGAAAAGAAATAAAACCATTTTTAGAATATACTTTTTTTTTCATTTGATGGCTATGTGACCTTTCAAAGTTAACAACTGGAGAATTAACTTCAGCAATAAAAACTGCAACTTGACAGAAGCATCATTAGACTGCGTTATAAAGAGGAGTAATTGAGATATCACAAGAATTACATTTAAAGTAACTTAACTGTTTAATTTGTTTCCCTGAAACGTTCTTTGGTTGCTGTTTTTGCATTTACCTTACTCTCTGTAAGTTTGTATTAAAAAAATCCCCCAAAAACAAACCATAAAAAACCCACCACCACCACCAAAAGAACCGCAAATTTTCATTTAAAAAAACAGATCCTATCCAATCCTAGTGCAGGTTTGTCTATCAAAAGGGGAATGAGACAAGTATAAAGGAATTTGTAGATGGTCCAAGCAAAAATCCAAACTCCTCCTGAACCTGTCAGCTCTGGTGGAGCTGACAGTACCACAGTCCCTCTGCAGCAATAGGTCACATTTGCTACCAAAACTAGAAAGAAACAGCTGTGGAAGCTCTAAACTCACAGACTTAACCATAAAGCACTTCCATTTAAACTTCTGATGGATAATTTTATTTCCTACTCATTTGCAGTTCTTCCCACAGTATCAGTCCAGTTCATCAGAGGTGTAGGTATGGAGGGAAATATTAGTCAAGTATTTCACCTAATTCTCCAGCAAAATTTCTAGTGAAGTCAAGACACACATGCAAACTAGTCTGCAGAAAAGGTAACATCTGCTGGCCACTAAGCCAGACATGTTCTCTCAAACTTCACTAGCTACTAACAGAAAGCAGGGAAAACCCAGTCACCAAGGATGCAAGAATATGATGTCCACAGAGCTGCAACGAACACATCTGGAGCTCCTCATTGCTTCCAAAATTATATCCATAATTTTATGCCTTCAGTTTTGTAATCAAAGAGAACATTTTAGGTTCTGCTGCCATATTATTCCTTGAAAGTAGATACCTACTTTCAAAGCAGTCTGCATTCATATATCCAGCACATCACTTAATCTCAACAGAATAGTGATCTGATAAAGAACTGTGCCAAGGACAGAGACCTGAAAATGCAAAAAGCAAGAAAACGGGCTTGCTTAGCTCAAACAATGTTTTATTTCCTTCATCTGAAGGTGCAGGTCCTATTTCTACCATTCACACTTTGAAATGAATACTCCAGTTTTGTCTGGCTCACTCCACTTCCATGCTATCTGGGCCCTATCTAAAATAAAATAATAAGTAAATAAATAAATCAGTTACTTTCAGATACGAATTTACTACAGAAATGGTATGCTGGAGCAGAGAGCTTCATCCTGAATTACTGCCTTTACTAAAAATTCCGAATACATTCCACAGGATCACATCAGCTTTAACCCACACAAGCCACTACCCAGGCACACCAAGCAGACAATGTGAAGAGAATGAGCAGCCAAGCACACTTTTACCAGCCTGCTGACACAGACTCTTGCACAACCAACAACCACCCAAGAGGAAGGGCAAAGTTTAGGAAACCTGTCAACTTTACACGGAGACTGTGAGTCAAAGCTACAAACATCTTCCGAGCAAAATATAGGCAGTAGTGAACAAAACTAAGTCCCGAGCAGTCCTGGAAAGGCTCCGGCTGCAAGCGC
>VYXB01005252.1:0-18806 GCA_013397135.1 Pachyramphus minor | reverse complement strand
GCACATATATATATATATATATATATATACAGACATGACATCTTTTCTTCCTAATGGCTTCTAAGGGTTTCTCCTGAGGCACATGTCTTCTAATGTTCCTTCCTTGTCTCGTTTCCCCAGCCTAGAAGAGGTTAGCCAGCAGATATGAAGACACAACACTGCAGATCTTGTAAATGCATTTGTTGTGCATATAACTGAATAATTAGTACTTGTCATTTTTTTTAACTAGACACAGAAAGTAAATACCATAGATGTGGAGGGAACCTGAAGACAAGGAGCACTGAGCTAGGATCTGCTGTCACAGAATCATCTTTGACTGCTGTTCTTCCGGCAAGTGTTTTACTTCTAATTTTAGAATTAGGTGGTGACTCAGGTACCTTTTGTCTGCTGAATTTTCTTCTATACAGATTTTTCCTGAAGTCTTCACTGACTTGGTCTAATACTGAAGTGTGCTGGGTTCATTTGGGTTCGGTTAATTGCAAGAAAAAAAGAACAGTCAACCACTAAAAAGTGTCTACAGTGTTAGGCCACTGACTTTCTGTGCTACAATGTCTGTCGCTGGAATTTTGTGTTTTTTGATGTATTTTTTTCTATCATTCACTGATAGAAGCCATTTCTTTTGCCATGATGAAAATTAATATTGTTGAAGAATACTTGAATAAGGTCATACTGCGTAGGCAAAGAAGGCATATGCAAAATAAGAGAACCAGCTGTTGACATGGAAGCCAGAGGTGATAAAAGACTGACACAGATGAGTTGGGACAACATGGTGAAATCAGTAAAGGTGTAGCTTTTAGAGACACCAGAAGGGTACTGACCAACAACTACAGGTATTGAGGCATTCTTTGTATCTCTTGGTCTCAATGAAATGTGGGTAGAGACAAGTAAGGTAAAGCATCCATTCAGAGTCTGGGCTAAGACCAAATGGCAGGAGGGAAAGGTGGACATTGGACTCCTTTTTGTTTTTTTAGTCCAAGAGTAGTATTGATCGTTGCAATTCCCAGTTTAGAGTACTAGTAAGATCATGGAATTTATCTTTGTTTTTCTCCAGCGAAAATTGTGAGGTACAGACACACTTTAGACATCTCCAAACTCCAGATACTCATATCAGTGGGAGCTGTGTGTAGATGGAAATGATCAGTGCAGTGACTTTTTTACCCAAATTTTTAGCTTTTCATATAGCCTCTGAAGATTTTCTGTTGTCTTAAAAATGTTACTCAATATATCTATTTTCAGTATTGTTCACACTGATGTGAAGGTTTTGAAAAATTCTTTTTCTACATGAATTTCCTTCTTTATCATTGTGCTGCTACCTTTATATGAGCCACACATTCATCATCAATCCTATGTTTATGTGGTGACGGATTTTATAGTGAGGGGGTTTTTATTTATTTATTTTCTTTAGGGCAACCACTTAATATTGTGTATTAAAATCCTGGCAGTATACAGATATGGTAGTAAATCTGGAATATGGACATAGAACAGTTTGGAAGCTGGATTCACAAAGCTGAGATTTGAATTAGAGCCTTAATAGTGCTAGATTTGTATTGTGACCTTAGCCTGTATCCACATCTGGTTCTGAGGTCCTGATCTGAACTTTCAGATCTGCAGTTTCCACAGTAGCAGCTTTATACTGAGAAATAATTTTGGCCTAACAGGTTAATTATTAGTGTTCTTTTCCCTGTGCATTTCTTAGATGTGATTTTTTACGTTTGTGCTTGAAGCAGTTTATGAAACCTGCTTAAAGATCAACAATATAAAATACAATCCTTAACTGAGGAAAAATGCTCCCTCTATAACAAACTTTTATTTTCTAGACAACTGTTAAGAAAGCCACAGTAACCAAAGAAGAGAGAAGAGCTCAGATAGATGGAAGACACAAATATTTGATATCAAGATTAGCAGATGGGATAGACTTGAGTGAGCAGCAAGTAGAGGAAGCCATTATTTCTGATGACAAGGTAAATATGAATTAAATTATTATTGCTAAAAATGTTTCCAAAATTTTCAGTCTTTTGAAACTGCTTCACAATTAACTATAATTTTTTAATTTTTTTTTTTTAGTTTCAACTTATAGAACAATTCTTTGTTCCCAGTGGACTTAAAAAGTTGCTCTTCTTTTACCAAGATATATTGCAGGTAGGTGCCCGTTATTACTTCTGCAAAAGCAAAGTCGCATTTTTTTAAAAGATAAATCACTTGACTGTTATGAAATTCAGAAAATCTTAACAGATTTTTTTTTTGTTATGCATGCCAATGTGGAAAGAACTTGGATCTCATTGTTTAGATTTTCACAAAAGAAAACTTAAAATTGGCCAAGTAGAGTAAAAATCCAGACTTCAAAAGTGGTAAAGGTAATTGACACAAAGTGTTCACAGTATTCAGAGTTTAAAATACTAGATTAGCTAGCATAAGTATTATAGGAATGGGAGAGCTGTCTGTGTAAGAACTATTTCATCTTATTTTGATTTGAAATGCACCAACTCAACAACGGACAAAGCAGTTATTCAAGAGACTGAAAAATTATGCAATTTCTTTCTAAATTAAGGTGGCTTCATATTCAGGTCTGTCCCATTATGCAGAAAATAATCTTGGATTTGGAAAACTAAGACTAGAAATAAGGCAGTTGTGGTCCCCAAGCTGTATTTTTCTCTCTTTAAGTTTTGAGAAGGAGCAGCGTCTGCATCAAAAGCAAAAGAATTTGTTCAGCTTCCACTGAGTGTGTGATATCAGAAGGTGCCAAATAACCTTGACAATTGTCTAAACACAACAGTTGAGGCCTTTCAGAACTTCAGAAGTCCTTCATCAATCCATTCAGATTATGCCATTGAGGAGCCATGATAGGGAGAGCTAACTCACCACGTGGTGGTATTTTAAGCTAGTTGAGGAGGAAAACTGATTAATATGCTTGATCATCAGCTAAATGCAAGAATGAATTACAGAATCATTATAACCTAGATAAATTAAAAGAACTTTTACTGGAATTGCTTAGAGACTTTGCAAAGCACAGAATGAGCTAAGCTGTCAAAACAGTTTAATCAGTTTTTCGTTTCTCTGGGACTGTGCATGCACATTTCTAGGATTAATGTATTGTTCTCTGACCTAAATCAAGATGAAACTAAAAATCTTGACATTGTTTTCCTTAACTGACAAGCCAGAAATAAATGCCCAGCCTGGATTAAACAAAACATTTCATTGCTGCATTTAATTTTGTTTTATTTTGACCTTTTTTACTCATTAAAAAATTAATTTGTGAGAATTCTGTTTCAGAGGCAGCATAGCATAAAAAGAATGTTTCTGATGGAAAGTATGAATGTCATCTCTAGCATCTTCCACCTCATTCTGATGAGTGAAGAGAATTCATTAATTTGACTGTTTAATCAACAGTTTGATTTCAAACATATTGGAGAATTGGAGATTACTCAAGGGCAGTATTATACACACTTGCCCTGGTTTTATCCATTTTTAACCATTCTTGGAAACAAAATATGGGCCGGGGCAGACCATTGGCCTGAAAAGTAGGCATGTTCGTACCAAGATTTATCAAAGCTCCTTTCTTTGCAGCTTCTCATCTCTCTTTTTTTATCAGTTTAGGTGCATGATGTTCACTTGAAACTGTGCATAAGGTTCAGCAGATGCTGATTTGGGGTGGAAGTGGGCAGCCACCACTGTAGTCTATTAGGGCTGAACACTTGACTTTCTTGGAATAAGGCTCTTTTCAACTTTAAAGAGAAATATACCTGCAGACTTCTTCCACATAATTTTCTATCACATTCTTCCAGGTTTCAACAGATTATTTCCAAAATGCATAATACAAAGTTAGAGGGAAGCAGATCTTTATTAGGCTTTAACTTTTTTCTTGCTTCAAAGAGAAGAGGTTGTAGATACAACTCGGTGGAGAGGGACCAGTGGCAGCAAGGCTTGTCAGAGAGAAAGTTTTTCAGTGATGTATGGTTAAAGAAATGGGCAGAAAGCTAAATTTCTTTGCATTGTTGGCAGGATCTAGCTCACGGTATTGCTTGGGAATCTCACTCATAAGTACCTTACAACACTGCAGACCAGGCACATGAGTCTTTCTGCAAAACATCTGGTTGGTTTTCACAGAGGAAATTGCTCCAGAAAACACTTCAGATTTTATATAATTATATTTTCTGAGACTTTTCTCTCTTCTTATTTGATTTTTTTTTTCCTGAAAGAATGGGTGTATGAAACTGTTTACTGGGGATTGTGAGATTCATGCAAAGCTTAATCTTCAGAGAAAGCCAACCTTGTGATTTCTATCTGGGAGTTACTGACTGAATCAGAATGAGCTTTGTTATAACTCACATATTGAAATGTATTAAGTATTTGTATTATATAATTTTTGTTTTATTAACCTCTTATTTATAATTTTGTTAGCAAAAGTCAAATGCATCATTGAGGTCAGATGCGTCAACGAACAGTTTGCCTCAGAAGAAGTTGTTTATTACCATGGGTTCCACTGAGGTATGGTTGAAAAAATTGATTAGATGACATTGAAAAAGAAAAATATTGAAAAAGCATAACGGTTGTGCAGTGTTATACATTTTTTTGTAATTCTTGAATAGATATTTAAGGATATACTCTCATTCTCATAATGTGGGATCTCCCAACATTTCTTGAGCTGAGGTTGGCACTCACCGGTAAGAAAGTAGTGATTTGACTATCAGACAGGAGAGCAGGTCAAATAAACCCTTGTTAAAATATTACAGATAGTAACATTTTTTTTAAAATGATTGCATGTTAAGTATTTTCCAGTTCTTGGGCACTTGTAGTTTAAAAATGCAGTTCTTCAGTGGTTTCATATGTCTTTGCACATTATTCCAAAAATACCTTTAGTATATCCTTTATTCCATTCAAATTCTTACAACAACCTCCTCACTGTAATGTCTAAGCATTATTCAACAGCATATTCAGAGTAGCCATTAAGATTTCTGACTAATTTTCTTTCTTTCTATCCCTTTTAGGGGAAATTGGGTATTCCGTATACAATTTTCTTTGAATAAGGCATGGTGATGTTTTAGTGTGGTTGGGGTTTTTTGTGGTGGTTTTTTTTTTTTCGTTTGGTTGGTTGGGTTTTTTTTTTTTGGTTTTTTTTTTTGTTTTGTTTTTGTTTTTGTTTTTGTTTTTTGGTTTTGGTTTTTTTGGCCCCAAAGAGCTTATGTTACCATGTAATGAGACATAGCTGAAGAATTCTCTCTTGCTTTCAGGAAAAAATGGTGTTCATTCCTCTGCCAGTTGGACCAACCGGAATGGCGTTTCAAATTCATTACAGTTGACTTATTGTTAGGTTTAATAGATTAAAAATAAACATTGTTCAAGTACTGGTTTGAAACTTTTATATTACTTCAGTCCATCAAAACAATGAAAGTACATGTTAAAAGGTATTTGGATGGAACTTTTTAGCAAGTTTCCCTTTTTTTAAGTTCCCTTTTTAAAAAATTAAATAGATCTGTGGTCTGAGTATTTATGAAAAGAACTTTAAATGTTTGAAAGCTGAGGATATCTGTGGGTTTTTTCAGTATATTTTTGTTGGCAGATTCAGAAAGAGATTAGACAGTCTCATGGATAGGGCCATAAATGGATTCTAAAATGACGAGATAGGAATATGTCATGTAACAGCTCTCATACAACAGTTGCAGGTTGTCAGGGAATACAAGAAGGATGGACCCCAGTAAACAGCCTAACTCATGACCTCTCCCTGAACTCCATTTTGTTAGTAGAGGTGCAATACTGAACTGGTCTGTCCAGAAGGGCATTTTTTATGTTCTTACGTCAGACAGAGAAAACCCAGTATTTTATTTGAGAGGGGCAGATTTTAAAACATCCTGCAAACAGTTCACTGCCATTTTCATTAATTAATATTTTACAATTTTTTTTTCAGCACTTTAAGTTTCAAGTAAATTACTTTTACTGTATTCACGTATTCTTTTTAGCTGCATGCGTTTTGTCCTTTTTACAGAACTTTACAGGAATTTGTGCATTTTTCTTAAGGACATCAGATAAAGTTATAACTGCATCAAATGTCTCTCAGGTCAGTCCAAAATCATGCTGTGTTTGCTGTGTACTTAATATTTTCTCAGACCTTTTTTCTCTCAACTGGAGCCAGAAGTAGGGAATGCTTTTCTATGTTTAACAGAAGTTCTTTTTCACATGAATAAGTATCGGTGATAAAATTCTAATGATTTATAAATTAGATATTGCAATATTATTAAAAACAAGACTTTAATAAAAATTCATCATTAATTAATCAGTAAAATATAAATTTTAATGGCAATAGGGAATAAAGACCTAAACCGTGAGATTTTATTTTAAGTAATGAGCCTAAATTATGGAAATGCTGCACTTAAACTGTACCTTTTAGACTTTGAAAATAAAGATGATACTTGAAAGTAACTAATGGAAGGTTTTCCAACCCTTTATAGCTTCTTTTCTATAAGAAATATAGTGTAACTGCCTTTTCTGACTTTCAGAGATACTCATGAAATATTTGCAGAAGATCACCCAGATATTAACATCTAAGAATAGACATTAAAGAAATAATGGTTTTCCAAAGTCTTCAGTTGCCCACCTTGGTGCCTTCTCTCTGCAGTTCTCTTGTGATCACCCTCTTTTGACAGGGGCTGTCATGTGTCTTCATCAAACTTCATTCATTATATAAGGCAATATTTTTAGGTGCTATAGAAGGTAAAACAAATTTTGGTTTATCCCAAAGAGGTGTGTAGGAACAGTTGGAAGGAGAGCCTGAGAACCCCCCAGAAATACATGCATTTATCCCCTATTTCTCAAGAAGAATAGGTGAATCTTCAGCATCCATTGGAAAGAAATGGATTAGCTAGTATATCGCCCTTGTCATAGAGATTCAGAAGTCTTAATTTTCCCTGTCTCGGCTTCCCTGCAACAAATGTAAACACTGTCATATGGGAGAAATTAGCATTGTCAAAAGCATCTGAAGGGGGAAAAATAGAGGTCAGCTAATTTCTGCATTGCCCTTCTGTTGCTCCCTTCTGCTGTTTTCTTAGCCCACCCTCTTGCAGAAGGAAGTAGTTTAGGAGCACTTTCTCATTAACAGTCTTGTGGGCATTGCTTCCCAGGGAACATGTTCAGACATGCGAAGAAACCTGGTCTTCCACATGATCACTGAATGGTGCCTTGATTGTCATCTGTAATTCCTCCACTTTGCGGGGAAAAAGCTTTCTACCCTCTTATACTCCAGTGGGATTATAATGCTGTAGCATTGTTAGGACATAGTATTTCACCCATGCATAGCAACTAAATGTCTTAAATGCAGTTCTTTTGCATGCCAGTGGAGAACTTGGAAGAAAAAACTAGTGAAATTAGTGACTGAGATAGTCAAGAGCGTAAAAACCTCTACAAAAAATCATTTGTAATTGCCATTTCTAAAACACTCTGTAATCACTGTCTTTGCACAGGTCAAAGTTGAGAGTAGAAGCTTCCAGGGCAGAACTTAGTACACTTTTCCCTGCATCAGTGAAGCCAATGATGAAGGCAAAATCAGTGTATGTTTGTGCAGTTCAGAAGTTCTGAATGAGGCTCCCTTTCTGATAAAGAGGCATATCCAGAGCCAAAGTGGCTAGTCAGTAGGGGTAGTAAAAAGCACACAGCCTGTGTTCAGGATGTGTACATTGGTATGCAAAATACTGGTAACAGAAAAGCCAATGAAGCCATAAGTGGGTAGGGTTGGGAAAAGATGCAATCCCTTCTTCCAATTTATGCTTTGTTTTCTGCAGTAAAACTCCACCCATCAGTACTGTCTTTCTCTTTCTCGAGCTTCAGCAATTTACTGCTTCTTGCTTCACAATAAATAGATTAGGGTAGGATAGAATAAAATAGAATATTTCAGTTGGAAGGGACCTACAATGACCATCTAGTCCAAATGCCTGACCACTTCAGGACTGACCAAAAGTTAAAGCATATTGTTAATGGCATTGTCCAAATGCATCTTAAACTCAGATAGGCTTGGGACTTCGAGTGCCTCCCTAGGAAGCTTGTTCCAGTGTTTGCCCACTCAGTAAAGGAGTGCTTCCTAAGCGTAAGCTCATTAACAATGAACTTGAAAGAACTCTGCAACCAAGAGGCATTTCTTGCCTGATACCTTTTTTGTCCTTTTTTAGGCATTTCTGATAGATGGAAGCTGTTCCTATAAATGAGAAACATAGACATATAATTAAGATTAATTAACGTGTGGATGTTATAGGTTTAATTTTAAGTTGTTGCTGGCATGTTGCTACACTGGGGGACTGACTTTTCTGATGACTCAAACTTAAGAACAAATCTTAGAATTTTGGTTGAATTTTAGTTTCTGTCCAGTCCAAATTTGGTAGCTGGGGGGGTAATATCCTCATGGAACCTACGTAGTTATGGACTGCCATATGTCTGCCATGTATCTGAAATTCACTCAAATACTGTAATGTTGCAGAAGTTTATATGCACTCTGCTAATTTTTGTTTCTTCCCAAAGGAGGTGAATTTTGGTATGTTTGATTGTCCTAATGGAAATACCCTTCGGGGCCTGGAATTTTTCTTGTCCCAGATCATGATACCAGCACTTAAATCCCAACAGGTAATCCAAACACTAATATTTTCTTTTTTTTTTTTTCCCTCTCAAGAATATGTAGAATTAAGGCATGTGGCTGCTGCAGTTCTGTTTGTGCATCAGTTGAACATAGAATAGAGGATACAAGAAGACACAGGTCTAATACAGACGTTTTGGGGAGTTATGCAATTTTTTGTATAAAAATGTTTGAAATTAATGTAGTTATTGTTTATTTTCAAGCAATAGCACCAACTGTAATTATTATGAAAAAGGAGAGCATAACATAGCACTCATACTAAGGTAAAACTGTGATGACTTTATTGAAACTAAATTAAACCTGGATTGAAAGAAGTGTCAGGTCCTTCTGGCAGCAGGAGGGATCAGTCCATGACTTTATTTTAGACTGTGGACAGCAAGCACTGTATCACAGCCAGAACATCCGGATTCTTTGCGTTGTCCTTAGTTTGTGGCACTCACGAAGCATCACAGTTGGTTCAGTTTCCTGTGGAAGTACACATTCAGAGATGGGAAGTATAAAGAAGCTCAGTGTCTGTCGAGAATGATGGTGTTGTATGCTATTACCATATGCTGTCATTTTCTCTCACCAAGGAGCAGGAAGGGAGATTAGAATCTGTTTTCTCTGTTCAGAAAGAGAAAAATGAATCTAAAAAAAAATACAATTCAGCGTGAAGTCAACGAGAGCAGGGAGACATTTTTATTTCTTAGAGCCTCTTGCTGGTTTGTCTCTTCTTGTCTAATAGAATAACTAAATCAAGGAACACTATAAAGATGAGTGTATTTTAAATGGCATGATGATAAATCTTTATATACTGCCGTGAATAAGAAATACCTTTCTAATGAAAAATACCTTTTGTGGTCAAAATACAAAAGAAAGTGTGACCCTCATTTAAATTTTTTTTTTATTCATAAATCATAAAATAATCAGAACTGGGGAGCTGTGAAAGAAGGCTTGAAGAACAGCCAGATACAAGACTTTCTGTATGCAGCGGATAAGTTTGTGGGTACTTTGTCATCATCAAGACAGAATATAGAAGATAAAATTCAGCTCACAAAAGTGGATATTGATATTTATGTTAGCAACTTACAGAACCCATCTGACTACATAACTGCAGGTGAGTAATTCATACACCAAAGCAAACACAGTGGTGCTGTTTATAAAATAAATGTTATGTCATTAGCAAAAATTTACTTTGAAGAATTAATTCATCTTCCTTGAGGTGTGTACATTTTTCTGCTTACTCTTGCTGGGTGTCTGACTGCATAATCATAAAATCATCAATCATTTGCCCATCCTTTAATTCACAGTTCTTAAAGAATTAGGTAATTGCTTGATATATCATGTAAGCAGCTGCCTTTGTCCCTCCTAGTTTGCTGGCCAAGTAGTTGCTGAGTGAAGCCATCTACTAGTTTGTGTACTATTCACTTTCTTTGATACTGGGAATACCCTATCCAATATCTGTCTGACTCTGTGAATAAAAACATGTATATGTTAATGTAAGAAAAATAGTAGTTATGTCTCTTTCAACAGTAGCTTTCCACCATGTCTTATCAGTATTTTCAGGTGAAATAATGCCAAATGAGTCAATACTTTGCAGTCCTTCTCAACCCTACATTAGCCTGTGGCATGACAGCTTCCACAGAGCTACTGACTTTGAGATTAGATAGTAAGTGTTGTGTAGCTGGACAAGTTCTTTGGATCAGGCTAGTAGCACAACCTCCATGAGTCCTAAATATAATGCACCAAGTGAACTGGAGTCTCTCAGCTGCCAGGGCAATCTAAAAGATATGCTGACTTTAAAATCTAGTGGGTTTTTGTGATTGTTAATAATAACATCTGTTACGTGATGCTTTTGATGTGGAATAAACTGCAGTGGCAGAAAGAGAGACCTGTGAAGTAAGCCTTTACTTATGAAATACAAACAGAAAAGTATACACAGTTAATGCATTTCTTGGACCTATGAAATATGATTCTCCCCAAACCATACTGCTATATTTTGTTTTTCTGTATGAACTCCCTGTATTTTTAGCTGTTTCCACTGTAGAGGATATGCAATAGCAACAGAGTAGATAGATACAAGTTTTGTGTGTGTGGTTCTTGTTGTTATAGTCTTAATCTTTTCCTGTTGTTGGTCAGTGATTTGAATATACTCAGTTTGCATAGTCTCAGATTCTGTTTTGCAAGAGCTTTTTATGTCTGTAGTTTAAAATTCTGGTTTTGTTTCCTGGTGCTTATAAGACTGTCTAATTCTATGATTCTGAAGGCAGTAACACAGAGGTCACTGAGAGACTTGAAGAAGTGGTCAGGATTTGGACCAAACAGATCAGACAAGTTTTAGTGGAGAGTGAACAAATAAGGAGAGAAGCTGATGACGTTGGTCCATCTGCAGAACTGGAACACTGGAAGACAAGAATGTCATCATTTAACAGGTCAAATCTCTGCGTTATTTCTCACAGAGTCTTGGGGAAAAAAAAGTGTTTTTAAAAATAAATGTAAGCTTTCATTCCAAAGAGGGTATTAAATGTGTTTCTTTCTTTAAAGCCTTTTAGATGAGATCAAGAGTTCAAGAGTAAAGAAAATTATAAGTATTCTGCAGGCAGCAAGATCAAAGACATTAAAGCAGTGGAAAGAACTGGTAATTACTACTTTCTAATTAAAGCTTTAAATTATTGCAGTACTGTATTTGTTATACACACAGAACTGAATACAATGCTAAAAATAACTTTGAGTGTTTATGCTGGTTTCCTACTGTGCTAAATATCCATTTGTTGGAACATATAACGTCAATGATTCTGAAGTTAAATAGATGATTTGAGAAGAAGTTGCTTTTGTAACATGTCTTTCATTATCATAATAGATGGAATGGCTGTGCAGAAGTAAAGCAATGCAGCAATACAACATCTTTTTGTCTGTCACCAGCTGAACCCTGAGCAGGCCAACTGTAGAGATATCTGAAATATGTTCATTATATTACTTTTAGAATTATTGACAACTGACTCTTTGTAGCATAACTGCTGCTTCGGATAAGTGGATATCTGTAGTGTAAACTTATCAGTCAAAATTATAGGCAACTCAGAAAATAAGCTGTAGACCATGTACAGTCAAAAGACACTCGTACACCCCCACCCCCAAACAGGAGAATGCAGATCTTCTAGCACTTAAGAAAGTATTCTACTGTTTCGAAACTAGACTAGGAAAACAGTGCTACCTTACAGAGATTTTGGGTTTTTTCTTACCATATTTGCAGACTTACTTGATAAATTGTATTTGGGTCAAAGTGCCTGTACAGAGAAAGTGCAAGCCAAGGACAATGAACTGGATTTCTTTCTTCATAGAAAATAGCCCCCTAAGTACTGGATAGTTCCACCTGACATGAACAGAAAGATACAGACATTAACTGTGAACTCATTTTCCTTAACAAATGTTTGTTAAAAAATTTTGGGCAACACCTTGGTACATTTCAGGGGTCTTGTCTAAGTTCTGTAGAATGGGTACCATGCTGAACAATTCTAAAATTTAAGTTGGGTTATCAAAACCACACTATTGTACTTCCATGAGGAAGGAAAAGCTTTGGGGGTCTGAATAAGGATTTTCTTTAGACCTCATCCAAGATGTTGCTGATTGCCAGTACGATCTTACCAATTTTTGCATGTAAAAGCAGTTATTTCTTATGTAAAAAATAAATTATGTAATTGAAAGCACTTCTGTGCAAAAAGACTTGCAAGATGGAATTACAATCTTGTCTTAGCATGCACTGTAAAAGAGCAAGAACCTGTTCAGAAAATTTTCACAGTAATAATTGTATTTCTTTTTTTTTTTTTTCCCCTCCCTTCAGGATAGTAGTATAACAATTGCTGCCAATGAGGCTAAAGACAATGTGAGATATTTATATACATTGGATAAATTTTTTGGTCCACTTGCCAATGCTTCACCTGTAAGTAGTACTCCAACAGCACTTAATATAAAATTAGGAAAAGAAAAGAAGGGCTTTTGCTGCTTAAAAAAGATATTTCTCCTTTCAATATTTTATCATTCTTAGTGACTAGTGGACAGTTTAACTCCTTAGGCATTAGTGAATTGAGCTTACAGATTTTGAATTAGCCAGAGCTTTTTTTTTGTGTGTGTAGGAAGTAGTTATAATTCCAGAAGATAATTGAAGAGCATGAAAAAACTATGCATAAGATTGTGTTTTTCCAAGCCTGATAACAAGCTGAATTGCCTTTGTGAGCTTGGGCCTTACATATGATGCCTCTTTCTGTCTGCATGCTTCAGTTAGAAGTTATTTGAGATTGTTTTATCACAAATGTCTTAAAGTGATCTTGAGCTGAAATTGGTTGGCTTCCACTTGTTTTACAGGCTAAAACTGTTTCTTTTGCACGTAGTGCTGTCATCTTGGTTCATAAAAATTATTTTCATAGCTGTGGGGGTCTCAGAGTTCATTTTTTTTAAGTGAGAACATGAATTTTGAAGATACAGTCACCTGGCAAAAGTTTACACATTTTAGAACATTGACACAGAATCCATCTGATTACAGTTTTTCTAAGCAACATTTTCAAAGCTTGAGCTCTTTTGAATCCACTGTACTATTTTACACTGCTCTTCTGCAAATATTAATCTTTCTGCCATATTGGACTTGAATTTTAGATACCATATTTTTGTTATCCTTTTCCAGATCAGTCACTGTCTCTTTTTCTGGGTTCTCAGTGTATCTGGCTTGCATGCATTTCTCTGAATCTTCCCGTGGGAGAGAAAACTGTGTAGTTCGGTATCCTCACTAAGAGTGAGATTATTGTTGTCTCGCCTCCCCCTTCTGGCTTTCTCTTCTGTACAGATCTAGGCAAAATGAGCAAAGGCCAACTTTTTTCTTGTCCTTCCTACAGCAGGAAAACTCTTTTGTAGCAGTCTATGACTTATTTTCCTCTGGTAGTATGTTCCTCTGCAAAGCATGCTACAGCACCTTACTGGAGGCCATAGCCAAAAAAACTAGAGCCACTGTTTTACCTCTGGAAAATCCCACTCTGGAAAAAAGACCTATTCATTTATTCATTACCCTTTTCCCACTTTTTTGTCTTGGTCATAGTGTGCTAGGTCCCCACAACTTAACTGGATGGTCCAGTTCATAATGAGAGATCTACAAGGGCAATGTGTTACAATCAGAAAGATGTTTCTCCACTGAAAAACATATTCACAGAGCGTTCCCATTTTCCGCTGTGTTAATTTTCAGGAAATTCGAATTTCTGACTTTCCCATTTTTTCCTGTTGCAGCTAACAGTGATGGAACACATACCCAGTTTAATGAATACCATCTGTATGATCTACTGTACGTCATCATACTACAACACGTCAGAGCGCATGACGTCTCTTTTTCTTAAAATCACGAATCAAATGATTAACACATGCAAGATGTATCTATATGAAGGTGTTTCAAAAATCTGGGATCTGGACAGGTGCTAGAATTTTAATTTCATCTTCTTTTATTGACACTAGAAGTAAAATTACAGATTAGTCATGAAGATTAATAATAGGTAAATTTAAGTTGCCCTTTGTCCTCCTACCAGGCACTTTTTCCCGTGTTGACTTTAAGCTTGTAACTACTAATTTGGTGTAGAATTAAGTACTCTGCAAGAACAAATTTACTATGTGTTGTGAAAAAAGCCTGTTATTGAAAACCATGTAATGGTTACTCGTATACAGCACTAGATATATTGTCCCCATGGATTTTTTTTAGACCAAAACACACTTAAGCATTAAAATCAGAACAGTGAGCTAATGTTCTTCATAAAAAAGCTGCAAGGACAGACTGGCAAACTACCATCTATGATTTATATTTTTTGCTGTTAGTGGACAGGAAAGTTGGTTTGAGAAAGGGGACAATACATACCAGGACCAGAATCACAATTCAGTTGTACTCTGGAGTGAGGTATGTGGGTGATAAGATGGGGCTCAGACTTGTATTTTCTGAGTATTCTGGGGAGAATGCTGTATGTGGAGTATAAACGGTGCTAATGAAGCATCTTAAATTAAAAAAGCTAGATTTACTGTAAGTTTGCTAGTTAAACATACCTAAAACTAGTTTCTTTCTTCTTTTTTATTGTTCTTAGTACAACTGTTAGTATAGCAGTAGTCTATGATTTTCAGTAAATGTTAGGCACTATACAGAAAATGAACAAAAAGTTTGCTCCAGGGAGCTTGCAATCTAAAACGTAAGCAGAGCTTGCAATCTGAAATGTAGGAATTGAACAGTGAGATGGTGGGAAGAAAGAAGGATGGAGAAAACCAGCAATTATGCAGTGTTGGTCAGCTGGACTGACTGTGTTTTCAGCACAGTTGTTGATGCCCTTGAATTTTTTGTAGGCATCACTGCCAGGAGACGTAAGGGAGGCATTTCAAAGAAGGGATGAGTTAACTACTCGATAGCTACTTGTCCAGGCACTTCATTCAGCATAAGTTGAACCACAGAGGTGTTTGCATGAAACTTATCCTTTGGGTGGTGAATGCTGATGTCACTGGCAGAACAACTGTATCTGAGGGATGAGTGTATAAGATGTAACTAACTTTGACCTTAGGAACTAAGTTCTTCCTTGTTTATCTTTTTCAAGAAACAACACTTTCCTTAAGCTTACTGTAGTCTGGAAAAATACTTTCACAGTCTTGTCTGCTTAGGAAAAAAACAGAGAAACAAGCAAAGGAAAACCTACCAGCAATACTCAATACAGAACATGAGAAATGACCAAACTGCAGACATTCAGTAGCCAGCATTAACCTGGTATAAATCCTTTCTGGACTATGAAGTGAAAGTTTTGGTTTGATGATAACATAACCTAAACTAAAAATATCCGATCTAGATAAGAGATTTAAACCTAAAACTTTTATGTAAAGAGCATACTTTGAATGGTTTTCACATACTGTATAGTTTTGTGGGGTTTTTTGCAAAGTTGCATATCTGACTGAAATGTTTTATTTTTATTTCTATTCTTTTGAGCACACCCTTGGGATGATTCTCTGTCTTCTGTGCTTTCTTCCTCAGGCAAGAATTGCTAAAGAGGATACAACAATGCATTTCCCTCAAAGAACAGTACCAAACATCCTTTCAGAAAATTAGGAAAGAGCTAAAGGAAAATCCAAATAGCAGGCAATTTGATTTCAGGTAAATAATTCGCTTTAATATTGAATCACATTGATGTATACAATTTATAAATGAGATGACATATTATCTGCTGACTAACAGAAAATCTAAATTTTCAATTAAAATCAAGCGTTTGTTATAATGAGAAAATGACCTTGCATAGTTTTTTTAAATTTTATTCAGGAAGAAACTAGTGACAGGTTTTTACCAGTCCCTTGTTGATTCAAGAGCTGTCCAAGGGACTTCAGGGGAATTTATGCATGTTTTAATTTAATACAAATGGATACGAATGGTCTGAAATCCCAACAAATTTCAGTCACGGATATAAGTAAAAACACTCTGAGGGAATTCAGACAGCTGTGTTGTCTATCACAATGCCAAGGGGAGTTTTACCTTTATTAGCACTTAAAGCATGGGGCATTTCTTAGTATTGTATGTTCACATTTTGATCTCCTGCAAATGTCTGATTTGAAAGAGTAACTCCTGTGAAATGTGGTAAAAGCTTTTAATTGACCTTATATAAGGATTAAGCATTTTCTTGTATATGTCCATTAGTTTAAAGTGGTTTTTACTTGGTTTGTAATTATTACAACATGAGGGGTTTTTTGGTGTGAAACTTGAGGGCAGTTCTGCTAGAATATATGTGGATGAAATAGAAGAAATCTGTTGCAAAGAGATTTGCATTACAATTCCTCTGTTGCTTTGTTACTGTTAGTGAAAACTATATATTTGGAAAATTTGATGCCTTCTGTAAACGTTTGGAGAAGATTTCACATATGAGCAATATTATGGAACACCTTTTAAAGCTCCATCATATAAGAATAGAAGGTATTGAAGAGATCACTACTCGTTACCAGAGCATTGCTGCAAATACCAAATCCAAAGAGTATGATGTTCTGGATCACAGAAAAAAAGAGGTATATACATTCGGCACTTGTGTGACAATCACTCCCTTAATTCTGTGCTTCTCACTGGAGCTATGTAAAGAATGTTAAATATTATAACCATGCATGTATTATTTTTATAGAATCATAGAATCAGATGGGTTGGAAAGGACCTCTGAGATCATCAAGTCCAACCCTTGATCCACTACCACTACAGTTACTGGACTATGGCACTAAGTGCCACATCCAGTCTCTTCTTGAATACCTCCAGGGACAGAGAATCCACCACCTCCCTGGGCGGCCCATTCCAGTGCCTGACCACCCTCTCTGTAAATAATTTCTTCCTAACAGCTAATCTAAATCTCCCCTGGCAGAGCTTGAGACCATGCCCTCTTGCCTTACTGCTGACTGCCTGGGAGAAGAGACCAACCCCCACCTGGCTACAACTTCCTTTCAGGTGGTTGTAGAGAGTGATGAGGTCTCCCCTGAGCCTCCTCTTCTCCAGGCTAAACAACCCTAGCTCCCTCAGCCTCTCCTCATAGGGTTTGTGCTCCAGTCCCTTCACCAGCCTGGTCACTCTTCTGTAGACCCTCTCCAGCACCTCAATGTCCTTCCTGAACTGAGGGGCCCAGAACTGGACACAGAACTCCAGGTGTGGCCTCACCAGTGCTGAGTACAGAGGCAGAATCACTTCCCTGCTCCTGCTGGCCACACTGTTCCTGATACAGGCCAGGATACCATTGGCCTTCTTGGCCACCTGGGCACACTGCTGGCTCATGTTCTGCTTCCTGTCAATCAGCACCCCCAGGTCCCTTTCTGCCTGGCTGCTCTCCAGCCACTCTGTCCCCAGCCTGTAGCGCTGCAGGGGGTTGTTGTGGCAAAAGTGCAGGACCCAGCACTTGGTCCTGCACTTGCTTTTGTTGTAACAATAATTACATATCTTTTAATACAATTTAAAAGTGTGAGGGTAAATTTGGGTTTTATTTCAAATTTTTCTGTGTGACAGGTAATGCTACAAAAAAGTTTTCCTAAACTTGATTGTTTTGAGAAGCGTAGTGAAAACTAGTGTCAGGCATGTCAACACATTAAATACAGTTTATCTAGTTGTAAGAGTTCCTTGGTGTTATTAAAAAGCTTAGTGGAATAGTAATGGCAGTATTATAGTAAAGTTAGTAAGGGCACATAGTTGCACATTTTAGGTGGAAAAGAGAATCATATCACTCCCAGTGCTGAACAGAATGATAAAAACTGAAGTGGCTTTTCAAATGCTTCGGTCTTGTGTTTTAATACATCCTGTACATGCTGGAATTGAGCTGCTTTTCTTTTTTTTTTGAGCTACAGCCTGCTTGTTTTGCAGGATTAATAGTCTCACAAAAGTAGTTCTAGAAATGTTGGCTTACTGTCCTGCCTTCCTGAACTATAGCTTTTAACTGTCATTAACTTTCCTTTAAATGTTTAAGTCTGGAGTACCTTTGGCTTTCTTCTAACTGGTTGATGGCTTGTGTTTCTCTGGCTTGTGTTTCTCTGGCTTGTGTTGTGTTGGCCTGTGTTACTTGCTGTATGGCTCTTTTCTGAAAGAGTGCATTTACTGGTAACTGGAATTTGGAGTGGTTAAAAAAGAGTGTGGCTTTTCTTCAAGTAAATAGACTGTCTTTCCAAGTGCTCTCTTTGAGAGGAAGTTTGCAATGAACTCTTTTTGTAAGCTGTCAGCATTTAAGACTTTTAAGAAAAAAATGTTACAGGTAAATATCCAAATTGCTTCTAGTTAGGAGCTGCCAAATTTGGTAATAACCTCCCTTAGTCTGTAAGGTGCTCTAGAGAGCCTGCCACGTTGCTCACCTTTGGTGGGTTTCATAGCTGGAGAGTGAGCTGTGTTTTCTCCTGTGTTCTTCTGTTTTCCTGTGCTGCGAGTAGCTGGTCAGTGTGCTCTGTCATCTCTGGTTAGGTTATGAGATTCTCTTCTCCTGACTGTGTTCCTCTGTGCTCCTTTGTGTTCATGAAGATGAGACTTCAATCATTTAACCTAACACTGCTTATATTTTGTTTACTTTGCTTACAATGTAAATGCCTTTGTTGCTGATGTTGTTCCTGTTCTTTTTAATTCAGTGCTGAACACATGAACTGGGCAGATAAAGCAAATTCCCCAAAAGCTACAGGGAAAGGACTTTATATAAAATGAAGGCAGCACTATAGATGATTTTTT
>VYXB01005251.1:322069-343523 GCA_013397135.1 Pachyramphus minor | reverse complement strand
GACACCTTTCTCCTGAACTGAAAGAACAGGGAGAAACGCTTTTTGTTAGAACTGGTAGTCAGCCAAATGTCCAACTCCACAGAAATGGACCTTTCCCCCTCCCTTGCCTTCCCAAGGCGGGGGAATAAAGACTGAAAAAATCCAAGATGAACTGAACCTACTAACATTCTTTTTCATAAGATAAGTTAGTTTAATTAGAACTTGCTAGTAGTAAATCTTAGTATTATACCCCTTACGTCAAGCCTCTGTTTTGTCTGTATAAAACCTCTCTCAACTTACAGTAACTGTGTGGAGGGGGGAGTTCGAAAAAAAAATTGATCCCTGGTAAAACCCACAGCAGTAGATAATGAATAATACTGCTAATGTTATGCAACTAGGAGAGATTAAGCTACTAAAAACTACACTGGATTATCTATTCTACTTAATTTTTACTTCATGTAAAAATTATGCAGAAGCATATTCCATTCCTTTGAATTTACAAGGGGTCAGGGTTACTAATGTAGGTTTGTAGTTTTGACTGACCTCCTGATTAAATACAAACTGCTAGTGCTCACAAGGAGTGCACTTTTGGAAACAAAAATGAGTCTAGACTAGTCCTCTTCCATATGGGGAGCAGCATTTGTTGAGAAATAGAAATGCAAGATGCAAGACTAACGGCTGATGTGGAGTACTAAGTTTTAGAGCAACAGGAAACCTGTCTTTCAGTCAATCACCCTTGTATGGAATCATTAACTTTTATAGATGAAATATTACAAAAAAAATATATATGTACTTGAAGTGTTTTGAAACAAATACCTTTAGGTTTGCTGTAGCTTCCTCATTTGATTTTGTTAATTCTGCAATCTTTGCTTTCTGTTCTTCTACCATACTTGTCAGGTCTTGGATCAGACTTGCCATATCTTTTTCCCTTTGGTCAGACTCAAAGAGGGCTCGTTTATGTTTAACTAGATCAGCAGAAACATTTTCAAAACCCTCTTTTACCTAAAGTTTTGTAAGACAAGATTTGAAAAATGCTAACATTTGGAAAAAATGTGTATACATAAACACAAGTGACATTTAAATTCCAAGTGAAGGAATAGAATTTTATCAACTGTATGTGAAATTAGTGAATATCTGAAACTGGTTTTCTACTGGTTTGTTGGTGATACTTCAACTTGAAACTGTTCTGCCCAGATACATATTTGTAAAAAAACCACACCAACAAAACAAACACAAACAAAACCCAACAACAAAAAGCAAACAAACAAAAAACACATGGGTGGATGGGAAGCAGAGCTTTGGAACTGAAAAAAATGATTTAATTTCATTGTTAAGATTGACATTAAAATCTTGAAAGAAGGAGTTGAAGTAAGTTCAATTTTTTTTTTTTCCCCACAGAAAGATTTGAAGGGTAAAATATAAAATAATGTAAATACTAGCCAGAGAAATAAGTTCTCTAAGGAGTTTAGTAAAAAAGTTTTGAATTCTGAGTTTCAAAATGCATATCCAAAATTCAATTTGAAAAGTTAAACAATAAGGTACTTCATTATTAAATACACTAGTATATATGTAACTATAACCTTATCAAAACACATGCATTTTTACTATAATTGAATATATTCTAATACAATGTCAACATACTTTGAAAGAAATTTATAACATCAGACAGAAATGTTTTTTTCTACTTTCTTTTGATTAACTTCTACATATGAACGAAAAGGCTGGGTTTTTTGAGTGCAATGCTGTTGATGCTCTAATCATGGGTACTTCAAAGCCTTCTACCAGTATTTTTGCATGAATGTTTGACCATATGGATCAAAAAAACCCCAACCAAACAACAAAACACTAATAACAGAAACACCCGAGATATCTCCCAAAACCCAACACGCTTAAGAGAACTGTTGTGGGGTGATTAAGTGTGAGATTAAATGTTCTCTCAGTCTTACCTCTTTAAACCTTTTTGCTTCAAGAGTTAAAGCTAAACGAAATTCATCTTCTAACTCTCTGTACTTCTGGTAGGACATGTTAATTTTCTCCTGAAATTCTTTAACACATTGTTCATGCCTCTGCTCCTCTTTAGCCACTACTTTTGACAAAGCATCTTGAAATTCAGGTCCATTTAAAGCAACTCGGGTTTCAAGTTCTTTCCTGAAGTTATCAGATATACACTTGAGACACAAACTGCAGTATCTTGCAATGCTGTTTCAATTAATTTCCTTGGTATTACTGAACAAAAATAATGAATTTCATAATAAATGGGATAAATTCCTAGTCTCACAGACAGATTTCAGTCTTCTATGACAATGACACTGCCACAAGGAAAATTCTGTTGACTAGTGTTAAAACATCCAAAGGAATATCTTTATTTTTTAATTCAAACTTTTGTAGAAATTATTAAATTGTTCTTTTGCTTTTAGTTAGCACTTATTAGCTTTGCTGTCAACAAACATCTGGAAGTGACACTGGAATCAGAGGAAAGCTCTGTACAGCCAGACACCCTCTTTTGCAGTCAGTCATTCTCTTCATCCTCACCCAACCAACAACTTTTGCTTCTCACTCAAGACTCAGAACCCAAAAAGCAGCAGCAACAGGGACCTAAAAGGAAAATGCTGAAGCAAAGTACCCTGTACTTCCAGACTATTCTGTTCATCTGCTTTAAAGCAAAAAACCTGTTCTTCACATTACATCTTTTGGAGATTTATGAGATAATTATTGGAGGTTCTCAGAACACAGCGCTCAGATTCTTCCCATCCAAACTTGCAGCCATCTTGGTATCTGAATACATTTGCCCATATAAAATTTAGCAAATTTAACCAGCCTATTTTATTAATAACCTTTCTCACATATTACTATACCACATGGTACTTATTGCTTTAGTTTGTACACATATTTGATTGTATTAGGTGACAGTAAAAAACATACACTTAAGTATTCTCCAAAAAAAGGGGGAATTTTCTAAGAGGAAATCAGCCAGGAATTAACTCACTCCCACACCCACAAGCAGGAGCTGACTTATATTTTTGAAGACTTTTTGTTATTGTAGTATATGTAACTCTTCAGACAGTAATTCAGATACAATTTCATTTTTATCTGATTTTTCCTGGATTACAGATCAAGTATTTCAAATAAAGAGTTCAGCCATATAATAAGACAAGAACCTATCAAATGGAAGTTGCCTACATGAACTTAGGAGTCAAGAATCTACGACATATGAATGTATTCTCAAATGAGTAAGAAAATGTATGGAAAGACATTTACATTTTTACAAAGACCATCTCTCACATTACTTAAAAAAATCCACTCCAAACCACAAAACAAATCCAAACTAAAACATACCCATACGTTAGAACACATTTAAACAAAGTATGTTTACAACACCAGCATCTCTACTAACTTGGAAAAGAAAAGAGATGAGCCCATACCTTTGCTCTTGCTCTCTTAATACAAGAAGTTCATGTAGTTGTTTTACCTTCTCCTTCTGTTGTCGGAAGGATATTCGAAGTAACTGTACTTCTCTTTCATTTGCTGATGCTTTAAGCTCTGCTTCTTGCACTTGTTTCATCTGTGTGGAATTCATAAAGACAAGAACAAGATTTTTTTTAAAACTAATCTAGTCTTCATGTCTTATCATGGAATACAATATAAGAGTTTTGTTGTTTGTTTCTTATTGGTTTTGTTTTTATTTTGTTTTTTTCTTAATATATTTTGTTTCACTTGAAGAAATTTAGGACAAATGTTTAAAATTAAATCTTAGCTTAACTTACTACAATACAAAAAAAGCAATTTTCATGAAGAAACAAAGGTATTTACCTAATTTATAAAGAATTTGAAAGTGTCCTGCAGAAGTGGAAGAAATTCACTGGCAGAATGATTTCCTCAATTATTAACTCTCATATTGTAATACTTGTATTAGTTTTAAACAAAACATTTTCAGATTTATTCAATGTGACCTTTTTTTAACACTGCACTTAAATTGTACAGTTTAGAGTTGCTGAACAGAGCTGCTTCCTAATGATTTTTGAAAAGTGGAGAATCAGTGTAAACTCCAGATGGCGTACTCCACTTTTTCCATTTGATCCAAGCTTTTATGAGTAATTATATTTCATAAGCTTAGCCTTTTATATACAAAGCTCTCTTTCCTGATTCAATAAGGAGGGGAAAAAAAAGAAGGTGAAAAAGAAAAGTTATAAAAAAGGTTGTAATTACTCATGAAATGGTAATCAAAATCAGGACACTTCAGAAGGCTACATTCTCAAGGCTAAGCTTGACATGTTCTACATGTCAAGCCTTTTCCTGAGTAATATTTAGACACACCCCACTGTATTCTTGTTGTTTTGTAGATGCAGAGAAGCATTTCTCACCTAAATTGAATCACTTAAAAAATGTCAAGCAAGAGCAGATGCAAATTTAAAGACTGCCTGAAAATAGGCAGAAAATAGGCATTTAGATGCATAGTAGATTTACCTTGAATGCCTTCAAGAAGTCATCTAGTAATGCTGACTGAAGGCTTTAAACAGTGACTGCCTGGAGCAAGTGTAATTTACCACTGAAGCTAACTGCCAATGCGTACTATGGGAAAGCTCTATTAAATATTATAGAATTTGTTAATCTTGGAGTCGATAAAATAGGCCAAAGGTATATTAAATATGAACATTAAAAAAGATAATTTAGTTTCTAGAGCATCATGATTATTCTTGGAATCCTATTCAAGAGTATTTGCTCCAGGATCTTAAAGATAGGAACAGAGACTTTCCCCTAAGAAAGTTTTGTCAATAAAAACAACGTTACTACTATCCAAGCAGATGATGTATTTCTACAAACTCATTAAAGGAATAAAAACCTCATACATCAATAAGGTATTTCCATTCTTATAGGATAGAAAAAATTTCCACACACCCCAAACCCCTCTTTCTTGTTCTCTAAATCACTATATTTAGTACTTTTCAAGGTGACAGGCAGATACCTGATCTAAACTGAAGGTCACTTCTAGATCCATAACAGTTCCAGGGGATCTACAGGTAAGGAAGATAATGGAAGAGCCACTCAGGTGCCCAAACAGCAGCCTAAATTAGAGGGTGAGTTGAATGGCACTTGCAGTTCGCTATCAGGGAATGCCTTGAGTCTTATTCCTTTCAGGGTATCTGAGCAACACCACCTCCTACAGCACTGCACTGTAAGTTGAGAGACTTTTCAGGATGGGTATGTTAGGATTCAGTTTCTGTAAGTTCAGTGACACAGGAATAGGCTAATATAGGAATATAAACAAATAAAAGAATAGATATTGGAGGACACTGAAAATTCAGCCACGGACTTTTTAGACAGAAACAGTGGCAGTATCTGGCCCAGCAACCTGATCTTATGCATTTGTATACTGAAAAAAGTGCCTCCAACAACAAAAGCATCATCCTCTCCAGCTGTAAAAATATCGGCCAAAAATCCCAACCAACAAAACAAACAAAACAAAACAAAACAAAACAAAAACCACTCAAAACAACCAGAATCTTTAAAGTAAGTTCTCAGCAATTACTGTTTTGTTCTGGTTGCAGATTAAAACATTCAGTTCTTTAGATCAGCAAAACAAACAGAACCACCAGGTTTCCATCCCACTAGTAAGATCTTTACTGATTTTTTAAAAAACCTTGTCATTGTTACTGTGTATTATCAGAAAATATCAACCCTAAGTGTTAAAGTATATAGGACTTGTTCTCCTTTATCTTAAGACCACATCACATGACATACTTCCATTTATAAAATACATTAATTGACAATTAAAATGGATACCTGTTATTAACTACCATTACTGTGGAAAACTCAGACTTAAAGCTTGCAAAATCTAGTGTTTCTTTGTATCCAGGACTACAGCAGCCACTCCATTGCCTTTGTATTATTTACTCATGACAAATATTTACCTCTATTGCTCGTTGCTGCAATCTCTGTGTCTCCATCTTAGATAGTGTTTCTTCTAAAGCTTGCATGGCCTTCTGATGTTCTGCTTCTCTATTTCTTGCCTGATTTAACTCATTAGTAAGTCTTTCAGTTTCACCTTTCAACTGTTGGACCTCTGCTTGCAGTCTTGCTTTGTCATCTCTCTCTTTCAAGATCAATTCCTTTAGCCTGAAAATAAATGCCATAAAGTTGTATTACAGACATTTAGTATTTAGTTTGATGTCAAATACATTGAGATAAAAACATTAGTAACTGTAGTAGTGCTATTTCTTGTTCTTTACTGAGTTTTACTACTTACAGCAGTGTCATGTAAAACTTTAAAAAGATGTAAACTATTACTGAAGTTGTGTGTAGCATTACTATGTGGAGCTTTGTTTTAAAAAGCCTGAGCTGGAGGCAACCTCACAGATAGATCTTTTAGGAAATGACATTCCAATATCATTTTGCTTTACATGCAAGTTGAACATATAGTACCAATTTGTAATTTATTAATTATCGTCACTACACTCTGAAACATCGTTAAAGATTTTAACCATTTTTATATAAGATCTATCTCAACAGAAAAGGAACATAAGCTTCTAATACAAGACAGTAACAAGTAAAGGTGGGAAGTGAACCTAAAATAAAAAGGAAATAAAGGGAAATAATCACAGTCAGTCAGTCAACATGGTAACTCAGGAAGCACCTGGCTTGTTTCTTCCTTACAAGAAAGAAAATGCGTGTTTGACAACTCCAAAAATATCTGATGACAAACAATGCTTTGTTAGAAGTGGGATCTTTTGAAAAAAAAGCTGCTGCTCAGAACTTACACAAGAATGATGACAACCAATGATGACAACTATTCAAAGATGTGCTAGACCTGCCTACGGGCCAACTCTGGCCAGCCAGAAACACCTTTATTCCAGTGCACTGAGCAGGAAAAACATGAGGAACACTGCAGCTATAGGTGGAAAGAGAGACTGGGAAACAGAAGCTGAAAGCATAACTTGAGATAGCTACTAGAGCCTGAACTGAAAGTACAGTTATGTACTTTCCAGACTGTTTGGCTGGAAATGGAAGTAAGCAACACGCTGATATTGTTCTAAGATGAGAATAGGAAGAAAGCTGCAGAAAGGAATTTCATTAGGTAATACTGAGAGAAATTCTAGCACTACTTCTTGATGTGTTATTTCCCAAGTATATTGTTTAAAGCTGTTCTCATTTCTTAAGCCTACAAATTGAATTTTCATGAATTACAAATCCCAAAACAAACTCTTATATTACAGCACCATTTCCCTACCTGTCTGTAGTGTATAGAGCGATGCTCTGAATATTCTTTTCTTCTTTTGAATGCTTCTCTAGCTCTTTGACATGCTCTAATAATTTCTTCTCTGCTTGCTCTGCTTTCCACCTCCTTTCTTTCTCCTGATCCAGTTCTTGAATCAGCACCTTAGCAAGAATGTGGTAAGCATCAAATTACTAGCAAACATTCAAGCATAGCCAAAAATTACAATATTTGTAAGTGTAGAACAAGACTTTTTTGTCTTTCTGGAATTCATGGGTGACAGAGCAAAGGGCACACAACCAGGCCAAAAACTCCTATAAAAGTGAAACAAAATAAATCCTCTCCCAATTGCTACAAGAACAACACTACTTTTGATACTATCTCCATGCAATTGTTTGTCACCTCCAATTTTAGTCTGACCAGGAGACATATGCTTTGCTTTAGGTAAAGACATACTCATATTTAATTTGAAGTGATGCAAAACCTACTTGGTATGTCGATTCCTCTGTGCGATTTGAATGACTTTCTTCTACTTTTTCTATATTGCCCTGTCTACCAGCCAGTATTTCAGCTTTTCTTCCCACTACTTTCAAGTCATGATTATCTGATGATGAATTAAGATGAGAGTCTCTCTGACTGGAGCGTGAACACTTTGAGGAGCTCTTCTTCTCTTCCCTATATTAGCAGGACATCAAGGTATATTTAAAACAGTAACAGGGGATTCAGACGCTTTTATAGGATGAAATTTTACAGTTCTGTGCAACATTTGAATAGTACAGTTCAAAATCACGCAGAAAATAATTTGCAAGGAGACCATAGCAGAAACAGCTAAATCCAAATGGTCAGCTGTAAAAAGATAGCATAAACTAGTTATATGTATCTGAAAGACATCACATAGATATCAAACCATTCTGGAGAAGCAGAGTAGCTGTAGAGCTGCAGTGGCTTACTACACTAATATATTCCAATTTGTATCATCTTCTACTCACCACTCCTGATAAATCAAACAAATCACTATGGAATCCTCAGCTTCATCACAAAATATGGACAGTTAAATTCTTGACCATTGTTCAGACAGCATGAATCTTTCATTTTTATTTTTTAATAACTCAGTTTTGTCTGTGGAGAATTTTTCTTTCACCACAATTTACAACATAGATGGAAGTATAAGTTGTTAGAATTCTGAAAGTGTTTGTTTTGGAACCTTCAGTTCAATTTTGTTCTCACTTAAAGACAGAAACTGCTTATATAGAGAAACGACAGAATGAAGCCTCAGCAGCTACTCATTTTCAGGGTATTACTAACAGAGCTAAATGACCCAACCTACCACTTTCAGAAAAAATGTTTAAAGTACTACGTTCACTCTGATAATATTCAGCTTAATTCATTTTGGCTTTATATGGCAAACATCAGGATACCTGTTGGTTATTTTGTTCTTAAGATGACTTGCATGACACTTAGGAGACAAGGTAGTTCTCTGGTGAGGAGGGATCTTGCTTCTTTTCATGACCTTTCTGTTGTTCTCTTTCCCACTCTCATTTTCGCTCTCCGAAGTTGGATCTGTGTCTCTCTTAGCTTTGAGACAATTTGGAGGAGATTCCTGTCTTGAACTATCAGATACCTAGGAAGAAATAAAAATTTTATCTATAAATTTTACCATTTCTAATTGGCTAATTTCTAACACTTACTCAGGTGCTATTTTTAAAAAAGTTCACACAAAATAATTTTGATAGAAAAGTGAATAATTGCTTCCAATTTTTTACTTTTACAGTCCCTTCCCTCCTTGCTAAAATATTTCATTGTTTTAAAGATAATATAAACCTGACATGCTTGAGAACATATAGATGTATCTTTTTGAAATTCCTGAATTTGGTAAAATCCTTAGGCCTAAAACGGTGTAAAATGTAAAACAAATACAGCACTTAAAACCACAAAAACCTGACAAACTTGTATATTATCTATGCTAACAAAACATATTAATGAAACAAACTATGTTACCTGACAAACATATCAGATCAAGTTGATCTATTGGTGAAATTAATTTTCACCAACTGTATAATCCAGGTGTTTTGGTGCATTTCACGTTTTACTTTGGTTCAGTTACTACATTGATAAGTTCAGGGTAAAAAAAAAATGGACAAGAATTTTCTAATATAACATGATCACACAGCTCTGTTAGTCCCATATACTATGGTTTTTATTCAGCATGAAAGCTGTCAGGATTCAAAGTGCAATCTTCAGTTTTAAAGACTTGGTTTTATTTTATTTCCAGCTTCTCAAAATGATTAAGAACACATTAGAATCGTCAGCCCATACACACCAGTAGAAATGCTCCAGTCTGTTCCAGGAAACTTTTGCATTATCAGAAACCTACACCTGATTTTACAAACAAAACTTCCCGTCTGATCGCAGAATTAAAAAAATCACCTTTTGCAGTATCTGTGAAATCAGATCTTCTATTCTTTTAATCCTCATCTCACTGTATATTTTATCAAGGTCAGTCTTCTCTGGTTCTGAAGATGAGACAAGCTCTGTGGAGGAGCTGGTGGCACCTTGAACTGGTATTCTTGTACGCTGACGAAAATGAGCCAATGCCTGGTCGATATGAGGTGTCGCCAGCGGTAAGGTAACACTGTTCTATCAGAAAGACAACCCTTGCAGCATTAATGAGTTGCATGCAACATAAAAATAAAGCATATAATTATTAAAATCAGTACACACAAACTATGGCACCTGATCTCTGGAGGAAGCGCACCCAGATGAAACCAAAGAGCTCAAAACATCTTCTAAGCACTGCAAATCTGAACAGTTTTTTTCTTCCAGGTCCACTGGCTCACCAGAAATACCTTTTCCATCTAGAGCTGTCAGCTGGGGCAACGACTGAAGAACAGTTTCTCTATAACCTCGAGGAAAAGACCACATATAAATTGAAATCAATCTCCCAAGATGTCCAGTGTATGTCAGGTACCCTGTAATCTCTACAATTGCCTCATTTTCCCCATCCATGGCATTCAACAGACAACAATACAAAACTAAATGAACCAGGAAGCTGTCTGCCTGGTCCTGGCCTACACCAGGACTTCCCAACCATCATCAGCACACTGCAGTTGCACAGACAACCATTTAAAATCAGACTACTCCACACAAACAGTTGTATCAAATGGCAGGATAGACAAATGTAATGGAAAGGCAAGTTCTGAAACAGCTTAGATAAGTTCTTTGTCAGTGAATGAAATAAGGCATTATGAAACTGTAAAGCATTAAAGTTAGCTTTCTTTAAATTAATGGATTTTGGGCTTCTGAACAGTGCAGTTTTGAAAGTTAGTGTCACCAAAGACATATGAAGAGGTATGTAAATACTTGCGGAAGAAAACTAGTGGAATTTTCTAAGTTATCCAGACAACTTTAATAGTCCTGTTACTGTTTCCATAATGCTTGAATACATTTGTAAAACATTTGCTTTTGAAAATATTACTATTACTTAAAAACTAATTTGGCTTTCCTCTAGTACCTCTGAGGTTTCTTTCTAACTGTACATATATTACACCTGTATCAGTTACATGCTCATTATATAGCTGCTATTTTGTATTACTGCATTATTCCTACTGTTCTGCTCTTCTTAATGAAATTAACTTTGAGCTCTCCCAGAAGAATCAATCCTCTTCTTCTACCTTGCTGTAGATTTTCCCCTCTCATATACACAAAGAAAACAAAACCACCCCTACACCAAAATAGGATGCTACAATTTAACTTGTTTGGAAACAGCATGTAACATTTAAATGGCAGGAAAAACCTACCCCCAAAGCAGAAACTCTAAGCAACCCAACCGAAAGTGTTATATCCACATGGGATCTCCAACTTGTCTCCATGCTGCCTAGTGAAACCCCTCTAATATTTTGATAGAAATGCTAATTACTGCAGAGAATTCGAGAGTCTGCCACTACTAACTGAAGCTGTAGGAAAAGAAGGAAAAGCTAACTGTGCCACTAATTTTTCCATTGTAGTCTCTATCAGTAGCAGATTCTACTTCCCGTGCCTGCCCTCTTTCTATGCAGTTCAATATCTCAATGCACATTCTTCAAAATCTCCACCTACCCACTTATAATATTAATACTCCTTTCCTCAGATTTCTACAAAACTTTGTTTCCATCACTTTCCCACCTTAACCTAAAATAATTTCATAGAATCATAGAATGGTTTGGGTTGGAATGGACCTTAAAGGCCACGTAGTTATCCAACCCCCTGCCATTGGCAGGGACACCTTCTACTAAACCCATCCAACCTGGCCTTGAACACTTCCAGGGACAGGGCATCCACAACTCTCTGAGCAACGTGTTCCAGTGTCTCATCAGTGTCACACTAAATAATTTTTTCTTAATCTCTAATCTAAACCTACTCTCTTTCAGTTTGAAGCCATTCCCCCTTGTCCTGTCACTACATAGAAAAGAGTCTCTCTCCATCTTTCTTGTTGTCTCCCTTCAGGTACTGGAAGGCCACAATTAGATCACCCCAAATCCTTCTCTTCTTCAGGCTGAACAATCCCAATTCTCTCAGCCTTTCCTCACAGGAGAGGTGCTCCATCCCCCTAATCTTTGCACTCCTCTGGATTCACAAGTGAAAATGCTGAGCTTTATCTACCCATACAACATTACAATTTTAAGAATACCCCGGGGGGAAAAAAAAAGATTTTTTTTTGGATGGAAAATGAATTAATTTTGACACAATTTGGATTTTGCAGGCTGGCCAGCTTATGAATGAATTTGCAAGTTTCAGAACATGGCTCATAGCTTAAAGGAAATGATTGGCCTAATGAGCACAAAGTATCCACCTAACATGAGATCCATACCTGCTGTGTGACAAACTGGATTGGCTTTTCCATTTTTTTCCAGTGTGAGGTTTGTCAAAGAGTGCAGCCCCTTTGTGCACTGAAGTAAGTGAATAACGTTGCTCACACAGTTGCTGTGAAGCTCAATATGGCTAATCTTATATCTGGTTCCATGAAGGGATCGAAATCCTGGAAATTTGAGGAAAAAAACCAGCTACAAAATAATGTTTTCTCCTGCAGTCCTAGACTACAGGGTTTAAAACAAATGGTAGTTTGTTGAAAAATATTCAGTAAATAATATAACTGGAAATGATAGAAGAACACTTGTTCCATATCCGTGTCTATACATGTTAATTATCCATGGTACTCTACCACACAGTAGAACACTTAAGCTATGTGAGCTAACTGTAGAGAAAGACATTAGTTTCTGTTAAAAAACTAATGGCTGTTAAAAAGTATGTAAAAATAAATATTTTCCTTGAAGTTTTATTTTATAACTCAGTTCATTAACAGAATTGTTACCAATGTTCTTTTTCATTTTCTATTACATATTCTCTTGATTCTGTAACATAAAATCTCACAAGCAACAACATCTTAACAAACAGACATAAATGAGAACTTCCATAAGCTGCGTTTTTGGAAAGAAGTCTGAAATGTTTACTGTGCTACTTGCTGAACAACCATGGTCTTGCCAAACACAGGAGAATAAATTCCAGTTTAGAACAATCTGTGCTGTTAGAAACCTGAAAGTTGAGAGGAGCAGCAATTGCCACTTTTATTGGAATTATTCGGTGAATTAGCATTTTAAATACTAGAAACTTCTTAAAATATACCTGGTCAAGTTTTTCAAAATTAAAGCGAGACAAATGCTTTGCACCGCACTGCACTTTGCGAAGGCACTCACCAGAGAGATCATGTATGCGATTATATGACAAGTTCAGCACAGTTAAATTAAAGAGTTTTTCCAGTCCTAAACAAAATGAGGAAAACATAACTGTAAGACTTTCAGAAGAATGCTCTGTTTTCATCAAAAGCCAAGCTTGCAAAGTGAGCCTTAAAAGATCGTAACTACGAATTATGGCATTACATAATTATTATTACTATGATTATGACTATATTAAACTATAATAATAAAAATCAGGTTTTCTTTCTAAATTAAGGCCTTTCGTGATGATAAAGGTTACCAAGACTATACAGACTCATTTTAAAATTCGCTACTAACGAGTAGCCTACACTAACTTTGCATAACTTTAATTATATGCAAACATTCCAGAAGCAACCTTCAAGACAACTCTTAGAAAACTTCCGTGAGTTTCTAAATGGACAGAAATAAACATTGCAGACCCTCCACTTTGGTTATCAGGTTACAAGATAAGCTCAGGGTGCGCAGGTTCTCCAGGGAGCTGAGCCCCTCGATCCGGCGGATCTGGTTCGAGGACAGATCCAAATGCTGCAGGTTGCAGAGGTGGCCGAGCCCTTCTATCCTGGCGATGCGGTTGCAGTGAGCGTTGAGCGTGTGCAGGTCCGAGCTCAGGGACACATCCAGCAGGCTGCGGAGGAGAGGGGCCTCCGTCAGCCAGGCAGCTCCGCTCCCGGGCTGCTCCTCACCCTCCGGCCCGTTCCTCACTCACCTCTTAAGGCCCCTATCCATAAGGCTGAGCTCGCCGGGAACCCCTGCCATTCCGCCGAGCCCCGCGCTGACCGCTCCCCGTTTCAAACCTCCCTCGCCTCCCACGGCGACGCTCCCGCCTTACGGCCGGGACCCAACGGCCTCACGGCACCGCNAGGCGGCGCCCCCGGAGCCCGCGCAGCGCTGCAGCCGAGCCCGCGGCCCGCCGGGCGCGGGGCAGCGTGGGCACGGGCCCCTGCCGCTTCCTGCCGCTTCCTTCCTACCGCTTCCTTCCTGCCGCCTGGGATCGCCCTGCGGCGGGGCCGGGTTTATATGCCGGACTGCTTTGAATTCTGCTTGGGGAGGCGTTTGGGAGCTTTGGAGTTTTTTAGAGCTCACACAGTACTAAGAGTTTAACAAAATCACAGAAGCACAAAATATCCTGATTTGGAAGGGACCCACAAGAATCATCGAGTCCAGCCCTTAGCCCTGCACAAGATCATCCCCAAGAGTCACACTATGTTCCCAAGAATATTGTCCAAACGCTTGTTGAACTCCATCAGGCCTGATGCTGTGATCACTTCTCTGGGGAACCTGTATCCAACCACCCTCTGGGTGAAGAACCGTTTCCTAATATCCATGCTAAACGTCTGACACAGCTTCATGCTATTCCCTTGGGTCCTGTCACTGGTCATCACAGGGAAGGGATCAGTGCCTGCCTCTCAGCTTCCCCTGACGAGGAAGTTGCGATGAGATGAAGACTGCAATGAAGTTTCCGCTCCATCTCCTCCAGGCTGAACAGATCAAGTGATCTCAGCTGCTCCTCATACAACTTCCTCATACAACTCAAAGCCCTTCACCATATTCCTTGCCCTCCTTTGGACATTCTCTAGCAGCTTAATATTGTTCTTATATTGCAGTGACCAAAACTGCACACAATATTCAATGTGAGGTCACACCAGTGCCGAGGTGAGTGGGACAATCACCTCTCAACTGCTTTACCTGATCCCCCCAGGATATGGTTGGCCCTCCTGGATGCCGGTTTACTCCACTCAAACCTCAAAGCTTGCTACTGTCTTAGGCAGATCAGGCCTAGCCTGGCCTCAGCTGGAGCCACAGATTTCACTCTGTAAAAAGAGGCATTTCCTAATGCACTGAAGCCGTGGCAGCACTCAGAGCTTTGGTTCAGTACTTACCCATGGGCACACCTGTGCAGGGTGCTGAAATCTGTGGTTCCCACCCCGGTATGTGTGCATGGTGTGACCCTCGCTGGATCCTGAAGAGCAGGAAAATCACAGCACTGTTGAGCTGCTGGGATGTTCTGCTGGCCACAGCTGAGGAATCTTGTTCACCTTCTTCTACTAGCTGGCAATGGACCTGATGCATTCAGCTTACCATTAACCAGGTTCCTTTCCACAGTTCTGCTCTCCAGCCTCTCATTCCCCAGTCTATACCCGCAGCCAGGGTTGCCCTATCCCTGGTGCCCAATCTGGCTCTTGTCCTTGTTGAATTTCATATGGTTGGTGATTGCCCAGTCCTCTAATTTGGCAAGGTCTCTCTGCAGAGCCTCCCTGCCTTTGAGGGAGTCAACAGCTCCTGCCAAATTAGTATCATCAGCAAACTTTCTTAGTATTCCTTCAAGTCCTTCATCCAAGTAATTTACGAAGATTTTGAAGAGCACAGGGCCTAAGCTGGAGCCCTGCAGAACCCCACTGGTGACTGATGTCGGCCTGATGTCCCAGTTTCCTACTACCCTTTGTATCCCCGCTCAGCCAAACCAGCCTTCTGCCTTGTCTGCTTGACTTCTGACATTTTGGAATTGCCTGCTCCTGTGCCCTTAGGAGGTGATGTTTGAAAAGTGACCAGAACTGATGGACCCCAGCACCTGCAAAAGCATATTCGCAGAAGTCTGTAGGACTTGTTTTTTTGAAGATGAAAGTATATAGTGAGTGCCTCAGTGATTTGGAGAAGATGGAAGAATTGTCTTGTGGTTAAAAGTTGCTCTGGAGCTGTGGATTCTTTCGCTGATCACACTGCATAGCTTTTGTGTGGTGAAGGAAATCCACTTTGGCCACGTCATCGAAAAAATTAGAAGATAACAGTCTGTGCACATGCCTTTTTTAGCTAAAGGTGTTTCACATAATGGCATATTTTATAAACCTAACTTTTCAGATGAATTTATTTTGTACTTGGGTGAAAAGCCTGTGTTTCAGGACTGATCTGAACCACTGTGTCTTTCACAGTTGGGCCCTGTAAAAGGATGAGTGCATTACTGAGCTTTGACCTTCAGGACAAAACCGGTTCTGCAAGTTGACTGACAAAAAGTAAGAACTTTTCAGCTACTAGTTTGGGAACTTAGACAACCCTTAAGGTCCATGCTGAACTTCTTTCAATTAGTCTCCCTTTCTGCCTATTTTACTCTACATATTTTAAAAAGAATAAGTACATTTTTTCTTTTAAAAAAGGGTTTATGGCATATCCACATCTGATTAAAGAGAAGTTCCTTTTCTGCATTTTGAACACAAAATACATCGCAGATTGTTAAATATGTAAAAGAAATCAGTGGCTGCGCCTTAAAAGGCACAGACCAAAACAGTGGGAATGACGAATCCTTCATCTTTCTGTTCAATAGCCCTATGCAGACAGTGAAAAGAGAAACTGCATCTTTTCGTCACAGTAGTGCCTGAAGAATATCTTCTTACGACATGTTTGGGTGCTATATTAATGGTTAGTGCTCAAGCAAAAACTAGGAATAAACTGGTAATTTTCTTTCTGGTGCAGTGTTTAATGAGTGAAATATAAACAAGCTCCCGTATACTTAGTGACTGATGAGGTTTTGGCAAAACATACTGGTGATCACTGGTTATCACTGTCCGTTTTATGTATGGACAGTGGAAAAATAGTGCCAGGCTGTTCAACTAATGCCCATGTCACTGTGAATAACATAAGGAGGGCTGGCTTCTTTCTTCATGCTGCCGTATCCTACCTCTTCCCCTAGGTCTGATGTAGAAGCCACATTTACCCACCTCTTGCAGTTGTCTCTGAAGATGTACATAAAAGAAATGGAAATCTGTTGATGAAAATCAGCTGAGAAATGAGCATTTGCTGTGCATTATTTGTTATGCTGTGTTCTTTAAAAGTACCTGCGGACCTTTTAATTTCTGAAGTACACATTAAACCAACAGGTACATGATTTGCCAGTGATTCTTGAAGTATTTAGTTAATCATCTTCACACAGAAGACATCAAACCCCAAAGTATGCTCTCTTTTCTGAATGATTAAGCCAAGTTTCCCGTAACATTTCACCAGAAGGTAGGGCCATGACAGACTGCTAACAACAAAGTGAATTCTGCTGTGAAAAAAACAGAAAAAAAATGGGAAAAGGAGAAAGCGATTATCCCAAAGATGTGCAAAGAAAAGAAAAAACCAAGATGCAACTCAAAAGAAATATAGGTTATTTTGATGGGGTAAGTTTTATTATAGGATCAATTGTTGGGGCAGGTATCTTTGTGTCTCCCACGGGGGTGTTAAAGCATTCCTTACTCAATGTTGGCATCGCACTAGTAATCTGGACTGCATCTGGACTGGTTTCTCTGATGGGTTCCCTCTGCTATGCAGAACTGGGAACCTCTCTGCCCTTCTCTGGAGGAGAATATAGCCATATTAAAAGAGGCCTTGGATCCCTCCCTGCCTTTGTGTTTATCTGGACGTCAACATTTACCAAGCCAGCATCAAATGCTGCTCGAGCCTTGCTGTTTGCTGAATATGCCACCCAGCCCTTCTATGGCATTTGCCCTCCACCAGAAGTGCTGAAAAAATGCTTGGCTTTGGCTGTTCTCTGGTCCCTGGGGATTTTGAATGGCTGCAGCGTCAAAATGGCTGCATGGGTGCAGACAGTTTTCACTCTGCTGAAGATGATGGCCTTGTCTGTAATTGCTGTTGGCGGCATCGTTCTCCTCGTTGCAAGGCAAAAGGAGAGTCTGGCCAGATTTGAGGACATGTTCGGCTCAGAGATCCCCAGCGCTTCGCAGGTTGCTGAAGCCTTCTTCCAAGGACTGTACGCATATGGAGGCTGGTGGTCCCTCAATTATATGGCAGGTATCTCACTCTTCTTCTTTAGATTTTGTTCTGCAGTTGTCATTCTTGTGTTCTTCAGCTTGTCTTGGTAGAACTTATCTCTCCTTCAGAACTATAGGGTCTCTCATGTTTTACATGTCTTGTGTTTGCTGGGGCTGGTGGAAGAGGGAGTGTTCCTCTCTAGAGAAGTTTCCTACTTTTTGACCGGTCTCCAAAATCAAACTGACATTTCCAGTGGGGTACAAGAGAAATCAAAATAGTTAATTTAAAATCTCATGCATAAACAGAATTTTTCATACCTGAAAAATTTGCATTTTGTCTTTCTCAGTGTCTGTGCCAGTGTATTTTTAGGAAAGGATTAGGTTATCCATTCTAAACTATGTGCACATAGATAATTTCTAATTAAATATCTGTACCTTCTCTGAGGTTATGCAGTTGTTTTGTACATAATAAAATTAATTTTGAATTTTGCTAAAATGTAGCAGTTTTATGAGATATATTTTCTCAGGCAAATAGCGTTTTGCACAGGAGGTGAAGAGAGATCTAAGGAAAGTGGTATAAATACTTTCATAGAATGTGTACTCAATTTTAAACACTCAAAACATTTTTGGAGTATCTATTTACTCACCCTACTCTGTATCTGACAACGTGGCAGTAAGAAATAGAGCAGTTTTTCATGAAACCTACGGATATGATGTTCCTAATGTTAGTTATTCATGTTACAAGTTAAATTAATAATGATTTATGATATGATCAGATTTATGGAAGTATGTTGGAAGCAAGTTGATATTGCTCTTATATCTTTAACTGTATGTGTCCATTAACATCTATCATGTAAAATATTAAATAAACTGCATGTGTTAAATGCATAATGCAAAGTTCAATGGTGAGAACAATGTGAAATTTGGTTAATGTTTAAAAAACTGACTGTTGTCATTACAATCTGGTTATTCCAGCATTAAAAATGTGTTGCAATTAAAAAAAAAAGGGTGATATATGAAGAGGGAAAGTATAGTTTTGAAATCTTAAGGATTCCTTAAAGACAAGCGCTTGGTTTTGTAACCCTGAGAAAATACAAGAGTATTGGTAAAATATTAATTTATTTTTTGATCAGTTAGCAGCACTAATAAATACCATACACTGGGAAGCACAGCTGTTTAGACCGATGTAACCTATGCAGTAGTTCTGAATTGAACTGAGTTTCCTATTCTTCATTTTTTTATTCTTTATTTCTGTGAGCTTCAGCTAAAGCATCAGATGCCAGCTGGATGGCAGGACTGTAATGAGCAAAGAAACAAATGAAAAGATAAATTTAAATTGGCAATTTTGGTGATTGTCCTCTTCTGGGCTCAAAATTACCAAGTGTATTTCTTACATCTGAAATAAATCCAAAATTCTCTGATAGTCAGTATTTGAATTCTGCTGTTGTGCTCCTTCAGTCCTGGCTCTGTGCACTACAGCCAGTGCTGGGACAGGCTCAAGGCTGATGTTCTAGGCAGAAGATAGAAGCCACATTTGAAAGAGTAAAAAGATTTCAATCTCCTGAAAGAGCTTAAGTAAGCTGCATATTTGGCTTTTCATTTCTGCCCTTTTGTGAGTTATTGGCTGGTAATACTCAGGAGATCTTCTGTAAGTGCTAAGGGAAGTATGAAGAGGAGAAGGAGAGAGGGGAGGAGTGAAAGAGGTGAAAAAAACCCTTTTTGATTGAGATGAAGATGAATTATTAGGCTTCTGGAAACCAGCTCTATCTTCTGTTGGGATTGTGACATGCTCAGGAATGTGTGCCAATGCCTGAGTTATTCACTGGCAAAATCTGGAATTTTTCTTATTTGATAAGTTTTATTTGATAAGTTCTAAGCTACNTCACTGGCAAAATCTGGAATTTTTTCTTATTTGATAAGTCTAGTTCTAAGGTATCAGGCTTAGCACTAAACAGTTTTACTCCACCAACTTTGCCCTGGAAAAGGTAATAATCATCGGTATCCAGCTGGGAATGGCCCCCTTTTAAAGCCACTACATTATTACTCTTCTGTTTATACGATTAAATATTTTCTTTTACTTTTTCTGTATTTCCTGATATAAGGGCAAAGAAAAAGGTTTTGAGTAGGAATAGGCAAATATGACGTTTCAGATCAGGACTCATGAGGTGATGTCAGAATAAATAATCTGACTTCAGAGTCTCATGTTTAAGGTAGTGATTTACAAGTAAGGCTACTTGAAAATTTCTTACCAAATCAATGATCTAATGTAAGTAAGATTATGTGGTTAATGTGATTAATTAAATTAAAGAGAAATTATCAGTCCTTCTGTAATTTTTTTGATAAGTTGTTCATCCAACATTCCTTCCAAAAGAGTTAATAAATAGCTAAATAAAAATAATTTGTTTAAGAATCTTTGATAGTAACCAATTTGAGAACAACCGTAGGACTTCACAAGCAGTGTAATTTAGCAGCCATGATCAGGGATTGGGGCAGGACCTTGGTATCAGTCTTGTCAAGCTCTGCACAGATTCACCTCTGAAATACACTTGCTGGAGCTACACTGCTTGCTTTAGCTGTCTTTTTAAATTTTATTTTTCAGAAGAGATGAAAAACCCCAGCAGAAATATCCCATTAACTGTGATGACTGCTGTTCCTGCAGTAATTGTTTTTTATTTGCTGGTAAACATCTCATATCTGACTGTCCTCACACCTAAGGAAATTGTCTCCTCAGGTATGGATTTAATATTTTTTTCATTAAAAAGGTGTGGTTCATTATCATACCCATCTGATGTCAATGTACTGGGTTACTCCTGCTCACCTAACTTCACAGTCTAGAAGTTTGGATTCATTCTCTTTTAAAAGAGAATTCTTTAATTTTACTGTATGACACAAGTTCAACTGAATGCAGACAGATGTTATTAAATGTTGAAAATGTTGGTTTATATCTGCACTGACCAAAAATGAAATGAGAAGTGTGTTAAAACCTGGAAAATCAGCTGAAAGTTAGGTCCTGAGTGTAGCGACTGCCTTTGTTTTTCCTATAGTTTTAATCCTCTCTCCTCCTTCTTTCCCTGTCTCATCGTGTCTCAGGTTAGAGCTGTTACTGTTTAGGAGGTGGACAAGTCTAACATGTTCAGTAATACAGAAAAGACTATGGACACAAAACTAACCATTTTAGGTGTGTGTTTATGGGTTATTCATGACAAATATTGTGATTCCTCAGAAGAGCCTATACGAAACTCCAGTGTATGTAAAGCATTTCTCAGTTCCTGTACCAATAAGCTGTCCATGAAAAGGTCCAAGGGGAGCTGTATTTCTTCTTGATGGTCCAAACAGCACCTTTTAAATCCCTCCATAATGAGATTAAGCTGTCAGACCTTGCCTACAGGTGTGACAAAAACCATACCTCATTTGGATGGATCAATTATTTTTTTCTTGTGACAACAGCTCACTAACATAAATGGAAGCAGTGCAGCTGTCACTCAGCAACCTTGTATTATTGCTCAGCTATTGTCAGGTTATCTGCTGGGAGAGATGGACACATCTGCAGATCCATCCTACAATGAAAGAAGCAGCAAATATCAGACCATTCGTGAATAGGAGCTGCACAGCTGGCATAACCAGCTCCATACATATCAGGAGAGTTGTGTTTATCTATGCCAGCTGAGGAGATAGCCTTAAAATTATAGCTCTTTTCCAAACATTGCTATGTGTTGCTGTGGCCCTTGTTCTTTCACACATTTTTTTTTGGGGGGGGGGGGGGGGGGGGGGGG
>VYXB01005251.1:206180-321782 GCA_013397135.1 Pachyramphus minor | reverse complement strand
CTCTCTCCTGCTGGGTCCATTACTGTGGTATTTGCCGCAGCAGGTTTACCTGGCTTGCTCTGGTAGGCAGCAGTCTTTGCTGTCATTCTCCCAGGAAATCTTTAGCTCATGAATGCAATACCCTTAGGATTAGATTACTGTTTGATTACTGTAATAAAAAAGTACAGGCATTGCTGGTAAATACAGGTGTTTCCTGCATTTTAAGTTTTATTTCTGTTAAGCCTGTCAGTGATACATGGTACCTGTACTACACTAATGCTTTGCTTTCTTACAGTTGCTGTGGCTGTCACTTGGGCTGATCGAGTTATCCCCTCTGTTGCCTGGATCATTCCTCTCTCTGTTGCTGTCTCAATATTTGGTGCCCTCAACAGCAGCATGTTTACACTAGGTCGATTAAGCTATGCTGGGAGTCAGTCAGGACATTTACCTGTTTTAATATCCATGCTTAATGTCCACTCCTGTACTCCAGCACCAGCCATGATTTTTTCAACCACCATTGCATCCATTTTTATCATCCCCTCTGACCTTATTACGTTAACAAATTACTTTGGATTTTCTGCCTGGCTTATGATTGGACTGACTTGTGCAAGCCTGATTGTACTTCGATACCGGGAACCTCATCTACATCGACCATACAAAGTAAATGGACCTAAATTGCAAAATATTTTTTTTTGAGTAGCACGTAGAAGTTTCAGAACAAGTGCAAGTCAAAAGTGGATAGTTACAAAAACACAAATAATAATCTCAGTGCTTAGAGCCTTATTCAAAAACCTTGCTTCAGAGTAGGAGGAAGTGAAACAAACAGATGGTCTGTGCCCCAGAGAACTTGCGCTTGAAAACAGGAGATGGTTATATGGAGAATGGGGGAGATGCGCACCAGACGTGTACCAGTGCAGAGCAGTAACAAGAACAGCATAGGACTCTGGCTGACCATTCATGGTTAACTAAACCTCGATCTACCCTCATCTTTCCTGAACATCCACAGACGTTATGGATAGCTTGAATTTCCTCTTAATCTAACCATTGGAAAGGTGGGTTAGAAGTGTATACTCATTGTGAAGGCTTCTTCTAGGCACACAGCCCTGAGTGTCTTTTAGGAACCTGTAATATCATATGTCAACAAATGAATTTCAGGTACTGCCTATCTCCCCTTGACGATAAAAGGAGCTTAAATAAATATTTTAGAAAGGATGCATGTCTTGTAGGCAATTTGAGATCAGATGACTCTTGTCCTGAGTGAGTTTATAGCAGTGTGAGAAATGGTACTCTACTGTGGCAAAGAATGGGTTGTTACTCTTATGAATGAGGTGTAAAATCACAGTTGGTCTGTTTATTTCCTAAACCATTTCTTTTCCTTTTCTTGCAGGTGTTTCTGCCGGTTCCATTTGTGATGGTGGCAATGTCTTTCTTCCTAGTTTTAGCTCCCATAGTCTGGTCTCCCAACCTGCAATATGTTTATGCTTTCCTGTTTATGCTGGGAAGTCTTATTGTTTATCTGCCTTTTATACATTTTAAATTGCATTTTGCATTTCTTGATAAAATTACTTGCCACTTACAGCTCCTGTTAGAAGTCTCTCCTGCTGATGGATCTGCCGAGGGCAAATGTGAATAATGGCAAATGTGAATAATGGCAAATGTTAAATTCTGGCACAACTAAGAGCCAACAAAGGATTTTGTTTAAGTGAGAGTGTAAACAATACAAGTTAGATGTTAGGTGTGATATCCAGGTGCTCATGCATGTATAGATATATACATACATAGATGAATATACATACATTGCATTCATATATGCATACATGCATGTATATACATATATATATACATGCACGTATATATATATATGTATGGGAATTAGCATAGTACGTTAATATGTATATATTTGTGTGTGTCTGTGTATATACATAATAGGTGCAAAGGATCTCTCTTAAACTTGTAAAATCTGTAAAATGCTCTCTCTTGCCCCTGAAAGCACACTTAAGGTTGCACGTAGTCTTGCAATAATAGAAATAGGATTCAATTACAACATACGTAATTATCAATATTATCATACAATAAATTAGTAAATACATACTTAAGAGCATAATATAAATATACTTTTGGACTCTAAACTAAATTGTCTGGATTATTCTTAGTTTGAAGTAGCTCATTTACTACAACTTCTGGTTTTAAAGCCTTTATACTTCTGTTCATCTCCTTTTTTTTTCTGAATGTATTTTTAATAAAAACCTTTGAAGAACATAATAAAATTGACTGAGACCTTTTTTGTCCCAAGAAAACAGCACATGGTGCATCTTAGATATTTTAGAACAACATATAAAAATTCAAGGTGAAATCTTACAAAGCATCAAGTAAGGCAGTAAGAATTATTTATCCTCTTCGTCATAACAACAAATCTAAAGATATATGGATTGCTTTACTAAATTGTTTATGTACTAGGATTAACATGACTTTATTCCTTGATTTCTTGTTGGTCTTATTGAGAGGAGCTTTTTTAGGCCTCCTTCCTTATTATGTTTATGAAAGCAGGATAAATTAATTATTTTTTCTTTTGAAAATTGGGCCATATTAAGTTCACTGAATATTTAAAATTAAAAACAAATAACAAGTGCACAGGAAACAACATGTACTTAGGTGATTAATCTATTAATATATGTTGCTGTTTTATAGTTATAATAGAATTACATACGTAAAGTGTTTTTTCACATCTCTCAATGAAAGCTCAGTGACACAACCAGTAGATGGCCCCAGACTGACATCTCTCTGACACTGTGATACCCTGGTCTGCTGGATGTTGTATAACACAGTAGAATGAAGAAATTTGTGCTAGAATATTTGATTCACTGCTATATCAAAATTTTAGAGGTCAGAATGATCCATAAAATCTTTATTTGTAGCTGCCCAAAGTACAGGGCACCCATCAATAAAGCTGGGAACCAACCAAAGCTTTAAGAGGATCTAACTTCGCACTGGAACAAGCCCCCAAATGAAAACAAGTACATGAAGAAAGTGGCTTTTCTTACAGGTGGTGATGTACACAGAATGAAATTTATACATTTTAAAATGCTGTAAGAAGAAAAGTGCATACAAGTGAGAGAGCAGTGAATACAGCTGAGCTGGAGACTGGATCCTGCTGCTGCAAACGAGGCAGGAGTCAATGTTTAATTTCACTCAATAGTGTTATTGGAAAAACATTTCTCTTGCTATTTAAAATTTAAAAAATCATGAGACTCATTGAAATTTTATAGGAGTAATATTTTGAGAACTGAACTGTAAAAGGAAGGAAGGATTTTACTGTGACCAAAGCACCCATCAGTGATTTGTAAATGCAGGTGTGGCAGTGCCACAGATTTTCAACTGAGCTTGATCAAGTAATTTATTTACACCCATATTTTAATATGTAAATAAAAATTGGAAGTCACAAGGGAAAAAAAAGCATATATGACAATAATATTGTGTTGTAGACTAGATGGTTAGGAAAAGCAAGCATGAGGAGGAAGTTGCTCAATTGGATGTGTTATTTCTATGTAATTCTTGTCAGTGTATCTACACTTTAATTCCATAATGAGTTGGGTACCTAGTGATCACATATGTCAAGGTATGTTTGGGTAATTGGAGCGTGTATCTGTAAATGATACAAACTTTGAATGTAGACCTTTAGCAGTTTCAAGAAATTAGGGAACTCAAAAGTCCAATTGAAACGTATTATGAAATAAATTGCATCTATATATCTTTCTGTAATGTGAAGTAGATAGTTTTAACAACAATCTATGAAATGGCACATAAACAGGCACGTACATGGTTATTACCAAAGGATCAGTGAAAATGAGGACATTTAGAACAGCCAGAATTAAAAATGCCCATGAAAGCTTAAGCCCCTCTGTGAAAGCATCTTTTGATGGCCCTGCATTATCAGATCATAAACTATTCTTTTATATATCCTTACCTCATTTATTGGATAGAATGGATGGTGCCCAGACAATTCACTATTAGTTTCCTCCCATTTAAATATGTGACCTTGTTTATCACTCTCTGCTCAGATGCTGCTGCTGACAAACATTGTTAACTTCTTATAGACTTTTCTATGGTGTTCCTCATGGCAGCACCTGAGATACTCACAAACAACTACTGATTTGTCTTTACCCTCATGAGCTGAGACAGTAATATCATCTTTGCTTGCCGAAAGTGCGTTAAGCTGATGTGTAGGTTGCACAACAAGTGCATTTTGTGATGTTCCCTAAAATCCTTCAATTCATGTCAAACACCTGGATGGAGAACCATTGATGGAGATCCAGGTCCAACTATGGATGTTTCTGTATCTTAGGAAGCAGGGCAAAGAGCCAGGGAATCAGTGAACATACACCTTGTATGGCTATTCACACACCATATACAGATTTCAGTTTCCATTCCTTCCATCTTTTGGATGGAATAAAGGAAGTATGGCCAGAATTACTCACTAACTTTGGATGCCTAAGATGGGGTACCTTAGGCCTGATTTTTTAATTTTTAAGTAATTATTAAGTTCAGATTTCCTATAGTCCCCTGGAATTAAGTTCCAAGGATAGCAAAAAGGCAAGAAGGACAAATTATCACAGTCACTTTGGTTTAGATGAACAATCGTTATCCCATAGCTCAACTTCTGACTAACTGGGGGGGCAGCTGCAATTCCTTTAGACCTACAGTTAAATTTAAATTATGAGATTTTAAAATTCCACAAATCAAGCTGGGAGGATTTAAAATTGGTATAGAAAATAAGGAAAACAGAATTAATGACAATTTTTAAAAATTATGGTTTAAATTGTTCTAATATGGCCTTGGAATTTTATAGAGAAAGAGAAGTTTTAATTCTTCCAGCCAATACTCAAATTCCTAAATTCAGCAACCACTCTGCAAGTGCTACCTCATTCACTACATCAAATTCCTCTTCTACAGCAAATGAGGGATTGGCTAGCTCACATTTAGCATCTTCTTCAACACAAACTGCTGACTTATTCCCAGATCTGAGTGCTCTTATTAAATGACCCACTGTTTGGAAAGGGACTTACACAGCTGAGCTGAATTAGCATTATAAAAACAATCTCAGAGATGGTATTGTTGATTGCCTGAATATGTCACTGATGTTCTCTTAATTCAGCCTTTCTTTTGCTTGAGTGTTTTAGAATGCTAAATTACAAAGAAAGAAATACAGTACTAAATTAATAAAGATTTCTTATTGTTGCTGGATCATTCCACATTTTCAAGCAGTAAGCATAAAGGAACAGAACTCAAATTTATAACTCACATTAGCTAGTCTGGCCAAGAGCAATTCAATATTTTAACATTATAGCTTCTTTCAGTGACACTAGTTGGTCTCCTTTGCTTTCCTACTTGAATATGTCTCAGAAAATGCTGCATAGAAGTGTGGCTGTTTTAGTATTGGACTATTGCATGCTTCAGAAGTTCAACCTTACAATAAATAAAGATAGAATATGCACATACTTGATAAATAGAGGTAGAATGTGGATAATTTTTTTCGATAATGTCCTGGCCCTTTTCAACGTGTAACCTCCCTATCTGTTTTTATAGGTTTCTAACACAATATTTGTATTTATGTCTGCATCACCCGGGGTTTTTTTTGTCCTTTATCTCCTTAAAAAGACAACATAAAATACCAAATGATAATCAGTCTTATTTTTAAAATTACTTGTAGTTATACATCATGCTAAGTCCATGTGTGCTGAACTGTTTTACAAAAAAAAAAAAAAAATCACTCTGAGGCAAACCCCAGCAATTGTACAGAAGAAATAAAAAACCAAATCAAAACAAAACAAATCAGCAATGAATTGATTTACTTCCCTTCTCACAGTTAGTGTTAACTCTGATTCCAATAAAAAGATAATCAACTAATAATGAACAACTGTACATATTGTTTGTGCTTTATGTGGTGATTTTTTGGTTGAAACCTCTGGATTACACAGGGGAGGGTATATGAGAAGCTGCCTATAGCTGCTAGGCCTGGAGGAGCTCAGAGCTTCTGACTTCTACTCTCACATTTGATATGTGCACTGTGGGTGTTGCTAAGGTTCTCCACATCTGCTAAAACAGAAACAACTGTGTTTTAACAACTTACAAGTCAAAGAGTATTTGCTTGTGACCTCTTCTGGATCACAGTAAGAAATTATTCTTGTCATTGCTCTCTATGTCTTATTCCAAGTGATGGGGGACCCTGGGCATTCCCAAGTTCTTACTGGCTTGATTTGGAGGGGTAAGAGCTATACGTGCTTCAGGAACTTTGAAGCTGTTTTCATTCTGCTTTGGAACAGGAAATGAAACATTTTTACATTATGAAGTTGGATAACCTGTATCCTACAGGTTTAAAGGCGCTGTTGACGGGTTTGACTATTAATGTTGATTTTCAATATCTCTTGCTACACAGGGGAAATTTCAGGAGTGCAAAAGAAAGGTAACATGCCAATATTTAAAAAGAATAAAAGAAATGACCCAAGAAATTATAGACCAGTCAGTGTCACATAAATCCTTGGAAAAATAATGGAACAAATAATCCGAAACTGAATTAATAAAGAATTAAAAGTGAGTAGCAGAATTAATGCCAGCTCATTTGTGTTTATGGAAAATAATCCTAACAGGCCAGTTTCATACTATATTTTCTGTAATATAAGTTGATCATCTTGCAAAGCTACTAAAATGAACCTTATTAGCAAGCTTATGTACATAATATTGTCTGGATAGTTTCTACTTCTTTTGACAACAGTTGTTTCTGGCAGCAAGACCTAAATATATTCACAGTGGTTAGGCTGAGACTTCCCTAACCACCATATATACAACAGGTCTTTGTCATAAGGGTGGTGAGGCACTGGAACAGGTTGCCTGGAGAAGTTGTGGATATCCCATCCCTACAAGAGTTTAAGGCCAGGTTGAAGAGGTGTTTGAGCAAGCTGGTCTAGTGAAAGCCCCCCATGGCAGGGGGGTTGGAATTAGATGGTGTTTAAAGGTTCGTTCCAACCCAAATCATTCCATGATTCTGTAATTGTGAAGTGCTGGGCTGCAGGTGCCCTCCATGGTAGAGTCCCACCAGAGTTGGATGTGGTTAAGCCTGGAACTCTGGTGAGAGGATGTTGCCAAGCAACCTCGCAGAATCTCTGTAAACACTCCATTGCAGTTGGGAACACAGTGTCCCTTCCTGTCATTCTGCCTGCATGGGTACGCCCTGTCATCATTATTAATCCACTGATTTATGTAAGGTGAGAGCCTTTGCGCTTCACAGCCAAGCTCTTGAATGTGAGGATTTTTTTGAAACTGGTGCTTGTGGCTGTTTAAGAGTTCCAGGTCCGAGTTTGTGCCAAAGAGTGGATTTGGGAAGTGCTTCACCTGTAAAGAATTTGGGCACAGCCAATGCTTTAGTTGGCCACTGATATTTTCATTTTGGGCTTGCCAGTTGCAGAGAGATCTTCATATGGGAGCATCTTTTATGTGTGGGCTGCTTCTTGTGAACCAAACCAATAACTTTATGTTGTCACTTCCAGTAGATTCAACTTGTCCTCAAAGTGCCTTCATGTTTAATTCACTTTACTCTCACGCTTACAAATAATTTTCTAATGCCTAGTCAAGTTAAGGTACAGCAGAAAGTTGGAATAGGCAAAGCGAAGCAGCCCTAGTGTTTTTGTCTTTGTCTCCATGACTTAATTCTCTTTATGAAGCCCAAATTGACATTGTTTTCTGAAAGGTTTGCAAAGTGTAACAGCATTGAGATGCTTTTACTAGCATATGTACACGTAGAAAACCAGTGTGAGAGCTTATTTCCAGTTAAGAGAAGAATAAGCAACCTGTTGTCTAAAGAAGCCTGTGAACTAAAAATGACTTGATACAATCATGCAGATAAGGGCTATGAAAAACTTCCATAATTTCTTTCGGTTTTCTTCCTATGATCTTCAGAATTCCTTTTTTTCCTGCTACATGAGAATTTTTTACTGCGTTTAGCAAGAGGGGAAAATAAACCTGAAAATGGTGCATGTTTGTAAATGCTCAAACACTTGTTCTTAAATTGCACTATAAAAAAGTCAACATTTGATGGAATTTTTAAGTAGGGCTGAAAAACTTGGCTAAGAGTCAATGACTCTTGTTTTGTGCACACTATATTGAAATGTTGTACTGTTATGTTTGCTAGTCTCAATGGGGTTTTTTTGCACTTGCCTATCTTTTCTCTTACCTACCCACTCCGTATCTTAGTACTGCAGAAGCAGTATTGCAAAAAATGGATGACAGGGAGAAAATGAACATGGTATTTCACACAGAGAAATTATGTAGTTGTAATTTTAATTTAGCTGAACAAACTTCTTCCAAAGCATAGTGTAGTCTAGAAAGATATTTTTTCTCTCCAATTATAATTTAGCTTCTTACAGTCATGTCACAGCTACAGTCTAAGGGTGGAAGAAATACCTTCTTCAGAAGATATTCACTGGTATGCTGCAACATGTCTTACCTATGCTTTCTGAATTGCCTTATGACTTTTGAATGGATTCTGCTTACAAGTAGCTGTTTCAGGGCCTGGATTTTCCTTCAGATCTTACTAGAAACTGAATTCACTGATACCTGATTTATCTGTGTTTGGTCTTGTGCCAGTCTTGCCTGTCAGTGGTCCTTTGTTCCAAGTGGAACTCATGTTAAAATGATAGACAGCAACCGTATTACCTCCATCTTAGTTTTACACTGTCAAATTAAGTTAGTCCACTGCCCTTCTGAATCACAGGTGCACAGGTGCTTTGGTTTTTTAAATATCTTCATAACCTTCTTTGATAGGGTTTTTCTGGTTGTTTTGTTTGTTTGTTTGTTTTTTAAGATCTGAATTATTTTGTGGTTTGGGGTTTTTTGTGGGTGGTTTTTGTTTTTTCTTATGAAACCAGAATTGTCCACAGTACTTTGTATATCCTCTCCCAAATCCCAGGATGTTTTTTTTGGTCTGCTAGGGGTTGCTTTGTCCCAGTTTATATACTAAACTCTTGGACTATTTACCTGGTGTTAATTGATACACTCTGTTTTGTATCTGGCTAGGTGTAACTATCACATCTACTAAACCCTATTTTAGAGCAGAAATACTTATTATTATTAATCATTACTACATAATCATGGTGCCAGAATGATGTTCCTATTTCGTCCTCCCATGCCTTGATTTCATCTTTTGTCTATATGGAGTGCCTTGGTAATACTACTACAAAAGCACCAAATATGCTCACAGGTTTTTTGCATATTTGTGACTGACCTTTCTTGTTTCTTTTAATTAGGAAAGCCTCAATATGGGAAGAACTAACACAGAAAAAGATGACAATCCAGGTATCATTGTAGGCTAGTTCTATTTTAAAGTTTCCTGACTATGTTCTAGCCAAAAGCCTTGTCTTAAACAATTGAGATGGGCTGAACTACTAGAAAAATCTCTTTTGCTATTGACATTACAAGCCATAGGATTTAGGGCTATACTGTAGCAAACTCAGAAAAGGTATTCAGAGAAAAAAAAAATCCATTTTTTTCCGAAACACTTCCAAGGTAAAAGATTGTGGACAGGTGGAAATGCATGTCATCTAGTGTATTTTCAATATATCATCATTTGCAATAGTACTTACACAGTGTAACATTATTTTGTTGTGCAGTGGTTTCGTCAGGACATGAAGCAAATGAAGGTGGTAGTCCACGTCGCTCCATTCGGCAGAGGAAAGCTGTTGAGCGCTATCAAGCTCCATTGGAAAGTAGGTGTGGGTGTGCTGGGTTGGCATTAAGGTGCATGCCACTTCTCAGCTGGAAAGGGGAGAGAAAATAAGATGGAAGAGAACTTGTAGGTTGAGATAAGGCAGTTTACTACAGCAGAGGAAAAGAAGATTTTTTTTTTCTACATCCCATCAGCAAACAATGTCTGCCCGCCGGAAGGCAGGGCTTCAGCGTGTGTGGCAGTTGCTCTGGAAGGCAAACATTGTACATAATGAATGCCCCATCTTCCTCCTCCTTTTCTTAGGTTTTATATCTGAGCTGATGCCATATGGTATGGAACATCCCTTTGGCTAATTTGGGTTAGCTGACCTAGCTGTGTCCCCTCCCAAGATCTTGCCCACCCCCAGCCTACTGGTGAAGGGCCAGAATGTTGGAGAGACAGTGCTGACGCTGTGGGAGGACTGCTCAGCAGTAGCCCGAACACTGGTGTGTTCTCAACACCTTTCCAGCTACCAATGAAAACCACAGCACTGTGAGGGCTGCTATGGTGAAAACTAACTCCATCCCAGCTAGACCCAGTGCAGTATGTTACAGGCACAGTTTCTCTTGAGAGCTAATTTCTTGCACGGAAGTGAGGTGTTTTTTTTTTTTTTTTAATTGAAAATACATGCACACAACTTTTCTTTAAATTTCGTACATTCATTCTGCCAGGAAATGTTATTAAATGTGTGCATTCTGTGCACATTCAATTTTTTGTTTTGCCTTTTTTTTTTTTGCATTTGGCATCCTTATTGTTGTTTTTCAATTAAAAAAATTACCTATGTATCCTTTAAAGAATAGCAATTAAAGGAACTTGATAACCTTACTCTTGTGTTCTTCAGTTTTCCTTAAAAATCAGGTGTACCTTTTTTCACTTTGATCAAACCACCCAACATTCCCCTCCTTGAAACTTCCCTGAACTTAGAGATGGGTGATAAACATCCCATTTTTTGCCTCTTTGACTATCCTGCTTCCTCTCAGACTTGTAACACCATTCTAAACTCTTCGCTTTCAACAGATGTAAGAAAACATAAGATAACTTTTTCCAATGATACTTCACCTGTCAGAAAGAGATATTCATCTAAAAGAACTAAAAGGTTGGTGTACAGTTAGTGATAATTCTTTCTCAAGTACTGTCAGTCACATGACTGAATAATGCTTTCAAGGGTTTTTGGACTGGTGGCAATTACAGATTGATATAATTACAGATTATTGCCATGATAGTTTGAAATTATAAAGAAAACAAACACTGAGGGGGAGGCCATCCTTTTTACCAGTCATTAGATTTTGTTTGAAAATGCAGTATTTCTAGTCACTAATAAGGTGTTGATGAGAGTTGTGTCTGAGATTAAATAACTGAAATTAATTTGGTCTGGAATGGAAGCCCTAATCTCCCCTGAAAATCTTAGAATACTTAATCTTGAAGGGTGCAAATTATTTTCTTAAAACTGAAGATAATTTAATTAGAGGGAGAGCCTGTATGGAAGCTTTAATGAATTATTATTTTTTAATCACTCAAATAAATATTCTGGTTTCTCTTTAGAATCAGTTCATGTTTCTGTATGAAACTATCCTTAAACAAGAAAAATGATAAATGAAATTCTTAATTGTAAATTGCAATAGTAATATTTGTAATACTAAGAGTTGTTAAAAATAATTCACTGAGTTTAATGTCCAGAGTGACCATTTTCCTTTTTTTTATTCATGACCATTAAATGCAAAAGAGTTGGAACTATTTAGATAGTTTATGCTAATTTATAAGGTCTTTTGCATTCACTTGCTATCATTAGAAAACAAAAAATCTTCCATCTGCATTGTAATTTAGAAAGCATCTTTTTGTTTCTCCTTAATTCAAATTAGATCTCTTTCGGTCAACTCTCGGAAAGACGACTTGAAGGAAGTTCACAAGGATCACACAAAAATCGAAGTGACTTGGAAAGACAACTTAAATGAACTTCACGGAACTTCACAGGAAAACGAAATGAAAATTGGAACAAGTCTGGCTGGTGTTAAGAGAATGCAAATAGATAGTTCGGTAAGTATGTTTACTTTGTTGTGTCAGTGAGACATTTGCAGTATTTATGGAAGCTTCCAGTAACAGGCCATCTACAACTCCCTTGGTTTACAGTTTTCTCTCAAGCAATTTGAAAATTGCCATGAACGTTTCCTTGGTGCTGTCATCTAATTTCTGATAGGAAAGATTGCAGCTTTCTTTAACATATAAAATGTGTTCCTTTGGCTTCATCTTTAGGTACAATTTGATGGTGTGGGTGGTCTTTCTGACCACATTTCAGCTTTAAAAGAGATGACCATTTTGCCGTTGCTGTATCCTGACCTCTTTGAGATACTGAAATTTAAACCTCCCAGGTAACAGGCACCATTTAAAACTATAAGTTAGAAATCATCAGTTTTCAGGAGAATCTTAAACTGAGGTATCAATATGTTTCCATGCCTCAAAATTTTCAGCCGTACTGATGGGGATTTTTAGCACTAGTAAAAAGTAATTTTTAAAAAAACTGATAAGATACAGCATATATGTACGTTCAGAGATTTACCATGTGGCGAGACTATCCTTTAAAAGTGTCTTGCTTTTAAAAGGCGGAGTTGGAGATTTTTATTTTAAGAGTCCCATGTACAAGTGGGCTTGATTAGTTTGTAAATAGAAAAGAATTATCTACTGGTAGTCAACTGTAGTTTGTTTTTTTGGAAGTCCAGTTCTCTCTCCCACCAACTCTTTGTTTTTCAAGTGCTCAAGTATCAGTTTTACGATTGATAGGACTTGCAACTAGGACCTTGCAGTGTTTGTTGTGCTTGGGGTAAAATACGAATCTCTCCACTTCTTACACAGTTTAACTGAGTTCTGTGTTACAAAATGAAATTATTAGAGACATGTTAACTTTATATATTTTTGGTCAGTAGAATTCAGTCATGGTATATTGAAATAGGACTTCAAATTCTTTGCTTTCAGGAACATTAAAAGTATCACAAACATTGAAAAAAAAATCTGTTTCGCTTCTTTATTTGTTGAAATTCTTTTTGAATCAGCAGTGCACTGGCTTTTCTAGTTAGTGGGAATGCAGAAATACAGAATACCTTCCCCTCTTCTTACCAGCAAAGGGAGACCAAATCCAGTAACCTAACACTTCTTAAGTCAGAAGTAAATACTTTACGCTCAAACCTTGTCTTCTGTGAAAACAAGAATGAATATGCTGTATATCACGGGAAAATGAACTGGTGATTCCTAAGTTAGCCCAGTCTCAGATTTTTGTCTCAGAATTTTGTTCCTGTTTGGCTCCACTGTGTTGTAACCACCTCTGCCGGTTTGTCAGAAATTTTGGAAGCGTCCTTCTGGAATACTACTTACTATCTTTTCTCAAGGTTTTGTATGTCTGCATTATCCTCTTATTAATTTTGTTTGCTGCCTTGTATAATTGTGTAGGAATTTACTTCTGATTTTTTTTCATACACTTCAGCTGTTTCATACACTTCACACTGTTACTGCTCTCTTATCCATTAAGTGTGTAGTTTAGGAGAGCAGTGTGTTTTAGGGATTGTGGCTGTAATATGTACTTTTCCATGATGTTTTTTTCTTGTGTGATGGTTTTTTTCAAATTTTTTTTTTTCAAATTGCAGAGGCTGTCTATTCCATGGTCCACCAGGGACTGGAAAGACACTGGTTGCTCGTGCACTTGCTAATGAATGTAGCAGAGGTGACAGGAAAGTAACCTTTTTTATGAGAAGTGCTTCTGACTGCATGAGTAAATGGGTAGGAGAATCTGAACGACAGCTTCGTTTAGTATTTGAGCAGGTAAGATTGAAACGTGCCATGTATTCTGTTCGAGTTGTAATTAATTTTCTGTGGTTGAGAAGAACTCATTCTTTTTCATATTTTTTTCAGCTCCTTCCACTGAATGTCCACTGAGATTGTCAGTGTTTCCTTTTTCAGTGGGGTTTTTAGGGCCTTGAAATCTTGAGATATATTGGGAAAGATTAGTAAAGCAAGTAAGAAAATCACTACCATCACCACCCTCAAGAAAACCATAATTCACAACCCAAGCAGTCACAGAAAAGGTTTTAAGAAGCAAGAGATGGTTGCTTTAGATCAGAGGGAAAGAGATGCAGGCTGAAAGCCTGTTCATTTAAATTGGTAATGGAAGGTTGCTTCCAGAACCTGTAATTGAGCTAAGTCCTGTATCTGTTCTTGGTGGTTGCCAAATAACTGTAAAAAATACTGGTACGATTTGTTTCCTGGGTTGACATAGGCTTCTGTCTTCTGTTATTTGTACCACTTTACTCCATTAGCTCAATTAGTAAGGATCCCTGACGCTAGTCTGAAAAATCTAGTTCCAGTGCCTTTCCAATCACAATTTTTTTTCATGCATTTTCTCTTTCAAATAATGCTGTTCTCCTGAGGTCAATATTCCTGCGTTTTCATTGCAGGCCTACCAGATGCGACCTTCAATTATTTTCTTTGATGAGATCGATGCTCTTGCTCCCAAACGGTCCAGTAAACAAGACCAAGTTCATAGGTAGGACACGTTTTGTAACTGCATTGAAAGCTGCTTGATCTTTGCGAAACGAAAACCGCAACCTATTTAATCTGATGTGACACATTCATTTATCCTGAAAACTAGTGCTACTGAATTTCAGATGATTTTTAAACAACAATAAGCAAAAACAATTTGTCAACTTTGACATCAACACGAGTTCTGTGTTATGTCTTCAGTCAAGTTTTTTGCTGATCAGCATCTCATCAATAATGGGTTGTCCTTTTCGAGGGATCAATGAAGAAAGTTATGTGGAACTGAAGAAAATTTACTAAACCAGTGAATAAAATTTATATTTTTCTGTTAGCTCTGTTGTGGGGACGCTTCTGACACTTATGGATGGCTTAGCCAGCAGAGGAGAGATTGTGGTAATTGGAACCACCAACAGACTGGATTCTATAGATCCTGCTTTACGAAGACCCGGACGCTTTGAACGAGAATTGCATTTCAAGTTACCAAACAAAGAGGTCAGGACTTTGACTCAGTTGTAATACTTATGTGTCAAACTCCAAACCCCTGCAACAAGGCAGCATCACAGAGCAGTGCAAGTCTCCATCAGTAGTGTACTGTTTGGACAAGAGAGGGCTGTCTGGAGAGATTGCATTGCACTGTGGAGGGCAGACCTGGTACGGAATATACATGAATAACAGGATTTCAACAAGTAGTTTTGGTTTCACTGTGACCAGCAAAGAAAATGGCATGCTGCTAGTCATCAAAGTGTTTAAAAAGGAATGAAAGTATGAATTAGTTTTAAAGTGCTGCTATAGCATCTTGAAGGTGAAAGAAATGGTGTGCACACAAGAATCCCTTTTTTGTAACAAAAACTTTGATCAAGACTAATGCTGGAGCAAATTAAGTATGTTGGATCCGAAGTTCTTACTGGTACTTATTATCAGGGACTTGGACTAAAATATGAAGCACACTGCAGAGGTGCAGGGCTTGGGAAGCTTCTAGTTCAATGGTTATAGCTAAACAATGAAGAAATTCTTTTTATAGTAACCAAAAATACTGTGGTGGGAGGGAGATCGCATGCAAAACTGGAACCTTGTTTTTGTGGGTTTTCTCTGGCTATCACTGATATTTCCAAAAATACTGTGGAAAAAAGATCTAAGGCTTAATGGATTGAGAGCTAGTAGAAGTGCACTAAGCAGTGCATTAGCACAAACGTTTGTATCCACTTTTCATCTGCCCTCGGGAATGGGAGACAAGGTTCCATGAAAGAGATCTAATACACAATTCTCTACTGTGGAAGAATATTAGAAATCTGCCATAATTAATGGGTGTATCAGGAAATACTTTAATGAAAGTCTTGCTAATATGAGAAATGAGGGTACTTGACATTTTCTGGATGAGTGGCAGTGGTTTGAGTAATACTTTTTGTTCTTGGTAGTAACTGTAGCAATTTGAGATGGAATGCTAGGACTGTTTTCCTTGAATGAACTAGCAGAAAAGCAAATTTGGTGAACTAATTAAATCATCGCCACGAAATTTTGCTAAATTTGAGAGAATTTGATGCAAAATTTCCATTTGCAGATAGGGCTTTTACTATATTTTTTCTTTATTAGGTCTCACACTTATGAAAACTCACTTTTTATGGAAGATGTACGTGCCTTTTAACTCACTGTATCCCCCAGCAAGAGTTTAATGTAACAGTTTGAGAATTATTAAATTTCCTGCTTGAAGAAACAATGAGAGCATTAATAACTGACTTTTAAAATACTTAGAGGTTTAGCAGATAAGAAAAGTTTTTGTATTAGTCTGAGGGTTTGAGAGTTTTTATGTTGTGGCTGTTTTTTTAAGAGAAAACTTAGGGGAAACTAAAATGCAACCATTTTATTACCAGGCGAGACAAGAGATTTTCAAAATTCACACACGAGACTGGACCCTGAAGCCATCGGACAACTTACTTGAAGAGATGGCTGAGAAATGTGTTGGTGAGTTTGAAAGCAGTGCTGATCCTTTTCCTCTGGGCAGCTTTCCAGCCTCTCTTCTCCCAGCCTATAGGGCTGCATGGGGTTATGACCAAAGTCCAGAACCCAGCACTTTGCCTTATTGAACCTTTTACAACTGGCCTCAGCCCATCAACCCAGCCTGTTCAAATCTGTCTGCAGAGCCTTTCTGCCCTCCAGCTGATCAACACTCCCACCCCATGTAGTGTTGTCCATGTTCTTACTGAGGGTGCATTCAATCCTCTCATCCAGATCATTGGTAAAGACATTAAAAAGTACTGGCCTCAATGCTGAGCACTGAGTGACTGTCTGACAACTGGGTGTAGTATCATTCACCAACACACTTGGCCTGGCCACACGGACAGTTTTTAACCTATATATATATCGACATAATGTTTGATTCTTGTTTTGTTTATTAGGATACTGTGGTGCTGACATTAACGCCTTATGTGTTGAAGCTGGCCTCTGTGCTTTGCGCCGCTGCTATCCTCAGATACATGAAAGTGACAAGAGATTGAAGATAGATGCCACTTCCATTAAAGTAACAGCAAAGGATTTTGCCATGGCCATGCAGAAAATTGTTCCAGCTTCACAGAGAGCTGGGGCTTCACCTGGACGAGCACTACCACTTATTTCAAAGCCGCTGTTAGAAAACACTCTGGAAAGAATTTTACAATCCTTGCACAGAGTATTTCCCCATGCAGAGCTTGCACTGGAGGCAGACCAAGGTATAAGAATAACATCTACTTTTTTAAAATTCTGCTAAGGCACATACACAAACCTCTCTGTCATAATGACAGTACAATTTTATACTTTGCATGTGCACAGTGTAGGAAGGGAGCTGTGAGTGACTCGCAATATGCTGTAGACAACTATGCATTCTCCACTGGAGCTCCCTGTTTTGACAATAGCTAACATAACATTTACCATTTCAGAGATGGATCTAAGGGTTCATGTATGACGCACCTCTTTCCAGATCATAGAATCATAGAATGGTCTGTGTTTGAAGGGACCTTAAAGATCATCTAGTTCCAACCCCTCTGCCATGGGCAGGGACGTTTTTCAGACCAGGTTGCTCAGCGCTCCATTCAGCCTGGCCCTGAACACTTACAGAGATGGAGATCCATTCTGGGCAACCTGTTCCAGTGCCTCTCCACCCTTACAGTAAAGAATTTTTCTTAACATCTTCATCTAAACCTACTTCCTTTCAGTTTGAGGCCATTCCCCTTGCCCTGTCATTACATGCTCTTGTAAGAAGTCCCTCTCCATCTTCTAGGCTCCCTTCAGGTACTGGAAAGCCAAAATTAGGTCACCCCTAAGCCTTTTCTTTTCCAGGCTGAACAAACCCAATTCTCCAAGCCTTTCCTCACAGGAGAGATACTCTATCCCTCTAATCATCTTGGTGGCCCTCCTCCAGACTTGCTTCAACAGGTCAATGTCCTTCCTGTGCTGGGGACCCCAGAGGTTGATGCAGTACTCCAGGTGGAGTCTCACCAGAGAAAAGGAGAGAGGCAGAATCACCTCCCTTGACTTGCTGGCTGCGCTGCTTTTGGTGCAGCCCAGGACACGTTTGGCTTTCTGGGCTGCAAGCACACATTGCTGACTCATGTCCAGCCTCTCATCCACCAGCACCCCCATGTTCTTGGCAGGGCTGCTCATGATCTGTTCATTCCCCCAGCCTGTATCGATACCTGGGATGCCCCCAACCCAGGTGCAGCACCTTGCACTTGGTCTTATTATATCTCATGCGTTTTTTTCATGGGCCCACTTTTAAAGCTTGTCCAGATCCCTCTGGATGGCATCCCATCCTTCAGGTGTGTCAACAGCACCACTCAGCTTGGTGTCATCTGCAAATTTACTGAGGCTGCACTTGATCCTTTCATCTATGTTAATTATGAAGATACTAAAAAGCACTGTCCCAATACAGACCCCTGAGGGGCACCACTTGTCACTGATGTCCACTGGGACTCTGAGACATTGACCACTACCCTCTCGATGTGACCATCCAACCACATTTTTTATCTGTCTAACAGTCCACTCATCAAATCCATCTGTCTTCAATATAGAGAGAAGGAGGTTGTGTGGAATCACGTCAAAAGCCTTACAGAAGTCCAAATAAATGACACCTGATGTCCTTGACCTCATTCACTGATGTAGTCAATAATTATTACTAATGTAGTAAATAAATGCTCAAGTGAAGGGAGAAGGGTTTTCTGGTGTCTAAGAACAACAGAAGTTGTTCCTGATTATCTTTATTCTAAGGAAAAAATCTCCCAAGTTTTTATCAACAGAGAGATAATACCTGATGCAAATCATGGAACATAGGACAGATTTGTATAGACTTATGCAATTTCCTTTGATCTGCAATAGAATGAAATCTTCAGAAAATAGCATCCAAATGACAAAATACAAGAGAAGTGGTTTCAGCACTGATTTTGAAGGTGTGTTAATGCAAGAGTGAGATATGAACTATTCAGGAAAGTTAATAAACTTCTCCTGTCTTTAAATCCTATTTTAGGAAATTATGTGATTGACAGTGAAGAATCACCATCAGTCTCTGGAAAGATGCTAACTCATAAAATTTCTTATAGGAAAAAGGCAGAATTCTGCACTTTTAGCAGGTACATGTCCCCTTTAGCATGCACAACTGTCCTCTTTATGGTTACACTTTTGAGATGGCTGGGTCTGTAAACTGTTCTGGTGTGAGGGGTGCTAGATGGAGTTAAGGATGTGTGTGCAGGTAATCTATTTGTAAGAAGTAAGGGTGAAGATCCGAGTGGGTACTAAGGTTTTAATTGAGTATAGTGCCCTAACCCATCAAACTGAATGGCCCAGACCTCTTTCCCTAAGTTGAAGTGGTCCACAGATTATAACAACATGTTGATTAAATCCATAGTATTCCCTGAAAGACTCAAGACCCCAAAAATGTGCAGTCTGTCCCTTTAGCTTAAAAAAACCCTATGGACTTGTGTAGCCATCTGTAGCCCTTCTACCTTCCAAGATTGTTGACTGGTATCAAATTATGTATCAGAAACAAAACTGAGAAATGGTTTGTTAAACCACTGTGAGAAAAATTTAAACAACATCTGTATTTTGTACCTTTACCTTACTGAGTTTTTGTTATTTTTTGATGTTTTAATTGTGGAAGCTGTGTGAGCCAACAAGTGAAAAAATAGTTTATTGTCAGTTACTTTTCTCCCTTTCTATTGCTGTGCTGTCCAGAAAATGTGACCTGCTGAATCTGGTTAGGTTTCTAGGCTCTTTGACTTCTACAAGTAAAGGTAAAATAGTAATGTGGTGGAAAACAAAAAAAAAACTCTTCACAACTGTGTTTCTTGCTTGCAAGGCCAGATTACTAGGAAATTAATGCACAAGTTAAAGATGAAACCATTGGAATGGCTGAATAAAACAAACATAAATTTTGTATTTATTCTAGTGCTGTAATTTAACCAATCCAATGATGTACTTCTTCAGATACAGCTAGTCTGTTTCAGTGCCTACATCAATATTTTTTCTTAGAAATGTTGTTTTGTTCCTTCCTTCAAACCATCTCCAGGAACTATGGCAAAATTTAGCTAAACTTGATAGATGTAGAGATCTCACAGTTACTTACAGTCAAAACATGCTGAAAATGATTGTGCATGGGTAGTGAAGAGACCCAGACTGGTTTGTGCTGACTGAGTTGTTATTCTGCCCTGTATCACCTTACTGCCCAGTTGTTGTGTTTATATTTGGTTGGATAGCCTCCCTGTCGGATTTAAGAGCTGTTACTTAATCCAGCCAAAGGAACAGGAGACATGTTAGGGACTGGTAGGATTTCTTAGCTGAGGAATGGTACCAGAATTATTATTGAGAAAATGGGCTTTGATAGTCTTCCTGATCACAGACCAGCTTATGGTGGAACATGGAGAGTATTTACGAATAAAAAAGTGTAGGGAAAAAAACTTATGCCTCATCATCACTCATTTATAAACTTGTTTTCTTCTTATTGTCGTAGCAATCCTTCTTACCAGCCAACATCTTTCAGGCCACGGTTCTTATTAGTTGAAGAGCCAGGATCTATGCAAGCTTTTGATTTGGCACCTGCCATAATACATGCCCTGGAAAAGTTTCCAACTTATACACTAGACCTACCGACTTTGTTTGTTAGCAGCACATCACAGGAAGAAACATGTGCACAGGTATCTTTTTACTCATTAATCTCATAGAATTTGTGAACTGTATATATATATAGTGAAGTGAGCAAAATTCACTGATAATGGAGGTGGCTTGATTTGAATGTGTTGTTATATTTACTTTTGTCTGAAAATCCACTTTTCTTGTAGATGGAATGATACTGAATAGGATGTTTATACATAGCCATGTTTTCCATTTGAAATAAAACAGGAAGGATGTTGTTACCAGCTTGGGAAGATGGGAGATACTGCTAATAAACTCCTCTTTGCGGCAAGAAATCCTGTTAGTCTTCTTGGGATCCAGAAAGTTGTTTCTGTTGTTGTTTCTTAAGTCTCTGTGCTCCCTGTAGATAGTTCTGCATCAGCCTGACGGTGTGTCATGCACTTTTTGTAGCCTTCTTTTTTTATTATAGTTGTAAGCAGCTAAGGTTTTGGGGAAAAGAAGGGTTTGGTTTTTTTACATATACAGCTTGTACTGCTGTGATACATGCAATAAAAGCGTTAATATTCATGGAACACCTAAATTTGTAAACTGGTGTGTTTACCTTAACTAAAAAAAAAAAAAAAAAAATATAAGCTTATTAGTGCTGTTTTAATTTTCTACCTTTAGGCAGGAAATTGATTTCATTGTTTGGCATCACTGTATTCAAATATTTTGACCTGTAGTAGTAGCATTTGAGTTCTGTACAAGTCAGGACAAACATATTACATGACGTGATTATCGTTTGTCACATAGGAGGAACAATTCCTTTTTTGTCATGGTTGCATTTGTGGTCATATAACTCCCTTCTGTAGTCACTGCCTGGATATACCAAATGCACTTCCCATTTTGTGACAGGAACTCCCTGATTATTATTAATCTGAAAGGGTTCCTGGAGAAACTTGCTGCTTAAAAGGACTGTTGCCACTTCCCTCATGCAGTAGATGCAGGTCCTCTTCTGTGATTGAGGTGCCACCTCTAGGCAGTGCCTTGTGATCTTCCAAGGCACATCATTTGGTCTGGTGGATCCTTTGGTAATGAAAGGCTGTGAGTGATTCATCTCTTCAGGCAGACTAAAGACTGGTCAGTTCTTATAAAATATGCTTGAAATTATGCCGTAACCAGACTTCATTTATCTTGTCAGCCCTCATCTTTTCACATAGATATTTGTTTTCTCAGACTGTGCTGCAGTTTGACTTGGGGATGTGCCCACTCTGAATTGAAAATGATGCAGTTACAGTTGTGTAGCAGTTTATCCAGGCCGGTACATCTAGCTGAAGTGTTAGTCTTGTGTTTTCAGGCACACCACAACATTGACTGAGTTCTGAGGCTCTTCAGGAATTATCTTACACCTAAGAAATTTTGAAATTAGGCAGAGATTTAGTTCTGTTTCTGTCTCAGTAGCAATATCTATATTTTAATAAAAGTGACAATTTTACGTTATTGTTAAGGAGTTATTCATTTATTCATTTCTCTTGATGTCTTGGCTTATGCACTCTTATTTCATAAGATAGTTCAAACATATGTAGTTATTTAGTTATTTAGAGGCCTGCTCTACATGATGTAGTTTTCTTATCCAAACTTTCATTTTACCAGTTGATACAAGAAGCTCAAAGAACAGCACCAAGTATCATGTATGTCCCACAAATCCCTTTGTGGTGGGAGGCTGTTGGACCTGCACTGAAAGCTGCTTTTACAGGACTACTGAATAACATTCCATGCTTTGCTCCAGTTTTGCTTCTTGCAACATCTGATGTGCAACATGAAGATCTCCCAGAAGAGGTATTTCTGTCGATACTTTTCTTCCTTTATTACTCAGTTTCTTCTAAAATTTATAACTCTGTGAAACATTGGAGTACTGTGCTGCTCTCAAGCAAATTCATACTGTTATTACTGAGGCACCAGAACCTGGTCTCTTAAAATCAGCTTAGACAAAACCACATGGAAAGCATTTTTCTAAAGTGTTTTCTGAGTAAAGAGATTGACTTTGACCCAGGTTTTTCTTGTTTCTCACATACTCATGCTTATCTGGCAGATGTAAAGACTTCAGACAATCATTTCAGTGACTTCAAGATGGTTAGGTGTGTCCTTAGTGTGCTTGAAAGGTAGTTAGGAAAAAGATTGTTTTTTCTGATAACATTTTAACCAAAAAAAGCGAAAAATACTTTTACAGAAAAAAGATGGTGGTCACACTGTTACTGATAGAATGTAATTTAAAATTTAAATTATTTAATAAAAAATTCAGTTTCATTCTTCATCTAGATGAAAACTTGACAAATTAAAAAGTTAAGATCCAACTTCCATTTAAGTAACTTGGAAATCAATTTTTTGTTGTATTCCTTAACAAAATTCATTAAGAGTATGTGCTGAGCTTTCTAGACATCTGAGTGTGTGCATTAAAGGAAGGTGTTCAAAATGTGAATATACTGCTCTGCTTATTTTTTCTCAGTAACAGAAGATTTTATAATGCTAATAAATAACTTCTAAATTAAAAAAACCCTGAACCTCCACCTTACCAAAAAGCTAGCACTTGTCTGCTGAGCCTTGCCTCTGAAGCTGCCATAAGAATTCAAGTTAAAGGACAGCAAATATGACAAATATAAATTAAGCAGCCTCAGAGTTGGTGAACGTCACCCCTTTCTCATTAGCTTCTCATACATTTTTTTCATGAAGCTTAAACTCTGGAGGTTTCCTTAGAGAAAGTATTTTAATTTGTGTTGCTGTGAAATCTAGTTTTTTAAGGCCAAGAAGTTAACTGTTCATAGCTTGTCTTATCCAGATGAGTATTCAGCTTAATTCACAAAGGTACTCATCTTTTTGGAATAGGAAAAAAATATTTGTGTGGCCTTACGTCTGAAATGTCTTTTCCTCTCATGCTCTAGATAAAAACATTGTTTAATAATAATCGTGAAGACGTTTTCAAAATCCCGCGGCCTACCTGTGCTGAAAGAAGAGGGTTTTTTGAGGATTTGATCATGAAGCAAGCTGCTGAACCTCCTGCATCAACAACCAGTGCAGGTGAGGGTATTCTGCATATAAAACTTTGCTACTGTAAGTTAACAGCTAATACAGTATTTGCTTTGGTGGTAATTTGCTATCAATCATTTTTCATGTGTTTTCTCTGTTATTGCAGAGAGGTACTCTGTATACAGTACTTTGTATATACAGTTGTTGTGGGTTTAACAGGGACCAATTTTTTCAAGCTCCCCACACACACAATTGCTGCAAATTGAGAGAGGTGTTGTACAGACAAAAGAGAGGCTTGATGTGGGGGAATAATATTAAGATTTATTACTAGAAAAATAAAGACTAAAGAATACTATATATACAACAATTCTAATTAAGCTTGCTTATCTTATGAAGCAAATGTTAGGTATTTACAAAAGCATCTCTCCCCCCTGTATCGGTCCAGGAGGAGAAAGTCTCTTCTTTTTGAAGCAATTCTGCAGCACTGTAAAGTTTGTCTTCTATTATCTTTAAGGCCACAACTCTGATTTGTCGTAGCTGGAGATTTCTTTCTCTCTCTCTCTCTCTTGGCCGGCTCTGCCGCATGATGACCTCAGGATTGGGCCTGTCCCTCCTCCATTCCAGCCAGGACTGGAGGCCAGGGGGNNCTCTTCCATTCTCTGCTGTCCTTTAGGGTCACAAATAAATTGCACCAGCATGGATCCCTCACTGGGACTAGAAGGTCTTACCCAGAACAACTTGCACCAGCGTAGGTTTCTTTCTCCAGGTCTCCAGCAGGACTCTGCTTCATCTCAGGCCTCTCATGAGGTGCCACAGCCTCCGTATGCTCTTGTCTGCTCTGGCCCAAGCTCCTCCATGAGCTGCTGGGGGGTCTTTGCAACCTACAGGTGGCAGGGGTTTTCAACTTTCAGTCTTTCCCCTGCTGGAGGGAGAGAGGGGGGTCTCCCCCTGCACTTCTGCTCTTTTCTCCTGCTCAACTGACCTTGGAGTACTCTGTTATCTCAAGTCCTCCTCTGTTCTCTGTGGAGCTGGAATTCCTTCTGCAGCACATTTCAGGCGGGCATTTTCTTTCTGGAGTTTTTTTCTCCACTCTGTTAAACGTCGGGACCAGAGGGGGGCTTCAGTGCCACACCTGCCCCCGGCCCATCGCTGGGGGAGAGGGGGCCCAGCCCCCACTTGGGGGCCTGCTGCCTCCCTCCTACCTCATGGCTTCCTAATTTGTTCTGCACAATCCACCTTCTCTTCGATTTTCTTAAATATGTCATTAGCAGATGCATTAGTAAAACTTTTGATTTGCTTTGCTCCAGAAATCCATCTGGACCTGACTATTTCAGCCCAGGGAGGCTTTTAAACCTATGACAACAGTATCTTCACTGATACTGTATTCCAGATAAAGAGACATCCCAACTTAAGAAATCTGTGTCATTCCAGATTCACGGTTACACCATGTGACTCATGCGAGACGTTCTCAGGTGGATGAGCAACCTCGAGTATGTGACAAAAAAGCAATGAAAACTCAGGCACAGGAAGTGTTTGTGGATTACTCTGAGCTCAGAGTAAGTCTAATTTCAATTTTGTTAATATTGACACAGGACAGTGTCAGTTTTCTTGTTACCCATATAGTTGTAAATTAAGTTGTTTGTTAACCAATGCCATTTCAAACAATTTATGGGAGGGATATACAGCTTGTGAAATAATTCAACCTGTAATGGATTATGACTGTTGTTTCCACATCTGTTCTAGACTGCTGCCCCTGCTTTTGGTGATTTATATTTTAGGAGATTGGGTTCTCTTCCTAATTTTTAGTGTAAAAGGGCATGTTAAATTTTTAGGTAGCCCACTGACAACCTGCTCGTGCTATTGGTTATTAATGTCTTAGCAGTTTTTATGATATATTGGGGGGAGGTTGTTTTGTTTTGCTGTTTGCATGCTTTCATTTATTAGGAAGTGGAAAAGGACCTTGATTTTTAGCAGTCATGGCTTTAAACCTGAAGTTAACAGGTTGATCTACAGCTCATCCTATATAAAATATTAATACCTACTTTTCCCAAATTCTTTCAAAATCCAGTGTTAGAATTTTGTATTCACACAGTCATAATGTCATAAGTTATCCCAGTCCCCCATAGAAGAGAAGTTGCTATCCTAGGTTAGAGTTGGGGAAATGGTCAAAATTGGGCCTAGATGCAGGGGCTAAAAGAGGTTCCTTTGCATGAACTAGAGAGGGTAGAAGAAGAACCTGACCTTCAGGGGATATTGCTGTGACAAAAATTCGGGAAATTGCTAGGCTGAAGTCCTAGAGGTTGGTCAAAGCAGAAGATGCGGCTGTTTACCTGCCTGAGAAAGGGAGTATTATTTGGATGCTTCTTCTGAGTGAAGAGAATGCGACCAGAGTGGAATCCCCTTTGGTGAAGAGGCTTGTCCACACAGCGTCTGTCACATTTTTAATCTGTGACCTAATTTGTAGAGGTTAAACTATCTTTTTAAGGCTGGTGTCCTAAAGAAGCAAATTTTATGGAGTTTTATTGTTCGTGCCTGCCTGTGCATGGAGAGAAGCCACATATGTTTCTCTAAAGTCAGGATGCTAACAGTGTGTGCTCCGGAGTTATTTCCCACTGGGATAATCATGTGGTGGAGCCCTCATAGATGTTTCAGCTTATATTTATTTTTCAGCTGTGAGGAGAGAGCTAGTCTTGAAACATGTCTTTTTAAAATACTTGTTTACTTAACATGGGTGCCACCTCTTTGGAACTCACCTGCAGTAAATAAGCTGGATGAACCTCCAAAATGTAACCGCTTGGTTTTTTATGGGGTGGGTTTTTTTATTATTTGTTTGTTTGGTTGCTTTGGTTGCTGGGGATTTTTTGTTTGTTTAATTGCTTGGTAATAGGCGTAGAACTTGATAAATAGAAGAGCATACAGTTACCTACGTAGCAGTAATTAGAAATGGTATTACATGCGATGTTGGGCACGCATCTCTGTCATGCCCTACATTTTGTGCCTGCAGCAGCTGAAAGCATGCTGCATGATTTTTGTGTGTCTTATCTGCACGTTGTATAGAATGACATGAGGGGAATGCTCAAATCTTGTGCTAGTTGATCTGAGGGAGTCTGAGTTAGTGGTAAGTGGTTGTGAGGCAGTAATATTTTCACTTCTTGAGGCTGCTCTCTTAAGCTACATCTTCACAGCCTCACACAACACACAGCCACTGTAAAGCCCCTAGCAGTGCTAGCTAATAATGCTAGTGTTGCTTTCTCATAGATTATCACATTCACACCTTTGGTAACAGAAAGGACTGTGTGAGAGATTGGTAAATTGCTACAGAGAGTCACTTTGCTAGTCTCTTGAGTTGAAAGGTAGGAGCTGACTGATGTTAGGCACAGTACACATTCAGCTGATGGCTAAAGGTGAGCACATAAGGCTACTTCCATTTCCGACTGGCACAGCTGTATCTGGAAGATCTGTAGCCTGGATTCCAAAGATACATTTTCCAGGTCCTGTATGGCATTTCTAACGAAATGCAATCATGTCTTTGCTGTAGCAGCTACTCTATAACAAAGTGGATTGTGTTGTTCCCTGGTGTTCTGGAGGCAGTTAATTGGCAATTATGATTGTTGACATTATTGAATGATGAGTAAAAAAATATTGCCTGAACTTTAAGCCTTCCTTTTCTCTGAAGTGTGAAAAATTAACCCATTTTCTCAAGTTAAATCTTGTCAGATATTTAATCAGTTCTCTGAAGTGCCACTTTTCTTTGACAATATAAGAAAACAGGATGTATCCTGTGCTATTCTAAACGGTAATTTCCACTTTTTTTTCTTCAGCAACTGTTGGATTCTATTGTTGAAGCAACTGAAAGCGTCAGTATATCGAGCATGGCAAAACTGTATTCTGTCCTTAGCCTGTGCATTTACCAACATCGAGATGATGCTGACAAAACTGAATTAGTGACGGTAAATTTTTTTGTCTTGTAACACTTTCTGTCACACATGGTTATGTGTGTGTGTGTATTATGCCTATGTATGTGTGCACTGTGAACATAGCACTTATTTAGCATTACTCTTTACTGCTTAGTTGCCTGTGCTACAAGACTTTTTCATTTTAGTCTGGAAGGCATTTATCCATATTGCAAAACCATTGTTGTATTTGGCATAAATCACAGAATATGCTGAGTTGAAAGAGACCCACAGGGATCACCAAAACTTGAGCCTGCCCCTGCACAGGACCATTCCCAGAGTTACACCATGTGCCTGATAGTGTTGTCCAAACACTCCTTGAACTCAGACAGGCTTGGTACTGTGACCACTTCCCTGGGGGGCCTGTTCCAGTGCCCAACCAGCCTTTGTATGAAGAACCTTTTTCTAATATCCAACCTAAACCTCCCTGACACAACTTCAGGCCATTCCCTTGGGTTCTGTCATTGCTTACCACTACCTCTCCTCCCCCTCTCACGACGAAGTTGTAGAGTATGATGAGGTCCCCTCTAAGCCTCCTCTTCTCTAGGCTAAACAGACCAAGTGACCTCAGCTGCTCCTCATACAGCTTCCCCTCAAGGCCCTTTACCATCTTTGTTGCCCTCCTTTGGACACTCTCTAATAGCTTAATATTGTTGGCAGCTTCAGCAGGAATAGGCTTGAAGACAATGGGGCCACCCACACAGGCCTCTCAAAGCAGTTAACCTCACTCTGCCTTCTCCAGAACCTTTTCAGAGATGGGGGGGCTGAGAAAAGAGGGTTATTTTCTCAGTATGACACTTCCTCCTTCTCCCCTTGCAGGCAGTCACACACAGTAACACTTGTGTAGTAATCATCCCAGGAAGGGATTTGTTTATGTTATATCCGAGCTTGTCAGCTTTTGTGACTGGACCTGATTTGTTTGTTTGATTTCTTCTTTTACCTTAAGCCTAAAGCAAAAAATATCTCCTATTCAGAGTGACTGTGCAAGTCAGGCAGGAGCAATCTCTACTGTATGAAGACAGAGACTTTAACAAGTACTTATTCAGAGTGCAGAACAGAAAAGTTCCAGCTTTCAGTTGTGGCTCTTCAGGAACTGGCTTCTTTATCATTGTTCAAAGTACCATTGATAGAGATCCATTGTCCCTTGATACAGATCCCTGAAGTCTCTCTAGCCTACTCTCTATTTTGGGTGCTTAAAGATGAGTTTGAAGCTAATAGGTCTAGAAAGATGTTGGGATGGTGGTAGCACCACCATATTGGCTAAATATTACTGACAATTGTATATATGTACAGATTCTTGACTCTTTGATGAAGAAGTAAACTTATATTTAAACTGACTCCTAATTTGTCTTTTTTTTAATCAGGATATGAAGAAAGAAATTGCAGCCCTCTGTTGTCTGTGATACTTGGCTTCAGCATATTTGACATACTCTAGTGTTCATATATGGCTCCCAAATAGATAAGTTGTAATTGTAGCCAGTATAGAAAAAAGAATAGAAGAAAGAAGCCTCTTTAAACATATAACTGAAACCAGACATAACAGAACCGGCGACACTTGGTGAAACAACTAAGGTAACACCAGATTAAAAGGAACAAAACAAGGCCATCTTGTCAAACTAGGTAAGGGTAATTCTGACAGTAGGAGATAGTGCCCACTGGCTCAAAAAATGAAGACACTGCCTGAAGAAAGAAGGGCAATAGCTCAAAAGAAGATTGAGCATGTGGGCCGATTAGCATGTGAAGTGACAGAACCATTTAACCAATAGAAGACTAATTAATAAGAGGACTATGGAATTTGGAGCCAATGAACATTTAGCGATTTTGCTAAGAATAGTGAAATGTTGTGATAGTCAATATGCTGGCTTTGTGGATTTACCACATAGCATGCCTTTCTACAAATAAATCAAATACCTCGACTCTGTGGGTGGATCGGCTTCTTGAACACTGGGTGAAAGAACTCGTTTCGTGACAACAATATTTTCTTTTCATGAAAACAATATGAAATTCTTCTAAAGCTATTGATTCTGTAAGAATCTGCCACTGTAAGACAAGGGAACTGCTTATTTTTTTCCTCCAACTTCATTTCTAATGAAGAGAAGCGATCTGAGAAGCCAGGAGTAACACACAGCGCTTGTGACTCCGGCTGCCCGTCGCCTCCCGGGGGTGGGTGAGGAGCGCTCGCCTGCCCCGTTCCCGTCACCCAGCGGCCCTTCCCAGCAGCAGCCGGTGCAGGCTGGTGCGGGGTGCACAGCACCCCTTCTCCACGGCTCCAGCTCCGAGTTCGTGCCCTTGGAGCTCTCCCCTCGCTCAGCAGCCGCCGCATCTGGATGTGCTCCGGGTGCGCCCCGGCCGCCGCCAGAGCCGCGGCATCAGGAGTGGCAGGAGAGCGACGGGGCCGTGAGTACCGGGGCGGGGGGCGGGAGGCGCTGGGGGTGAGCCCGGGGAGCGGGGGGAGGAACCGTCGGCAAAGGCGTTCCGCTGCCGGCCGGGAGCCTTCGGGAGCTGTTGGGAGGAGCTGGGAAAGCTGAGTCCCGGCGCGAAAGCACCGCAGACCGGTGTCCCGTGGAGGGAGAAATGGGGAGAACCGAGTGTGCAGGTAAGCGCCTGCAGCTGCCGTCGGGAGCGTTGTCGCGGCCGGACTGGCCACCCCAGCGCCACCACTGTTCCGGGCCGTCCCGCGGCTGAAGTGGGTTCGGCACAAGCCCTGCTCGCGGGGGCTCTATCGACATACGAGAGTATTCCCTGGGGCACCTGCAACCCTGGGAATATAAGCCTTTTGCACCGCCTTGTGGTTTGCTGTATTTGTCTTTCCCTTTCCCGTTTATTTTGATGCAGTTTCTTGTCTGAAAAGTTATCTTATGAAGATTAGCTTAGAGACTGCTTTGCTTCAGTTGTGATAATGGTCACAGGGAGAGTGCTTGCCATTTTGATGAAAAAAATTCGTAAAACCCAGTGCTCGACACAAAATATACGTGACCTGTGAGTGCATTCTAGATGGCCTGAAGTACCCGTAAAATACTCCTTAGTCAAGTGTTTATAAGCACTACTTTGAATGCTTTTAGAAATCAGGGCTCATTTGTACTTAATTAAAGAGGATAACCTAACCTGGTGAAAACGTTACTTAAGCTTTTTATAATCTTGATCTACCCTAATAAAGAAGAGACAAGTCATATGACTGTAAAGGATATCAAGTAGGCTGTGCTTTCTGCATCTTAGTGTTGCTAATTAAATAACTGATTAATTTCACTTTGAGGAGTTCTGTGTTTTTAACATAGCCTTCAAAAGCTAAAACTTTTCTCTGCTATTTCTAAGTCAGGATCATCTCTTCAGGCTGTTCTTAATTTTTGTGGAAAATAAAGACAAACCAGATCCAACTCAGAAGTGATCTACTCTTCAGCAGAGCCTTGCCTTGGAGTGAGGCTTGTCATGACATCCTGTTCAGATTCTAGCTTTGACAAAAGCCCGGAAATATTAAGGGAAAATGTCAGTTGACACTTGATGAGGTATTGTATTTCTAGGTGTTCCATACCTATTCAATTTATACAATGAAAAGAGAAGCATGCACAGTGAGTCATGTCATGGTAAATCTACAGCTAAAAGTCCGCAGGGGAATGTGAGTATGTTAATGTCAGTGCCAGTACCTTAGAACTTAGAACTAGACTCATTCTTCTTTGTAAAAGTCGTGTTCTTGCATAAGAAACATATATATCTTCACAGTTTTCTTGAGATCCCTCTTTCACTTTTTACTGGGATCCCTTTCTACTGGGATATTAGTTGCCCTGTTGAGACATGAAGATTAGCATCTTGAAGAACAAGTGTTCTTTAAAAAATGTGTGCATATGGTCTGCAGCAGACTTGAGGTCTGAATCCTCCTGGGGGTCTGCAGGCTTTTCTTTGCATGATGTGGAGCACCACATAAACCTGGTGAAGTTCCCCGAGGGAGTGTCCCTGAAGTCTCCAGGGGGAACTATACAATGCAATGCAATATAACATTTCTTTACAATACTTCTAATTCAGCAATCCTTTTCTCCTTTCCTCTGTCCTCCTTAATGTAGGCAGTTGGCAAAGCCAAAATCAAGTCCAAAAAAAGAAGACTATAAAGAAGGTAAGTAGTAGTCATTCCTTTTTAGCCTGGTTTCTGAGGAGGATTGCATTTGGTCACTCTGTCTATTTAATTTGGCCCCAAAACATTCTGAGTTCATCAGCCAAAGTCAGCTGAAATTGTGAGAATAGCTATCACTAAGATAGTGAATTTCCTCTGAGTTTTACAAAAAGAGGTAGGTGCAAATAAGAGGGAATGCTATTGATTTCTTTAAGACTTGGAAAGAGTGCAGTGTGAATTCCTGCCTGGTCCTAGACACTAGAGTAGGAACTCATTAGTTCCTTAGCTCAGGTTTCTTTGTGACATGGATTTTCTGGAGCCTGCAGAGCACAGATTAATTGTAAATCATTCTTGAAGTAGGAAGGAATTTTGTAGTGTTGTAATGATGCCCCAGAATTTTTAGGATTTTTAGCTTTTTGTAGATTTTAAAGTAACTGTGTAGCAAATATAGATTTTTATGTAGTTGTACAGTCTCACTTTAGAAGAGTAGTTGTCACTTAAGAAACTGTATTCCCTCATTTCATGTGGAATTTTCTAAATTCTTTAGGCTTGTTTAGGCTCCTTTCAATGCAGGACTATAGTAAATACATTCTGTTTAAGAACATATGTACCCCAGCCCTGAACAAGAAGATACCTTCATAGTCAAAGCAACCTTCAAGCCCGGAACCTTGGAGAAACTCCAGAGACAGTACATGTCATGAAGAAGAGGAAGATGAGGAAGGAGGGGATCTTGGGACCTCCAACTCAATTTCTGGGAAGGCGTGCGGGGCAGCAGATCTGAGGAGGATCTAGGGGAGATAGTTCTTCTATTAGATCATAAATTGTAGAACCACTGGACACGAGTGCACTCCTTTGTACTCTTTGTGCCAGAAGGCCCTCATTAAAGACCTGCTCTGTATCTTATCTATACTAATAATTGACTGGTGAGACTTTTTCTCCCGATTTTAGGCAACAGTAACACACGAGTTAAAAAGTAACTTGGCCACAGGACTCACAAACCTGAAGCTGATTGTATTACCTTGGAACTGGATTTCTGTGCTGAGTACACAGGTGGGCTGGGTGCCCTGAGGCTGCTTGCTGGCCACTGGAAAAATCCATTATCTCCAGGCAGCATTCTGCCATCCATGGGCTGAGCACAGAAATGGGCCTGAAATGCCCTTGTAACTCAAGTTCTACTTGTTACTTACTGAGCTCAAACTTAGTTTCATAGAGATCAAAGCCTATCTTTGTTTAAAGTGACACGGTGATGTCTCTATTACTTCGTTGTTTCCACTTTTCCAGAGAAAAGTAACTGGAATAAATTTGCCCCCTGCATGGAACAGAAGTTGAATGCTTGTTGTCATCAGATTGGCTTTCGAGTCTATTAAAAAGGTGCTGTACAAGTCAGGCTTTGAAACAGGTAGTTTAAACTTAAGTGCTTTAATTTGAATGCTGTGGTCATCACAATGATTTTCAATTCAGTATTTAAAGAAGAAAATCCATCCACTGCAGATTTTTTTGTTTGTTGTTTTACTAGAGCAACAGTCAAATAAAGGGAATAACTTGCTTACTTTCTCAAAGTGTCTTATATAGCATTGCATTTCAGTCAACAGAATACTGAAGGCCAGAGAGATTTCAGAAAACAGGAGAATAACATATTTTTCCCATTTATCCTTAGTCCTTTTTTGCAACAACTAAGTTGAAGACTTTAGCATACTTTCCAGCAGAAATTTCTGTCAAAGCCATTCCTATTGATATTTAGACCTTTCCCTTATGCAGCACACTTTGACAGCTCTATTTTTTTTTTTCTCAGAATTGTCAAATCATTTTACTTTGTGGTCTTGAGCTCATTCTGAACCAAAAATGTTATGGCATTGTTTTGAATTTACTTTCAAAAGCTGCTGAGAATAAACACAACATCTGCCAAAACATGTCAGCTAAGTTTTATCCTATTTATTTCAGTCTTTGTAAAAGATGCCTTTCACATTTGCGGCCTACACTTGTTGCAGTCAGTGGTTGGACTAGGTCAGCAGAATTGCTGCAGAAAGTGCATGTGAAATATCAAAAAGTCACCCAAATATGAAAATATTCAGGACATTGAATTGTGGTCTTCTGCTTTGTCACCAGCATAAGAAGTTTTCAAATTTGCTGTTGGAAATGGCATGTCCTCTGTGCATTCATTGCCATGCCTGCTGTCTTAATGTGGTTGATAAAGGTTGCTGTTCCACTAATAGTCCAGCCTGGGTATGTGTTCCGAGGTCTAAAAATGCATTGCTAAAAGTAGTTCCTTTATGAATTTGTCTCCCTTCACTTTCTGTCTTGATTTTGACTCTTTCTTTGTTTGCTATTATTGAATTTCTGTTCAGCATATATATTTTATTAGACTGACCAAGACATTACAAAACTTGCCTGAGTTACAAGGGGAAATCTTTGCTAAAATTGAGGTGTTTTTAAGGTGTGTTTAATGAGAGTGATTATGGGATTCTTTCTTAATTTTCTCTTAAATGAGCTCTGTCAGCATTCTCTGAGGACACTAAAACTGGGCTTGATATCTAAGAAGCAGTCACACAAAGATGTAATGTAAAGTTCTTGTATGGTGAAACAGGGAATTTTTACTTGGACTGCATAAATTATGTTCCAAGTCTGGCCACAGTGTCACTCTAAGGAGTTATTCTTAGCTACTTAGTTGACAACACTTCCAGCATCTGCTTCAATGCAGTAATCCCCAGGAGAGACTCCTATATCCTTGAAACATGACTTGTATTTCTTATTTTGCATGGGTGATACAGAAATTCTTATTTGTTTGAGTCCAGATTATTCAGTGTGCCTTGTAGCAGCTGCTATCAGGTTCCTAACCTTAACTGGGATCTTGTTGAAGCACATGCAGTCCTTGACCATGTCACAGTATTTCTTCCGAAAATCTTGATCACATAATGCAGACATGAGAGTGAGTTTCTGGTAAGACATGCTGAGATATCAGCATCATGTGAAGATGTCTTGAAAAGTTTTAAATGACCTGTCACCACGATTTCTGCATGGTCAATGGTGCCACTTAGCCACCTCTGGCTGAGAACTGCACAAACCAGCACCTTTGGATAGGGGGTGTCAGCCAGAACCCTCAAAGGCAAGGGTATGTCTCAGATCACACTTCTTTTAATGTCTTGTCTAGTTGAAACATATTCCTTTACCCAGGCCTAACATAACAGTTTTCAACTAAATGCTGAAAGTCTCATCAGACAAGTCCAGAGAGGGTAGAAAAGAAAGTCACTTCCTTTTAAGCAGTACTGGAGACAGAGAAGCCTCTATCCCTCTCTGATACCTTACTTCACCAGCTGGAAAGTCCATGGATTTATATATTAGTCTTGCAGCCTTCGGCTGTGGTTTCTAAGTGCTCCTAGCTGTCATCCAGAAAAACATGTATATATTTTTAAATCCAATGAATTTAATTAGTACAGTTGTAAAAGACAGAGTTATTAATTCTACAACCTCCCCATACCTTTCCAACCGCTTCAGCTGAAGGCTGGGTTGGTACTGGTACTTTCGCCTTCCTAGTCTGTCCTTTTTATGAGGGCCAGGCAGCCTCCATCTGCTCCAAGATAGTAGTGGAGCCCTCTGAGAGGAGTTTTCCTGGGACCAGCGGAGGCATCAGGAACCAGCAGCCCTAGGTAAATCACCACAGCCTCTGTGGCCAACCCCACACCCTGTGCATTTACTATAAGAAATGTTATTTCCCTGTTTGTTCTGTAACACTAGCTGAGGTGGTCTAACAAGCTGACAGTTGAAAAGCTAATTTCCTTAGAGCCAGAAGGCTTTTCTGCTCCAGACCCAAGCTGGAGTAAGGTGAATTTGATGTAAGTTAGCAGTTCAAAACAGAGATCTGTCAGAGGAACAGGCACAAGTAAACCTGCAGGTCACCACAGAGTGCTGCTGCTGATCAGTGAGCAGCTGACTGTGAGCTGATCTGAAGAATGTAAAAAGTGAGAAACTGGGAGACAGGCAGGAAAGCAGCATTCATCTTTGTCTGTTGGGTTTCAATATAGATTAAGAACTCTTCCTCGACTTACTCAAAGTACTACTTTGAGTTTGCAAATCCAACTTTAAATTAAAGTTGTACTATAGTGAGGCTTGCTGGAGTGAATTCCATTGAAAGCAGTGGGTAGGCTCACATTAACACAGGGTTTTATTTCTTTATTGGCTTGAATCATATATAAGATGGTAGGGTCTTGTTTGAACTTTCATTCCACATATATGTTAATGCATTTTAGAACACCCTGCCTACATTTTAGCCCATTGAAGATCCGTTGAGGGTGTTTTTCTTAAGTTTCTTAAGTTTCTAAAGCATTCTCATTAAATTTATGAAAATGCATCTCCTAGAATATTTTCACATATGAAAAAGAAGCTTTTGTCCCTTTACACTGTAGTAAACAAAATAACTTGGTTTAAAATTAAACTATTGCATTAATCTCTTTTGACACCAGAACTTGTCTATCAAAAATTTTCCTAAATGTATTTTTTGAGACTTTTTAGCTTTTTTTGTCTTACTGTAATTGCACATAACATCTCTTCAGTCTTTTTCTTTGTGCACTGAAGTCTCCCAGTAATCACTGCAGTATTTAGTACTCCTCTGCCTCATGTCATCAGTAGCTGCTGTAATCTGTGTTTCTGGATAAAAATAATGGGAGTTTTCAAGTATGTGTTCTCAAAGCAAGGGAATTGCATGACAGTGTAGCAGTCTCAGGACAAACTGAAAGCCTATGGCACAAACACACAAATTAATACAACTAGGAAGCAAGAATGAGTCCTTTTTTCTCTCACAGCTTCTCTTACTGTTTCAGCAGCCTGAGGAGGAACTGGGCAGCAGCTTATCTGAGCTGTGCTTTCTCCCAGAATTTGGTGTCCCTTTAGTCCCTTAACTGTCTGTTGCAGGTGCATTGCACTGGCTCATTGCTCTGAAGCAGATGGAAATATGCTGCTAAGGGAGCTGCAACTTCTCCTGCCATCCAGGGCACAACCTCTGATGAAAAAGCTGACTCCACTAGTTTTGCATCAATCAATCCCTGTCTCTGTGTACAGGGTATCTGGGAGAAGAGAATGGAACAGATTTGATGTGGCTCTGATGACCCTATACATGCTTGTAGGTCAGTCCTAAGGCTGATGCCCTGGGAGTGCCTGACACTGGATCTCTCCCTTTACAGTGCCTCACCGTCCAGTCTGCACCTGCTTTTCTGTTCTGTGATTTGCAGAAACACTTGCCAAGCTGGTTTGTAGCCTTTGTTCTCATCTCCATCATCAGTGTCACCCTTGAAGATCTGATGCTGTCCTGTAAAGGGATCAGGCTTGGTTTTATGTTGCTGGTAACTGATACCTCCTACAAGAATGATTTTTTTTTAAAGGGTGCAAGAGGTGGAGAAAGGATTTCTCCAAAGACACTGGGAAAAATGGCTTGCCTTTAAATCTCCACATTTTTGGCTCTTCAACATGACAAGAGACAAAGCAGGGAGTCACTCTTCTCTTTTAATGTGTTTAGTGATCAAATCATTGGCCAGCAAGATATGGTAGCAGGGCTTCAACATCATCTCACTTCTGTCTGAGATAGTAAGAGAGTCAACCTGATTATTAAGGAGTAAACTGTGTTATCCTGCTTTTGATGTGCAGCAATCCACCCCACCTGTGTGGTGTTTTTTTGATCAACCTGCAAGATTTCCTCCCGCTTATCCTTTTGCCACACTAGTGGTCCATTCGCTTACCATTCGTTGTGCTTTCAGAAAGGGAGTCATTCTGTACATCCCTCAAAGACTGCATAAAAGTCAGTATAGATGTACTAGGGGTCAATGTTCTTGGCTTCGTTCTTTATAGCACTCCAAACTGCTGTAAGTTCACCCACCTGGATAGTCCTTTCCCACTCTGTGGTTATCCTATCCCTGGAGTCAATATACAGAACAATTGCTCAATATTTCCATGTCTTACCTTATCTTTTGAAGAAGTTGTCAGTAAACCATATGTTTTTCATCTGGGAGTTAATTAGGGGAGCTGTTTCTATGGGGGAACTTACAGGGAATCCATCAGGGTCAGTGTTTAGTATTTGCTGTATTGGAAGGTCTTTTGGTGGGCCTTTTGTAACATCATGTGTGTGACACTGGTATTCTGTGTGTACATACCACTCTTTGGCAGTTTCATGTTTGGCCAACCCTGGAGGGGCTCGAATACCCACTGTCACTGCTTTTAGCACCTTAAAGGGGCCTCCTAACACAATGGATTGGCATGGAGTTATTTTGTCCACCTACTGCAAAGCTGTGCTTACTACAAGTAGCCCCTTTTCCCAAACTGAATGTAATTTTTCTCAGTTTTTGAAGCTTCAGAAATAGAATTCAATAGGTTGTGTAGGCCCTCTGGGTCCCCCTTGCTACATATGAATTGATAAGCCGTGGATGGCAAAACCCTATTGCATATGCAAGGGGTCTGTGGGATGTATATATATGCCAGCTTCAAAGATAAGCAGTTTCAAAGCCTCCTCATGGGCTTTTGTCCAATCCCAAACAATCCTTTTCCTTGTCAGATCATATAGAACATGGGCAATTGTGGAAAAGTTGGGAATATGTTTTCTCCAAAATGGTAATAGTCCTATGGCATGTTGCAATTCCTTTTTATTTCCTGTCATTCCAATCTTATCCAGAGTGGTTAATGTCTCTGGCGGAATACCTGTTGTCACACTTTTCCACCAAATGCCTAAGAATTTTACGTAGGAGGAAGGGAACTGAACCTTCTCAGTTGGCATTTGGAGTCTCAAACTCTTCAATTTTCTTTGTCTGAGTCTGGTCTACCACCTCCACCTCTGGGCAACCAATTAACATGTCATCAATAAATCCTCAGCTCCTCTTCTGGGACAATTTGGGCCAGTTCTTGAGCTAGAGCATAATAGGCAAGGGTGGCTGGATACCAATATCCCTGGGGAAGTTGAGTAAATGCATACTTCCCATGTAAATACAAACTGTTCCTTGTCTGATTCTTGCAGGAGGACCATAAAAAACATATCTTTCATGTAGATAGTTGCCAGAACACAGTGATCTTGTTCCTAGATAGCCAAAATCAATTCAGCCATCAAACCCATGCCAGTTAAAGGGCCTGTATTTGCATTCGGATGCTGGTAGCCAATGGTCAACTGCCACTTCCTGGTAGGTTTATGCACTGGCCAACAGGAGACTGAGCAGGGATAACTGACTCCCGTGAGTCACTAATTACAGGGTTAATCCCTTCCTTTGCTCCCAAGGGTAGAGAATAAGGTTTCACATTTGTTATCTTGGAGGGAGGCAAGAGTGGTGCTGCTTGTAGTAATGGGACTGTGAGATGGGCAAGTCTGAACTCCCATCTCCTTCCCCTTGAATCATTCCATGCCTGCCCCTTTAGTAGATCCAATCCCAAAATATTCAGAGGCATATCCCCTATTATCATAAGTGTTTCTGTGGGAAAATTTTCTCCTATGTAGTGGGTTTCCATGTCTGGGTTTTGGTAGTCAGGGTCCTACAGGGCTGGCTTCTGTTAGAAGCTGCTAGAAGCTTCCCTGTCCTATGGAGCCAATGCCAGCCAGCTCCAGGATGGACTTCGTGCTGCTGGTCAAGGCTGAGCCAATTAGAAGCAATAGCAATGCCTCTGTGATAACGTATTTAAGAACAGAAGGTTGTTGTGTGGAAAGAATTCCAGCCAGGGAAGAGTGGAGTGAGAACACGAGATAACAACATAGACACAAAGGAGAGGGAGTGCAGAAGGAGGGGGAGGAGGGACCCCATGGGAGCAGGGGAAGGACTCAGAGCTGAGGCCCCTGCAGCCCGTGGTCCAGACCATGGTGGAGCAGCTGTGCCCCTGCAGCCCATGAAGGACCATCAGGCTGCTGAGAGCCCCCTGCAGCCCATGGAAGAGCCCCTGCTGGAGCAGTTGGATGCATGAAGGAGGCTGTTACCCCATGGGAGGCCCAGGATGGATCAGGGTCCTGCAGGAGACCTGTAGCCCATGGAGAGGGAAACCCATGCTGAAGCAAGTTTTTCCTAGGTAGGACTCATGTCCCTGCCAGGGACCCATATCAGTACAGCTCATCCATGAAGGACTGCACCCCATGGAGGAGTGACTCATGGGACAGCACATTGGGAAGAACTGCTGCCTGAGGGGTGGACTCACATTGGAGAGGTCATCAAGGACTGCCTCCCATGGGAGGGACCCCACGGAAGCAGGGGAAGGACTCAGAGCTGTGCCTTCCGCATAGCCTTTGGTGAAGGCCATGGTGAAGCAGACTGTCTGTCTACAGCCCAGGGGGTTCCATTGGGTTGCAGAGACCTGACTGCACCCCATGGAGGAGTAACCCACAGGATAGCAGACTGGGAAGAACTGCTGCCCGAGGGGTGGTCCCACACAAAAACTGACTGCAATCCCCATTCCCTGTCCCCCTGCACTGCTGGGGGTGGAAGAGAGAGAACAAGGAAGGAGGGGTGAGGGAGAGGTGTTTTTAAGATTGTTTTATTTCTCACTCATCGGCTTTTATCCTGTTAGCAATAAATTTAAGTCTTATCCTGTTAGTAATAAATTTAAGTATTATCCCAACTCTGAGTCTGTTTTACCTGTGTTTTACCTCTCCCAGCTCTTATCTCTACTCATGAATCCTAAGCTGGTTTTTTTCCTCTCTCTCCTCTGTCTAGTTGCAGAGGGAGAGTGAGAGACTGACTTTAGTGGATATCTGGAATCTGGCCAGGATCAATCCACTACACCTGGAAGCCAGAACTTCACCCTAGATGTTCATTGAAGTCTTGAGTTTCCAAAAACATCAATCACTTGAATTCATTCATCTTGTGGCTTCCTTATTGTGCAGAGCAGACACAAGTCCACATGTCAGCGAACTCTTACACTTTGTTGTAAAAGTATCACCTTATCTCTTGCAACTGTTGAGTCTCAGAAGTGTTTCCTGACAAGATTTTGCAGCTAACTTTAACAAGCTTCCAACTCCTGCAGCAAGTTGTGGAGTAAGGGGTAGAATATGATTTCCGCACTTGCTGGGATAAAATTAGAGAGGAGAGAAATAAAGGAGGAAATGAGAGAAAGAGAAGAGCAGAGAACTTTAGATCCAGCCTTTAGATCCTGTATTGATCCTCACACTGTGGATAGTCTGGATGTGGGGTCAACAAGGAGAGAGAGAGAGGAGAGCGAGAGGAACTGATCCACTTTCTTTTATAGTTTACCTGGCGTGTGCCACTTATGTAAAATAGATTTTTTTGTGCCATTTCCGCCATAGGGTTTGTGCATGTGCAGTCAGCCCTTTGGGGCCCTCCAGGAAATGATTTGAGGAACATGTGCTGTGCTCATTAAACGTGTCTTACAGACTTAAATGTAATTATCTTCAAATATACACTGTTTTCTGTAAAATTCGGTAAAATTTTGTTTCTTTATACCAATGTTTTAAGCGGTTATTTTTCACTAATGTAAACCAGAACTAGGACTTTTTTGCATTTACACTTGAATTTATGCTAGAACTGCTTTTCTAGTCACTTCTTCACTGCATTGGGAAATTGAATCAAATTGGATTGTGATTTAATATGCTAGTCACATTGGGATTAGAATCAAATCAGTAAGCAGAAGACAGAAAAATAAATTTTATATTGTGAATAAGACAAAATAAAACCAATTGTGAAGTCTAATTACTGGAAATAAACCTGATATATTACTGTCTCTTTTCTTTAGTACTGAGAGAAAACAGTTCTTTTTAAATCATGAGTCCATGGACCTTATTAAATGCAATATAAAATCTTGGGAAAGAGTTAATGGAAAAATATTCTAATATTTAAAACATTTGAGGCCTTCTTACTCCCGTTTCATCTCTCTCTAAAGGTTTTCAGCATTTCCTGTATTGTAGCACACTGAATCAACCAATGAAGGGTATTGGGATTCCTTGATCTGCCTGGCTGGTTGCCTGAATCACATTGTGCGAGTTACACTGATCAATCCCAATGATTAAGTACTAGAGACATACTTTCTTTTAAGACTCTCTTCTTTTTGAAGATGCAAAGACACAAATGATCTTAGATGAATATTTTTAAAAGATGTAAAATCTTATGGATGAATCATCATCAATTCAAACAAATTTGTACAGCAATTATGTGAGCTCTATATCATTGATCAGGGATTTGCATTTTTAAAGCCAGGATCATAACTACAGACATCTAATTAAGCTGAATACTTATCAAGGTAGTCAGAGTGTTTTTCTGCACCATTAACTCAAGAAACAGATCAGCAAGTATCATACCCAGTGCAAAAATGAAGTCAGTCATTCACAGACTCACAACAATGTTGGTTGGAAGAGCCTCTGACGGTCATCAAGTCCCATCTGCTGCTCAAAGTGGCACCATCACCAACACTAGACCAAGTCAGCTGTGTTGATGTCTAGGCATAGATCTGGGAAGCTTCCAAGGATGCAGATTTCACAGGCTTTCTGGGAAACCTGTGCTACATTCCCAGTGAAAATGTTTTTCCTAATGTACAACCTCAGTCTCCCTTGCTGCAGGATGTGGCCCCTTTATGTATCATTTACCGCTGCTGAGGAGCTGTTGGCTTTGTCACCTTTGCCATTACCCTTCAAGTAACTGCTGGTTGCTCTTGGAGTTTCTCCTCTTTGCCCAGCTCCTGCAACCCCTTCTCATGGTGCTTTTGGTCCTGTGCCTTGCCTCTTAAACTGGGGAGCTCCAAGCTAGAGCATAGCAACTTTCCTTGATGTTCTGACCAAAGACTTCACACAGCAGTTTGCTTTATATATGAGAAGAGTAGCAAAATGGAAAAAAAAAATATCCTTATTTTAAAATATTGGGAAACAACAGGGTATTAGCAGGCTTCAGAAAGTGACTTCAGGGTTAAAGCAAGTCCTTTCGATGAAAAGACCAGCTCTGAGACCAGTAGTAGCAATGTAATGAAGCAAATAGCATGCCAGGGGAATGATCAAAAAAGAAGCAGAGAACAACAGAGCCCAGCACCCTGCCATTTTGCAAGTCAAAACAAGTATGTTCCATTTCAGTCCTGTTTCAGAAGGACTTGCTAAAGAAGATAAAAGAGTTGCAAAGACCAACAAAGACTGACTCCTTACTGGTCACAGACACTAAGTAGTTTAGAATATCATCAGCCTGGAAAAGTAACAACTGAGTAAAAAGGCAAAAAAAAGGTTGGTAAAATTGTGAATAGCATAGATGAAAGTGGACAGGGAAAATTTTTTCCTCTGTATTTCTCAAGACAGTAACTAGTAGATGTCATATTTACAGTTAGCAGAAAAAGCAAAAATGAAGGTGTCTTTAACAAAATAAGTAGTTAATCCAGAATTTGTTTCTTACCACTGGATGTTGTGAATGCTGGAAATCTACCACGAATCAAAACCAAAACCTGGACAAATAATGGAAAATCCATTATGGATTAGTAACTGCTAGTGATACAGATTGCTAGAGGATAAGAAAGTATCCTGGGAAAATATTCACCACATACTTGCTGTCCTATGTATATTTTTATTAAGCATTTGCCACTGGCCAGTGTTGGAGGAAGGACACTAGGAACTAGAATACTGATTGGTGATGCCGTGCAGCTGTTTGATATGTATGTTTTGTGTAGTTACGAAAATCATGTTTATGATATCCATTTTTTCTCCTGAATTTAAATTAAATCAAAAAGACCGTGATACGTAGATTTCTAAATCCTCCACAGAAACAGCACTTCTGTCCTGTTAACACCAGTCCAAACTTCAGTGATGTGAATGGAAAGTTGTGAGCTGACTTTTTTATTTATAATAAAGTCCAGTGGGGATATGCTAAGTGAGAAACAGGCAGTTTGGAAAGTGAATTCACTGTCAAATATTTGTTATATCTTAATCCTCCTGAAACCTCTCCTGAAGGGAAGTAAAATAATAAGAAAGCTTTGTAGCCTTTCTGCTGTTTTATGTGTGTTTTTGTTCCCAATTAGCAAAAATTTCCCCTTCCATGTATAGACATTTAGCTTATGAGCTCTATTAACTTAGAGGCAAGGCTTCAAAATATCTGGTTACAGCTTTTCTGGGGCTGGAAAAGTTTTTTTGGGGACACTGTGTTTCTTGTTGCCTAAAATGGTTTGGGAGAAAAAAAACTCTGGCCAAATTAGGTAGAGGTAAGATAAGGAATAAAAGGTTTTAATGAGCTCACTCTCCCGATCACGGGTGTTACAGTTTTATAATGATTTCTACCCAATCCCATTAGTCCACGATTAAGTTCTGCCCCCTGGCACTCCTCCTGGGGGATTTGGGTCTGGGGTCTTTTTGGGACCCCCTCTTCCTCATCTTCGTCTTCCTCGGAGCACGTGTTGTTCTTGGAGGTTCTCTGAAGCTCTGGGCTTGAAGGTTGCTGTGTCTATGTCCATATCTTCTTACGCAGATTTTGGAGTGTTTTCTACAATTCTACCTTGAAAATAAGACTAAACACGTTACTGGAATTCAGCGGAATTGATAGGGCAAATGGGCAACAGGGTTTAGTGAGTGCAACTGCTATGCCAAAGGGCAAAAGCCTGTATTCTACTACACAAAGCTCTACATATAACTACTTTAAAAATCTATAAAGTTAAAAAATCCAAACTTTAAGGCATCATTCTGATACTGAAAATGAAAGTGTTTTTCCTAAGGTCAGCACGTGCTCACTCTCTACAAGTCTCTCAATTCACCACAATTCTACAATTCACTCTCTACAACTACCTGAGAGGAGGTTGTAGCCAGGTGGGGGTTGGTCTCTTCTCCCAGGCAACCAACAGTAAGACAAGAGGGCACGGTCTCAAACCTGCCAGGGGAGGTTTAGATTAGATATTAGGAAGACATTCTTTACAAAGAGGGCAATCAGGCACTGGAATGGGCTGCCCAGGGAGGTGGTGGATTCTCCATCCCTGGAGGAATTTAAGAAGAGACTGGATGTGGCACTTAGTGCCATAGTCTAACTGCGGTGGTAGTGGATCAAGGGTTGGACTGGATGATCTCAGAGGTCCTTTCCAACCCATCTGATTCTATGATTCTATGCTTTAGTTTTGCACATCAGCTCCAGTCCTCTTCAATACTATAGAAGTGGTTTACATTCTGCTACCAATACAACTGTGAGACATTTTTTTCCCTCACATTTTAGTGTAAACTTCTCAATGAAAGTAGCAGAGCCAATTTCAAAAGGCTAAGTGAAGATATTTTGCAAACATTGTGCTTTAAATTAACTTCAGCACATGAAGCCACACCCTTAGAGCACACTAAACAAAAGCTGAATAAATATCTAGAAAGTCACACAGCTTTTTCCTCTCTGCATCCAGGATCAAAAGCCACTGAAGTTCTTGAGGAACTTTCTATTTGACATCAAAGGGCTTTGCATCCAAACTAGTTGTGGGATGTGATTAATTCCTGTAGCGACTCTGATATGGACTTTTAGCCCATTTAGCAGATTCAGTCATGTGTGTGGGTGTTCAGGGCTCTTGCACTTCAGTGGGTATACTTGTCCTGCATATGGTTTAACCTTTTTGCTAATGTGAGTAAGCACTTTAATTTCATGTATTGGGCTTCCAAGGCAGGAAGGAACTCCCATGAGTTTGTGCCATCCTTGGCTGGCCAGACCCATGTGTAAGACTCCAGCCCTGGGAGCTGCCAGCTCACAGACTCAGCTACGAGCTTTACTTTAAAATATAGATATAAGGTTCTTTAATACCTTGAGATAGTGTCAAGAGAATAAGTATTGGGCTTGTTGCCAAGAGGCTTCTTTAGTAATTTCAGAGAGAAAATAAGAGAACTTGGCTAAGGTTCAAAAAGGGCACTACACAAGCTATAAAAAATGTTCCACTACAATACCAACTCAGCGCATATGCTGTTAATCCACAACACTTAATTTAAGATCCAATCCCTCCAGCTCCAAGCCACCCAAAACATCAACAAAGGAGTAAAGAAAGAGAAGCAGAGGGAGCAAAAAGAGAGAAGGAGAAAGAGGGAGAGATAGATGATATACTTACCACTGGAACTTTGTAGAAGACCAGCTCTCTCACACGTTCTAGTGTCAGGGCCGCAACACGAGGCGAACGTATGCCTGTGGTTTTATCTGCTTTGGTTCCTATGGCCAACCCCTCCAGGTGGGGTCTCTGATCCAACAACCACTCTGGGGGTTCCAGGCCAGGGTAAGGAGCAGTGTCCTCACTGTCCCTGCCAATCTGAGGCTGGCTCAGGGGCTGCAGGAGGTGTGGTGTGTTGTAGTTTTTCCAGGCTGTGATTGACAGCTACTCTGGGGCTTCCCCATATGGGCTCCAGGGGTCTGCCATGAGGGATATGATGCCACCTCACCTCCTTGCGATTTTACCCGTCCCTTCCCCCTCCACACAGACACAAACACCGCCCCCCCCACCCCCCGCCGTGTGTGACACACACACTCCCTACAGGGTGATTCTGACCCAATAGTCACTGATCTGAGATCTAACACCATCTTAAATGTAGCAGTTAGCACGCCTGGAACAACCTATGCTGAGCATCATTGTTGGGCCTTTCTAACTCTTGGGCTCCTGGGTCATGGGGTGAAATCCAGCCTGCCACAACTCTGGTGCTGGCTGCTGACATGGAGCACGACATCACAGCTGAGAATACCACTGTGTGGGGATGTCTGTCCGGAGAGAATGATGTGGCCCTGCTCTTGCTCCTGTCCTTCCTGTGACAGGCTGTAATTACAGCCATCACTTAGGTCTGCAAGGTTGTTGGTATGGATGGGTCAGTTGTCCTTGTGCTGCTTTTACTCTCTCATCCACAAGCAGTCCAGGTCATGCCCTCCCCACCAAACGTGCCTGCACGTGTGTCTGCTCAGTGCTGTTACTGTGCAACACAGGCTTTGGAACAATGATAGAATTTAAAGAAAATAATAGGTAGGAACCTATCCATAACTCCTTCAGGAATAGACCTGTTTTTAAAAATGCAATCCTGGACTCTTATAGCTATCATTTAAAAATAATGAAAAAAAACAATGAAGGGCAAAGCTGAAGCCATCACATAGAAGATCTGTAGTGTAGTAATAGTATTATATGTTATTAGTATAGTGTATATTGCTGTCAGTGCTTAAATATTTTTTACATCCACACATTTGATACCACTTTTTAAAGCTATCCTCTAATACAGAAAGCAAATTAATTCCAGCTTTTTACACCTCTTTGGCAAAGGCTATAAATCACTTTCTCTTTGGGGACAACTATGTAATCTCCTATATAATCTCTGACCTTAATAAGAAGACAAAATAATGAAAAGCAATTTCTCTTGTTATAGAACTGTGCATACATAACCAGTTTTAGAGAACCTGGTGACTCTTGATAGGAGTATCTGAAGAAAACCAGAATTCTCAGGGAGACAATGAATTTCTATTACTAGGCACAAGAGAAAACTGCTTTGAATGTTTTCGGAGATAAATTAGTAGGACGTGGAATTAGTATATTTAGAGTCCTGCACGTTTCCCTGCCAATTATTGATTTCCTAAGAAGAAAAAGTTTCTGTACTATACTGATACGTAAGTCGTGGTAACCCATACCTTACTTCTGTCTAGGAAGCCTCCTTCAAATAAGAAATGGAAGATGACAAACCTGGTCATACATTAAAGAATCTGAGGAATGGTAGGTTCATACTCAGCACAGAGCCCTGGGTTCAAAGTACACACAAAGACTCTCAGTATTTCGTACCCGCTGTGCTCCGCTGAATTGTGCGTTAGTAAACTGTGTTGCACTGCTGTGTTGCACTGTTTGCCACTGATGACAAAGAAGGAACTAACTGTATCTTTGGTAATGCCTTTTTTTGTTTCATGCAAATGATAACTTTGAGCCTTGGTTTATTTTCTAGTGTAATTCCATATTACTGTGATCCATGCCCAAAATGCAGAGCTGCACTAATTCAAGGTAGATAATGTATACATGCCTCATTTTTTTTATCGTTTTACTCTGAAAATTCCTATTCCTCTTTTGCTTTCTCTCAGTAATGAATTCTGAAGTCTGAGGTTTGCACAGGATACCATTTGGTATTCTTTTCTTAGCACAAAAACTCCCTCAATAAAACAGATTTACCACATGATGACGCATCATGAAACCTCTTCAGAAACAACTTAAAATAGGGATTCATTAAGTTTGATTAATCATTCACTTGTGTCATTGCAATTTAAACAGGATTTCTTTAAATTTAAACAAGAGGAAAAGCTGGCCAACGTGGGCCGTTAAAGACCATGGACCACCATGGTGCTCAGCATGATTTCAACTTCTAAGCAGGCTTTCTCCCCAGAGCCAGCTCACAGTTTTGTAGTGGCACAGACAAAATGAAAGTTCTGCCCCAATAGGATTGTGTTGGTTTCCTCATCCTTCACCTCTACAGAATGCACCATTCAGGGTGAAGAAAGTGAATCCCAGGAGGGAGTGCATGAACGAAGATGGGGTGGTAAAGGGAGATTTTGAGGGGTGGTAGGTTGCAGACATAAAGTGGCAAAGCATGGAGATGGGCTGGAGTCATGGAGCTCTGAGTAGGAGGGAGGTCTGTGTGTCTCCCCTCATTAATATATGTTACCTTCTCCACTGAGCAGGTGTCTCCTCCCAGCCGCCAGCAGCGCAGAGTTCATTCTCCCTGCTGGAAGGTGGGACAAGTCTGGCAGCTGCCCTTCTTCCTCTCCCAAACCATCCACTTCCGGATTTCTGGGCTGTAGCAGAGGTTGTGCAGACAGGAGGGACCTGGCTATCCTCAGACTTCTGAATGTCCTCAACAACCATCTACTCCATCTACTGTTTGCAATTATAAAGACTTTCTGCTCTCAGATTATCTATTTTATACCTAAGTAGTTCTAATTTTTTTTTTTCAAGAATAATTGTAATGCTTTTCTTGGTTTCATCTACAGTATCATTATCCAGAGCAAAAGACTGGATTGAGCAAACATAAGTGTTAAAAAGATTGTGGGTTTAGGATGGAATTCATGTGAAAATTAGAATGTGATAGAAGCAGCAGATTTTTTGGTTTTCTTTTCATGAATTCGGTCAGATTCTTATTTCACTTGTGGTGATACTGACTCCTGGACTTCAGATATTTCATGTTTGTAAGTCAAGGAAGTTTTTCCCAATAGGATGACACTTAGAAAAAATAACTACATTTAGTTTGGTAGAAGTAAATTAAGAAGAATAAAAGATTTTTCTTAAATTCAGCCTCAAACTTCAGAAATAAATGAAAGTCAATTGTATAAATTGTTTTACGTGCGAAGAAATCAAAGCTATTGCATTGATCACATCACTCTAATCCCAAAAATTTGCTTATATATATGCACATATTTTTTAAACCTCTTTAAGCAAGGGCTAAATCCCTCCCATGTTGAATTTGAAAGATGATAAAGCAATGGTCATAATTTAAAAAAAATGTATGTTTACATTTCATTATTCATAACAGATAAATTTAGTTTTACATCACATATCTAACTTATTTTTTCTAGGTAACTCATTCATAATATTAGATGGAGATAACAGTTTAAAGCTAACAAATATTTTAAAACAGTTAGTGTAGAAAGAAGAAAATGTTTACATATTTATTAGACATATTCCACTCTGAAAAATCACTGAATTGATCAAAGCAACAGTGACAAGGGAAAAAAGGAGGGGTTTATTCTAATTTTTTTATTATCTGTGGTAGCCTCTATTTTAGCAGCTGTCAGCATGAAATGGATGTAAAACATTAGTACAGGTGAACATGACTCAGACCCTCCAGAGAGGCTGCTGGCTGGTATCTTAGACAAACTTTGGTCTTTATTTCAAGTCTTACGCTGCAGTGCAAAAATATCCCCCTTTTGTGAAGATATTTGTTGCTGTTAGAGATGCCAGTCTGTTGTGTCTAGAAAGCTCCCAGTTTTTTCTTGTCTGAGATGGCTCTCCAAAAGAAAATGATTGTGTCAGAGACAAAAAGTGGTTCTTGGTCTGTGCAATGGTGTAGGTTGCCTTTAGTGTTTAAAGATGTTTCTATAAAGTTTTTGACTTTTCATGAAGGCTCACATCACTCAGACAGATGCTGAGCTGTCACAATAGAAAGATATATTTGTAATTACAAATGTGATTAGGTATTAAAAATTGAATGTACTCTTCTCAAACTGTCAACTTCTTTAATAAGAGCAATTTTGTTTGCGTGGTTGGCAAGACTGACAGTGTTCTTTTGGTTACTACCCACTTTCTCAATGTGGAGCAAATCTACTTAAATCTTTCTGTCATTTGATGTAAATCCAGAATACTTCCATTCCCATTGCCTACTGCTGTTTTGTTTCTGTGCTCAAAGGTTGATGCTATGATCCATCAAAGCAGTGGATGTATTTTACTAGAAAATAATGTGACTAAACATGAGTATACATGGAATTTGTAAAAGCAGTTGGGGATCTTTCATGATGAAAGATCTTGCTATGCTGCAAGAAATATTTGCTGACCTGGATAAACACTACTTATTGATTTGATCAGCTCAAAGATACAGCTAAGTTGACTAGAGCTTGTACCTAGTGGAATATATCTCTGGAGATTACACAAACTGATATGAGACCAGACACTTTAATTTTAAATTTTTTCTCACCTTAAATTAAAAAAGGAATGAGGATATTTAAAATCTCTATCTGGATACACACGTAGAAGCTCATATTCCTCTATTCATATTCATACTATTCAGTTTATTCAATTTCTTTCTGACTAATGGGGCCTTTTTAGTATTCTTTTGGAAAAAAAAGAAAAAGATTGAAAGTTCGTGTTTTATTGCTTTTAGCTTGAATTCCCATGTTTGAAAAGATTGATAACGTAAGGCAAACAGCCAGTGCTACACTGCAATATAGAGTGGCCTTTTCCTTTGCCAAAATGCCGATTAAATGAGTTCTGACCTATATTGCTTTTTACAAAGTGACCTTTCACATGCACACACAAAAAAATGAAAGTACTGATAATTAACCTCAATGAAATGTGACTTAAACTAGGAGCCAGATTTTTATAGGTTCCTATGTGAAATATTCTTTTCTACTTAAAATCCCTGTGGCTGATTCTGTGTGTGGTGCCTGTAATCCCAAAGGTTCAGGCTGTAAATTAGATTTAAAGAGATGCATTTTTGAGAAACAAAGCAGATGACTATAAATATTTTACTGAGTAGCAAGTAACAGATTTATGTTTAAAAACCAAGTACTTCAAGTCATTTCCAGTAGAAGTATTCTATGGTTTTATGATTCTAAGTCTTTGAGGTTAACCTTTCTTGCATTATTAGTCTGTAAGTATACTGACTACAGAAGTGCTCAAATTAAGCCCTTATAACCAACTACTTACACGTCTGGGAGAGCCTGGAGTTTTATCCCAGAACCCATTTTGCTAATTGTCCTTTATTATTTTAAGAAAAAAATACTTTGCATCTTAATCCCACAAAATTTGTCTTGGGGCATTAAAATTTGAAGCTTAATTTTGTGGTATGGGTCTGACTTCCAATATTTATACTGGTTGATAAAAACACCAGCTGTGAACATCAAATCCAAATAATAAATACCTGTTTTCTCTATTATGTTTCTGGGGGAGAAACAGTTTTGTGTGATTGCTTTTGCAGCTGGCCTTTTGTCAGTCTATTGTAAACAAGATGGTTGTGAGGAATGAAGTAGTCAATCAGTTTGTAAAGTTGTCTCTCACAGGAAAAAGACGCCCACTAAAAATATATTGCTATAAAAAATTTTGTCAATTTTTCATCTGTTGGATAAAGTAGAAAAAATTTCTAAAATTAACTGGGAGATGAATTGTTGATTTTGAATGTATCAAAGTGACATTAATATTGTGACCGGTATAATAATTATGACCATGTTGAAGTTTGCAATTCAACAAAGGATCAACATTTTATGCTAGATATGAGTACCTGCCCATCATTTGGGAAAAAAAAAATCTAATCGGGGGAGAATTCCTGTCTAATTGAGAAATCAAGTGTAAACAGTTTGCCAAGTTTTAATGCAAAAGACAAAGGTATTTCTTCATATATTGCAAAGATAAAATTAAAATACTATCAGGAGGTTCTGGGTGAAGTATATAAAAATTATAGAGAGGATGACTTTTTTCTTAATTACATTTTTCTAGCAGCAGTCCTTTTCCACTTGCAAGAACAGATGGGAAAGTTTTCTTGCGTTACATGGAGATCCCACAAACAACTTCAACAAAACAAAATAACTGAGCTACCCCAGATGAAAGAGAAGCAAGTGCAACCAGGCAGGTACAGGTCAGTGCTCTTTTCCTCTTCCGCTATTTTTTGATTTCCTTTTACGGTCAGAGCAACTTGAAGACCCTTTTCCTGGATCTCCATAGTGAACACATTTTACTGAAACTAAATTCAGATTGTGCTGATTTCAGAATCTCTGCAGAGTGTATTAATTCTTACATATTGCTTGTACGTTTATTAATTAAAACCAGATGCTGTTTCTCAGTAGGTCTAAAGAAAATTATTTCATAACACATATGACTTCAGTCATTGCCTATGAAGTTTGTAGAGTACCTACATTTTGTTGTAGCTGAAGAAGTGTTTCACTTGAAACCACCAGTTCCTTACTCTCTCTGGTCCTAGCAGCTGCTGTCTAATTTTACCAAAGTCGAACAAGATTAAATTATGTGTAAATTGTATGTCTGTATCTCTTGGTCATATGACTTAGCAATCTCCATAGGTATGACAGTTATGCATGAGTGACAGAAGTACCTCATACACATCACGTGGAGTAACACATTTCCCTTTGTAGAAAGAGATCTCCTACACTCTGGTGCATCTGGTTTAAAACCCAGATGGGCCAAAGAGGCTTCAGCTCTGATCATCATGCCAGCACATGGTTTTACAAGGTGGTTTTTTTTTTTAATATAAAAAGCAAAACAAAACACCTAAATTAAAAGGAAGCTACACCTAAAGAATAAAAAAATGTATTTAAAAAAAGATTGCAGATGGAGCAAGAGAAGTCTGTGGAAAGGGATAAACCTGTATCATAGGCAGGAGAAGGAAATTCTTGAAATTCTGTGAACAAAAATATAGGTCTAGAAGTGCATTGCTGCATTGAGAGGTGTTGTGTTGGCAGGTAGAGATATCTTTTAGGGTTCTTAAGAGGATACCATTGCATGGATGAAGTAAAGTTATATCAGCATTATAAGTTTTTGAACCAAACTTGAAAGGTCATTAAACTTCAGAGATTAGTTACACCAGATTTAGTCTATGAATCAGAAAAACAGTTGACACAGAAACAAAGCTTAAGAATCAAAATAAACTTTTATTAGGTTCCCTGATTTTCCTAGATCTAGACCAATATGTTCCTAAGTAAATTCAATTTCATTTAGCTATTTAATTTTAAATTACACAAAGAACTGTGTTCTCATGATCCACAGAATCCATTCAACTCCAAACTGCAGAATTTCTTTCCTTGCTGTCCAGTTAAAATACCAATTAAACACTTAACCTTGTTAATCTTTAATCAAGAAAATGAAACTCTTATTCAAGTCTCATACCATAGCATATTAGCAACAGTTCCTCTTGCTTATGAGGACTTTATTGTTTCATCCAGCTGCAATGTTAATGTAACAACTATGCAGTACTGGTTATTTGCATTCTTTTTTATGCAATTTATGTGGTAGCATCTGGCCTAAAGTATTAAAATAATTTAATAAATTTTGTCACCTTTTTGAGATAAACACTTAGTGTTTTCCATCACTTTTCTGTGCAAAAATTTATTTTACTGTGTGTATGTCAAGCTTTTCTTGCTAGTGGATCCTTATAGGATTTTTGTTCATTTAGTCCATTAGTTCATTAGTCTTTAATTTTTTTTCTTTTCCTTTTTTTCAATCTGTGCACCGTGAATCACTCAAATCAGACAAACTGCTGCCAAGATTCCCCAGGTCACATATACTGACCATACGCTGCTGTCCATGGTGACATAGACATAGTTTGTTTCACCTCACTTTTACATGGCATGTATCACTGGGCCAGTATGCTGAGAGGCTCTTTCTGTAGTGGAGGTAAGGGATACGCACCTCCAGAAATCTGGGGATGAAGAGCTTCAGGATAAATCAAGGTCTCTCTCAGAGACAGAGTTAGGTGTTGAATTTATATCTGACGTCTGCCTTGAAGATGGATATTTATGTTTGACTGTAAGTGTTTGATGTGTAGAAGGAGGCAAAAGATGATAACCATTTAGGGATTGACTCTCAAGAATTTGCCAAAACTATGTCTCTGTTGTAAGACTCAAAACAGTAAGTTTCCAGTAAGTTGTACACATACCAGTGACACAGTAGTTTCAAGCCGCTTCTCAATCTCACTGTTCACATCCCACCACAAAAAGTTTTAGCTTTGAGGCCATGATTCAAAGGACAGTTTGCATCAACAGACTAGTAGCACAGTAGTGTCTGTGGGCAAAATAAACTAAATAATAATTGGATTTTTTTCTAGTAGAAATAATTTACAGATAGAAAAATTCATTTAAGCTATGCTCTACACTAAAAAGCAAATCCAGCCATTTATCCAGGCAGAGAATTTTCTTCTACAACTAAATGTCACAGCTGTCAGTTATAATGTTACACTGAAAAAGTGGTTTTCCAGATGTGTTGTGTATACTTAGTGATCAAGTTTTTGCTACCATGGTATTCTGAACATGTAAACAAGGAAGGATCTGAAGTGAGGAGTAATTCCTTTTATCAAGCCAATAAAATGGCAATCAAGCTTTTGGACATAGAAGCCATCTTTCAGGTATATATTTTGCCTTTGTCTTTTAGAAGGAGGATGGCTTTCTGGCAAAAGTGCAAAATTGTTTCTTTCTGCTGACAGGTGAATGAGGCATTTTCATTAAGAGCTGAATTTAATTTGGTAAAATAAAATACATGTTCTTTTCTAAAATTTGTTTCTGAGACAATTGTTCCTTTCTCATTATTATTTCCAGATTTCTCAGTGGAGTAAGAAACAGGAAACAGTTGGCAGAAAATCATATCATTAACTGCCTTAATAAGTTGGAGTTGTGACTTTTTTTTAAAGTGTTCCTCTTTTATTATTATTTTTTTTTTTATTGCAGCACTTTATGCTAGAGTTCTTCCCTCGTATCTGGTCTCTTGGAAACTTCATTACAAATCTGTGTTTCATGACACCCTCTTGCTCTTTTAAATTGAAAATGCATTGTTCTCCACTGTTGCTATAAGCTACAAAAGACATCTGCCAAAAAAAATTACCAGCTAAATAATTACCTCTTGTTTTGAATTATATAAATAGCTGTGTAGAATATTTTCCAGAAATTCATGAAACATTCACTGAATTGCATGCCTGACATGGCATATTAACAAATATGGAATGAAAATATGTCTTGTTATTTTTTCTGGCAGTTTTCTTCTCTTGATACCACAAGTGTTCTGGAATTTCACAAGAGATGTTGCATTTTAAAGTGATTTTCTTCAACTGATTTATATTTCCATCTCTATCTCTGAAAAAGCCAGCACTATTCTCATTCCCTATGTTATGAATGAACATAGAAAATTTCTATTTATTTTTTCTGACTAATGCTATTTTACAGCTTTCAAAGATCCTCTACATACTGTAATTTTGGTGCATGGAAAAACTGGAAAGTTTTTTTAACATTATGAATGCTTTGCTCATATCTAGCCAAGCATTCATGACTGAGAAGTATGCCACATCAATTGATAATGAAAAGATAATGAAGTGTAATGAGCTTTTGCAATAAATGGGAAACCTCCCAATCACTGACAGGGTTTGTGTTTGTGTTAAATTTTTTCATGAGCTCAGTTTGCAAAAGACTCATGCAGTTTTTGCTTCTAGTCCTGTTCTCTGTGCAGTATATTTGCAGGACAAGTTCAGCCCTCTGGGCATGGCTGCTTTCAGCCTTAGCTGTCCTCTTCAGTATTTTAACTTCAGTTATTCCTTGGTAAAAAAACCTTCATATCCACTTTCTAGTACTTTTGTTTGCCTCCTTTTCTCCTGAAAGTTGATTTGATCTTTGCCATTCAATGACTCCTTTTGCCAAGAACTGACTTGTTCTTTCAAGAGTACTCAAAAAAGCCAGGACATTGTGCTCTATAAAGAAAAGGGAAGTCTTCATAAGAAAAATAATGGGATTTTTCAGAATGTCTGGAAGAAATCGTAAATTTCCTCTCCCGTGTTTTATCTCTAGTGAACTCCCTTTCATTGATTTAGGTAAGATACCTGCATCTGCAGTCAGAACTGTCAGAAAAAGTTGATCCTAGAGGTGATTACCCAGGAAATAGTCTGCCAGGCACAAAGCTTGTTGCTGTGCAGCTCATCAGTGTGTGCAGTAAGAACTTTGTCACAAGTACACCAAGTCCCTGAAATCTCCTTAGCTCTTCAGACAGTGACTCCGGCTTATCGGCTACTGGCATCTCCCGTGGCTGGCAGTGGTTTCCAGTGGGTTCCCAAGCTTTCTGATGCTGTCAGGTTCATCATTAATGCCCTCACAGTTTTGCTGCGTATGAGGCAACTAGGAATCAAATGCAGTGTCAGAGCCCCTAGGACTACTGCCATGGTCAGGGTGGCTATGCAGAGAGTCCCAGCATGCTTCGAATGCAGACAAACTACTGTGCCCCAGTTTTCTATCTGTTCATTTAGTTCTCTGCCAGCCTTTATAAAACACCCATATGCTCTATCACTGGCATCCAAGGGACATTCTTCCTATTCCCAGTCTTCACTAGGGGAGTTACAACTCCCTCAGTCCTCTTTCTTGATGGATGGAATCCCCCTTGAGATCCCTACCCCTTCTGGCTTCTCTTCAGGCACCCTCATCAAGTCACACAGCACACATTTTCCCCCTTGCAGCGATATGGGGCATTCATTACTAACAGCATATGGTCCTGTGATTCAAATCTCTCTGAGAGGCTACCATGGTGAAAGACCAGAAAAATGGAACCTGAAGTTGTGAAACAAACATGCCCAGCATGACCTTCTCAATACTTAGTGGCAAAGGATTACTGATTGAAAGGTTCTAGCTGTTATAACTTGGTCAAGTTTGGGCAACTTCGATCACAATAGGCTAGATGAATTACAGTAGCTGTGGAAAGTAGAAGTTAATAACAACTGAAATGTATTCACCATTCCAAAAGACTTGTGCCATAGAACAATTATAAAGGAAAAAAACCATTAAATAGTTGCACTACAAGTTATCTCTGAAAGACATTTAGAAAAAATATGCTAAAAGGTTCTCAAAATTCTAAGACTATTATAGCACATGTAGTCTTTATGTTCAGTTTTCAAGCCAATACTTGCTTACTTAATTAAAGCAAGATTTGAGAAGCATGTGGCTTCAGTTAAAGCCCCTAGGGGTTTAATTTAAAGAGAATCATCAACGGTGATGATTCTTTTGGCTCTTATTTCCCAAATAACTTCACAACTCTAAAAAAATCCACATCAAGTTTTACTATCCTCTGAGTAATGCATGAAAAAGAATTATGATTGGCAGTAACATTATGGTCCCATGATGTGAGTTTATATAAAAACTTGATGCTCAAGATAATGACTACACAAGGCTTTTACAAAGTTTTTACAGTGGACGCATATATTTTTAATACCAGGTATGAAATCATCAATAGTAAATCACCAGTTCCTGCTATTAAATCATCAATAATCTTTTCCATCAAAAGTTGAAAATAAAGTACTCAGTCTTCCTTCCACTTACATAAAAGGTCTATTTCTTTCATTCAAAGATTTATTCATCCTTTCAACCATCCTAAACTTGCTGTCATATTCCCTAAACATTAAATAACATCTTTTATGGTGAAGATGACAAATTTAAGACCCAGATATATTACTAGTATTGTCTCCTAAAGCATTGCTCATTGTCAACTCTACACTAGCTTTAGCTTTCAATTGGAGGTATTTTGCTCGTATTATAAGGACTAGATTTTTTTTCTTTCTGGTATAGGCAGCTGGTCACCTGTTTCTTCCTGGATCTGAACAGAGTTAGCACGAATTCAAGGTGAGGATCTCCTTTTTCACACATCTTTCTACCGTGTTTCCTAACAGACCAGATAACATATAGAAGAGTGTGTGTATGAATTCACATTCCTCTCTATGAATGTCACAGGAATTGAAAAGCCAAGCAGATGACAGGAAGCAGAGAGTTTCCTTATTCACAGTGGACTTGGTTGGACAGGATGGCTAAGATGCCTTGCCTTGCTCTTGGCACTCAGTTTGGGGGATTACCTAGCCCCCATCTCCAGAGATTGGTTGAGAATTTGCATGGAATTTCAGAGTCTCTGCTCCTTATTTTCCCATGCTGCAAGGAGTCAGAAACACCACACTCTGCCCACCTATTTCTTCCACTGTAGATCTTTCTTCCAATGTAGATCTTATGCTTAAACTGTTCTTTTCCACCAGCCTACCTGACATGAAAATATTTGTGAAACCATGTCGATTTTGATCAGGGGCCAGATGGTGACACCTTTCTGTCATAGGAACGTCTTACTCCATGATTATGTGTTGATTTCAGTACTTATCCCTCGTGCAGCAAGGTGCTGCTCAGTTAAAACAACTATATGACAAACTGATCACTTACTATCCTCAGAGACCCTTGGGAATCTTGGAAATAGTAGACACAGATTTGTACATCATTTTAAAAGTAGTGGCGGAGGGAAGATTGTTTTTCTTTGGAGTAGAAGCATTTTGTTAGCCATTTCCTCCCTGGCATTCTTCAGCTATGTCACAGCTCGCGGTTCACAGGGCAATTTGGACAGCCTATATCCAAGTGTACATAGTGGCCCAATCCTGACTCAGAATCAAGGCCCTGGGTGAGAATCAGGCCCTGTGCTTCTACTGTTCCATGCCAGACATCAGAACTTTCAGTTCCAAGGATGCAGAACATGTGCAGTAGCTGGTACTGTATGGCTTTCAAAACCTGGCTAGGCATCGGGATGAATGTACTGCACTCTTTTGGAATACATGATAAGAGTCCTTAGAGGTAGGACTTGTAAAATTACCTAATTACAAGAACTCTTTTGCCATTCAAATTTTGATAGGGGCATTTATCAAGATTCAGCTCTATCTTTTGGTACATTTTCTGCTTTATTGCCTTGAATGTGGGAGGACTCTTCATTTGGATAAATGCTCTTTCAGGTACAGAGAAAATATACAGTACATAATTTACTGTGGCAGAAGGAGTTTAATCAACTTTTGGTTTCTTTTAGAAGCCTACAAACCACTGAATAACCTCTTAACTCTCTTAACTGTAAACAGCCAATATGACTAAAGTAAAAGGATCAACTTACATTCTCTTAATTACCTTGATATTTTTACTGAGACTTTTATTGTTTAATTTTTTAAAAGCATTGATAATCTGATTTTATTAGTTAGGCATATGGTAAACTATATGATAATGACTGGTGTCTATTTTGTCGTAAATCAGGGCATATATATATTCAATATTTAATAAAAGCCTCACATTTCTAATGAAGCATTGCAGTTTTGTAAATGCCAGTAAATAATAAGGCAACACTGACTTATACATGTCCAGGATTTTGCCCCACATATGCCTCATGTTTTACTGTATTTCTCAAATAAACATAGATTAAATATTTTTGTGAATAAACCAGACTAGAATCTAGGCCTGAGGCATTATGTTCCTAGCTTCCAACAAAATAAGACTTCTCCACAAAGCTTTAGCTACTGCTGAGTGGAAGAAGAATACAGAAATATCAGTGTTTCTTTTTAAAGAGGACATCTTAGGGCAAAATATTCGTCTCACTAGCTTGTATTTTATAAATTTCTTTTATTATATTCTGTTACAAACAACACAAGTGTGTGTTTGAACAAGTTTCAAAAGTTTTCATTAAAATATTTCCGACAAATGCTGCTTTATCCAGAACTAGATTATAGGGAAGAGAATGAAAATTAAACAGAATAACTTAACAGCTGGTAGGCACTTTTGACACTAAGTACTAAAATGAAGTTCTGTTAAAAAGAAAAGCTTGTAAGTTCTGCAAAGCAAACTTCACTGTGATTTTCACAAAGAAAACCAGTTCATTCTTTTAGAGATTGTTCTTATTTCCAACAAAACTTTAATAATTATGGCTCCCGATGAATGTTTCAGTATCTGCAATATCAAATACTGAAACAAGACTTTAGTCAGTTTAATGTAGCTATTTTTATGTTATTGCTTTCACTAACAAAGTGCTATGAAAAGAAGGTTTTATTGAAACTATTACTTAATGTTTGATGGAAAGCCCCAGATTCCAGAGAAAAGGAATCTTCCCTCTCACCTCTTTCTCATCTCTCTCCTCCTCTTTTAGCTTTTCTCACTTTTCCTTCCCTTCTGTAAGTCCTCTGTCAAAGTTATAGAGCAGCACTTGAAATTTGTGACCAGAGTACACATCAAAAAATGTCAGAACAACACCAAACAGAAAACAAATGTGGTGACCACATGCATTTATTTTTTATGAGTGTTCAGCAGGAACCCTGCTTATGAATATTTCAGGTTCACCTCTTCTTGCATCCCATATTACCTTCCTTCTCTTCATGTGTCCATTAAAATGTTGACTGTTTTATTTTTAACTACTCAAACCAATATATTCCTCACCTCTCTGCTCTCGTGTCTTATTGCCTCTCGTGCCATCTGATGCAACATACACAGCTAACCAGGACAACTGAATACTCCACTATCTGCCTGCCACTGTTCACGTCTTCAGCCTGGATATCTCATAGAATCCCAGAATCATGTGCATGGTTGCAGCAGTCTCCATAGCTCTGGGCCCATGCTTGTGTCAGCAGGCAACTGGATGCCCAAGGCAACTGGATAAAACCAACTCAGAACAGGATTTACAGGTCAGTAAAAAGAGTGAAGATTTTTTAAAAAAATAGTTGTCTAGCAGTGGAATTATTTTGTGGAGCTCAAAGGCCCCTGCTTGAGGCCAAGAGGCTGCTGCTCATCGGCCTCCAGGTTTTAGAAGAAGTCAGCCACTTCTCATGCCAACTAGGAGCATTTGCTTCTTCAGAACTATGAATCCATGAGAACATGACACAGGATAAGGCTTCTATGCCAATGTAAAAGAAAACTGCAGTAATTTTTCAAAGTCAACTTCAAAGTTAAAGCAAGAATATTTGAGTCAATATAATAATCATTGTCTTTAAAGGTGCACGACAACCTCTACTTGGACTTTTCTGCTATAGGGTAGGCTTTTTGGTGGCTTTCAAGAATTCTATCCAGGGATCACTTTTTTTTCTGGTACAAAGAAGAACTTGCTTTGTCCTTGCTATGGAGACTTCATGTACATTTGTGTAATATGAGTTGTCCATCTTTTTATCACTTTATGGATCATTAAGATGTGGTGATAAAATTGAAAATAGTCAGAGCTGATTGTTTAAAATGGATTCCAGTGGACTAAGATTTCTTACTGACCCTCTGTGCTAACTCATCTTTGAAGACTACCCATAGATGTGATAACTTAGAGAAACAAAGTAATAAGCTAAGAGCCATGACAGTTTAACTATATTTAGTCTCAATGATGCAGCACACTCATCTCGAGAGGAAAATGAATCTGCCAAATTGCAAGTCCTTTGTCTATGTTCAGTACGTGAAAATATTTTACAACCTGTTTTTAGACCGTATTTCAAAATAATGCTTTCACTATGCTTAAAGAGGAAACAGCCTTGGCAGAAATCCAAGAGAAACCTCTAGCAATGACATTTTTGAAATGACAGATTAAATTATTTCAGTGAAGGCTGGGGACGTTACAGTCTTGGGGCAGTTGTATAGGGAAACTATACTGAAACTATTTTGAATCGTTGCCAATTACCAGTCGGTTAGTTGGCCCGAACCAGTCATCTAATTTCTTTAAATTGTACATGCATTATTTGCAAAGTATCACACCGAAATACCACAAGTGTTTTTTGTGGTATAGTTTAAACATTTCTGCAAGGAAAATTATATTTGATGACATAGTGATGGGTACAGCTGGTGCCTTTTGCCCAGTGTGCCTTGAAACACTCAAACCACCAGTGTTCCTTGCAGTTATGAGTCATAGTGAGGAAATTTGTAACTGATAATAGCTATAAGAAAGAGCTCTCTATAGAGTTCTAGTTTGCTTTTTAGAAAGCAAATCATTATACTTAGTAACTTTGACATGCAGAAGTTTGCTATTTGAAATTCCAAAGAGATATTAATAAATTCTGTCATATTTGCTACCTCATTGAACTTAATTTATTGTTGTTTAAAATTTTAATGGCAGGATTCTGAACTGAACAAGACAATGTGGTAAGTGCTATGAGAAATGGGGACAGAAATAAACTTCCAAAAGGATTTTTTTTTTGTGATGCACAACATATGCTCCATTTGAAAAGGTACTATATACTAAAGAGCAAGAAATAAGTGGTTTTTCTTATTCAGACAAAATATTTCTCAAACTGGGAGACTGAAATAGTATAGTCTGTCTTATATGATTATTCATAGGTGTACAGAACAAAGAGATACCAACAAATCAGTGTGTCATTTATACAAGATATTTGGCAAACACTTCTAATACCTACACAGAAATCAAGATCTGTATATGACTGACATGAACAGGCAAGAAAGTTTGCCAGTGTATTAATCATTAGACCTTTTGTACTCTATATTACTTATTCTACAATTTCTTATAAACTGCAGTCAGGTGTAACACACAATTTGCTGAATATACTGCTGACCATTGGATCTTGGAAGAATATGTCATGCAGCCTAATAAAGCATAAAATAACTTTCTCTTTTATTGTTGTGTAAAGAAAAGTGTTATCTAGAAAGATTTAAAAAAAAGAAACATGAAAATCCAAACCTGAAGCAACAACTTTTTGTTCTATTGTTGTGTAGGGAAAAGAATTTAAAAGAACCACAAGAACCCAAACTCTAACAATCCTATGAACACAGTTATTATAAACTATTGCAAAAACTGAAGGCAAGTTTCAGATCAAATCAATCATGTTTTTGACGATAATACAGTAGTACTTTTTGACAAAAGTACAACAGAACAAAAACATTTCAGCGACCACGTCCTTCCTCTAAGCCTAAGTATACATACAGTTCTAAATGAATAAATGCATTATTCATATTTATTTTATGGAAATCATGGCGTGGCTGTATTCCTTCAGTATATCCCAATCTCCTTCAGCTTTTTCTAATGAGCAGTAGAAAATGTGCAGTACATTATAGATACAGAACCTCAAACAATGTTTAGATTGCACCAAATTATTAAATAAAGGAGGAATCCTTGTGATTTTTTCCAGAGAAATTGCACCATGACTGTGAATACTTGTTAATTCAACAGCTACATTCCCTAATTCACAGTTATGCAACACACCATTAGTTTTCTTTTATCAATTACATCAAAGACATGTAAGTAGTTTTATCTAGTGAGAACAGAATTGTTTAGCACATACAGTGTAAGGTGATGTTGTGCAAAACATCAGAAAGCCCCACAGCTTCAGTTAACTTGGCAAATAGGGTTAGGCAGTATTCAGTTAAAATTTCAGACAGTTTGCCACCCTCTGTCTATTCATTAATCTTCTTTGTCCTAATGAACCCTGTTGCGTTGTATTGAAAATATTCCAAAGAAATTAAAGTGTCAAGTGCAAGTTTATAAATGCAGGAAGAAATTTTTTCTCCAATTCTTCTGTTTCTATAAACGTGTGCCTTCTGGACATACTGAGGGGAATAAAGCATGTCTTAATAAATATTCAGTAGTAGTTGTAAGCATTGTGATAAAATACATTTGTCATCAAAGGTGAGAACTGACACTCTCATTTGAAGGAGGAATATTATCTCTCTCTATATAAGTGTGCTTATTTCTTACTGTATTTGAAACAGTCTCTAAATAAGTTTACTTTCTAATTTTTCTGCTATGAATTCAACAGGAAGAATGTTCATCAGCTATGAAGAGACATTTGTATTAATTTTATGGTTTGAAAACTGCCATTTATCATCAGCTTTCTGGTACTGTAGTTTGAAAAGATTAAGACACCAATATATGTGGTTCCTTGGTTTTTCTTTTTATGTCTAATCACTTTTAGCTCTAACTCCTGACTTACTAAAGACTTTACTTGAGAAATTAAGTATGTTTTTCAAATGAAAGAAGCATAATTATGGTAATCTGTAGCTAAGTGTGTTGCAGCAGCAGCACAAGCATGTTAGAAATAGGGCAACCAAAGTTTTTAATGACTTTGTTAGGAGGCAAAGGGTGCCTAGAGGTCAACTTATGTCTGAACACTGAGAAAAACCCCACCCCATAAAAGCATTCTCTGAATTATGAAGGCTGCTGAGAAAAATGCTTAAAACAAATATGTGACATGGGCTCTTGGCAGCTGTAGTGTATTGACCTTGGCTGGATGCCAGGTGCCCACCCAGCCACTCTATCACTCCCCTTCCCAGCCCTAAAGAGCAGATAAAGATGGAAACAACTCATGAGTTGGGATAAGGCAGTTTATTTAAAGATGAAGCAAAGCAAAAGCTTGTGTGTGCAAAAGCCAAAGTGAAAAAGTAACAAGGTTTATTTTCGACTTCCCATCAGCAGCGATGGTCGGCCACTCCCGAGAAGCAGGGCTTCAGCACACGTAATGGATTCTCAGCAGGTAGCCATTGCAACAACGAATGCCCCCCTTCCTACTCCTTTCCTTAGCTTTTATATCTGAGCTGGCGTCATATGGTATGGAATATCCCATTGGTCAGTTTGGGTCACCTGGCCTACTTGTGTCTCCTCCCAGAAGGAATGTTACAGTGTTGGTGCTGTGCTCAGCAGTAGCCATAACACAGGTGTGTTATCAACACCCTTCTCGCTACCAATGCAAAGCACAGCATTGTGAGGGCTGCTACAGGGAAATGAGCTCAGCCAGACCCAATACAGCATTCATGTGGACTCTCTGTACTGACCCTGTGCTAATTTTAACAACTTTATCTATAATCTATAGAGAAGACAATGAAGTATAAAGCAGAACCTTACAGATGGACAGGTCTTCCATGAGGTTGGAATGACAATTGCTGAGGATGATCCAACTAGAAAGGAAAGGTACTATTAGTAAAAAGTAATAAAGACAATTGGGCTTGCAGACGGAATGCATTAGTAAGCACAGTGTCATAAATGCAAGAATTAGATTTTTTTCTTTGATATTTGTCATAAAATACCTATTTCATGGGCTTAATTTTTTCAAAGACACAAACATGAAGAAATGAACACGCAAAAAATGTCATCATCCTAAAATACCTAGTGGTCTGTTGGCTATAGAACTCACTAAAGGTGTAGGAGATACAGATTAAACTTACTGCATTGCTGGGTACTTAGACAAAAGCTCTAAAACGTGAGGCTGAGAAAAATACATCTCCAATATTATGGTGAGTAGAGCACTGGTCTACTCAGTAAGAGAAGACACCAACCAAGGACAGCAGTTCTCTTGCCTACTTTCAGCCAACTAGAATTTGAGAATGAAGTATCATTTAGATAGATACTTTACTAAAAAGACAAAAATGTTTCCTGGTAACTGTCTTGGGTGAATCATCTCCAGGATGCACCTATTTGTCTCTATCATCTTTAGGAGAAGTCTGGACAGACCTTTTGCAGTGGCTTGTAAGTTTTGATACAAGAAGCAGTGCTGAAGTTCAGATCCCTTTTTCATACCAAGGTGGGGGAACAACATAGCAGTCATGTAAAATCTTCATGTCCAGTCAGCCCAGTAATTTCTACTCTGAATGCCATGAAGATTTCCTTATGCTCAGGGAAAGCAGAGATAGAGGTGCCTGCTACTCTCACAATCTTCCACAAAAAGTTTTTCTTGGTTGCATTAGAATGTGGAATGAAAACTCTTTTAATCCCCACAATAATTCTGTTTTGTTTACACCACCAAATGTTCATAAAACTTGAAATGCAGTGTAAAGGGAAGGACAAGACACAACACCTAATGATTGGACAGTTTAAATGCTGCAGACAGATGGCTATGAGCTGCCAGCATAGAATTTGGCCAAAAGATTCTGTTCACTTCTAACATAATTTCCTGAAAGTTACTTTTAGTAGTCTGATCAAACTTTTGGAATTTTCTCTACTTTTATTACTGTATATATGCAAATTCAGGTATGTACCATATGTGATACAATTCAGTATTCAGTCACCACAGCATCCTTAAGTGAGTACAAAGTTTAAGTGAAGCTGTATAACTATCCACTCAAAAGTTTCTCAAGTAATTCAATATCTTCCTCAGAAATAAATATACTGTAGTCTAGACAGCTGAATAATGCAAGAAGTTATTAACGGGTAATTATTCTATGAGAAATGGTCAAATTTGCAATAGGTTTTATTCACAAAAGATTATCTGACCAGTTTCACTACTGTAAATCAAATTTTCTAAGCAGTCAGGCTATCTCCTATATGAAATGCACTTCCCAATGCTATTAAACAAAATTAAGTATTTCTGCAATATTATTCATGGTTCACTGTAGCCAAAAAAATACCTTATACTCTGCAGAGGCTTTTATGGTGATACAAAATACTTCAAATACCTTTAAAACTATCTGAATATTGTCTTGGGGTTTGTCTGCAGTTAAATACCTTATTTTCTGCATCACCATTTCTGTATCCTTTCAATATTTGTATTTTACAATGTCTGCATGATGGCAGTAAATACACTGGCTTCATGAATAAATCATTTACTTGCAGAGTGTTCTCTGATTAAATATCTGTGAGATCCAAGGGGTTTATTGTACTTCAGTTGTGTATAGTATATTTTATTATTATTTACTTATATCTTCTAATATCTTACAATAGAAAGAGTAGTGTGATGATGGGCAACAGAGATTGCAGCTGATAAAACACGTGGTTTGTTTTCAAGAGCAGGTAAGTGACCTGAAAGGTGGCAGGGCTTGCCCAAACTTCAAAAAGCCACCATGTGCCCCCCATGAGCTCATGAAGAAATCAGAGGAAGGGTGTGATAAGAGTTGTAAGCAGAGCCAGAAACAGCATAGTTTTTTTAAAAAATAATTTAGTTTCTTCTTCCAATGTGAAATGCTCCATTGAACTGCAGTCAGTGACACTACACACAGAAAAGCTGTCTGTCAGTCTTACCAAGTGCGAGTATCCTACCTGAAGGTATCCTGTCCTTAGAAGACATGATTCAAATGCACACATCTAAATCTAGTGACATCACAGGTTCAACATCAAAGTAGTCAGTGTAGACTTTTATTCCTTTAAGACCAAAGAAGAAAGATTACCCTTCAAACTGACCATTACAATTTTAAAGCCAATGGAAGTCATTACATAATCTGTCCCAGCTTGCAGGAAAATACGTGATACTTTTTTGCACAGCTTTTTTACCTGATATCTAAAGGAAAAAAATACATTCAAAATATTAATTGCAAAAAACCCCTACATATCAACCAAGAGGAAAGTTAGCATTACCCTAAGTAGGAAAAAGTTTATGTCAAATAAAAGTAAAACCCTAAAGCCCCAAGTCTCTGTACCTTCTTTTTTAATTGTCTTTCATTTCCAGTTTCATAATCATAGTCTTTCTATAAGTGAGAATGTTTACTTGATTTCTCTAATTGACTATATTTTGATTTTTAGTCTTAGACTTTGTCACAAAACAGTCTTTAGTTAGCCCTTATTGGTGCCCTATTTTACTTAGGAGTTACTATGTTTCCAATGTGCTTAAAAAAAAAAAAAAATCCTGATTTTATTTTCTGTCTTGGAAAAGGCCAAGGTAGTAAAATTTCCCAGGCTACTGGTGCTTCCTAACATGTCCTTTACCTTCCATAACTGGCATAATTTCCTGCAGCATCAGAAAGTATAAAATATAAAAATATTATATATACACCTTTCCTTCCTGGCAACCAAAGAAATACATGATCTATTTAATGTGAACGTAAGATAGACAATTTCTACATGCAGCATCTTAAAAGAGATGCATGGCAATATTATTTTCTTTTTTTTTTGTGAAGGATTTTTGCTGTCTCACTGCACTTACTTGGACTGTGGTTTGGCAGAAGCTCTGCAGAGCACTACAGTGAAGATGTCATCCTTTACAGCACAACAATTAATGCCTTTCTTGTGGGCTGTGGGAAAAAATCCACTGAGAGCCTTCAGCTGGTGCCTTGCAAATTTGTTCTCTGTCCTCTGCATCCAGGGCAACCTGAGTTGTAACCCTGTCTCCTAAAATCCTACAGCTTGGGAATTTAGGTACTCTCCTGAATGTCAAGATGTTTTGGTCCATGTCCTCAAGGAGAAGAGCAGGTCATTGTTCTGTGAATGTTTAGAGCACAAAGTTGCTTTGCTTTTGTGTGTGCTGACTGGGACCCACTTGCCCCTGAAATCTCTCTTTCTTTCTGTGTCTAGATTACTTTCTTAGAAGCCTGAAATGGAACCTGTAGACATCATGTCATGACTACACAAATATCAGAATTATTTTGATTAGGCAAAAGTATTGTCCTTTCTCCAAATGTTGCTTCATATTTACCACAGTTTTGAAATGTTTTCTTGGATCTGCTGGAAAGTAGAAAAGAAACCACCTTACTACTTTCACAAATTTACCAAGGCTTAGATTGTCTAATTCTATCTCAAGGCAAAAATAAGCGGGTTGAAATTCAGCATCTTATTCGTCTCAACATGTGAAGGAAAACTTACTGCTGAATGCAGCAGTGATTTTACGGATATCCAGTAATGAGAAAAATAGATGTTAAAATGTAGCTTAATCCAATTCAATTTTTGGCTGTTTTCAAAGAAGGTTATCAGTCCAATTTCAGAGAAAAAGAAAAAAACCACACTTGCTATTGTAGGAAATTAAAAGCTGTTGTTATATAGGCTGTTATTTTCTTATTTTAGACATTCAGACATGTTTAGTTCATTTGACTGAATTACCTCAGTGCTGGTTAAAAATATTTGAAAATAAAATGGAGAAGAAATTAACTAAAGTGTAATAGGAAACTAAATAATTATTGCTGCTATTTGCCAAAACTCAGTGGGGAGGGAAAGGTATAAAAAGAAACTGAATCAAATGCATTTGGAAGTGGATTATAAGGATACGGCACTGTAACTGCCGAGGCCCGGGTTCGATTCCCGGTCAGGGACCCTCCCCAGGTAGGTGGAGCCCGTTAGCCCTGTAAGGCGATCCACCTACGTCCTGAGGACCTCGCTGCCACTGTCCAAGCTCGCTTGGCCCCGGCAGATGAACCTTAGGATTAAAGGGTGGGCTCAGTTCTGCGCGCACTGTGTCCCACCTAAAATAAATCCAATGCGCAGGCTGGAAGGCGTACAAAGACCTTCCACAGATCTTCGTTCGCGAAGTCTGGCCATTATTACTGTCTCACAAGGTGTCTTGTGTTAAGATAACAAGTGGGCAACTAGCTAGAACAATTGGGTGCCATCATTTCACCAGTGATCAGCACAGATCAATTTATAGTGAAGGCTAACTTGTTTCTCCTGTATCTCATTCTGAATAGGATCTAGAGTCACTCCAGGGAAAATATGGATATAAAAGATCTAGAAAAACTTGAGAATGCAGCTTGTGGGTGTGCTTCACAGGAGGCTCTAGCATTTTAAAACTTTTTTTTTTATGGGGCCATTCAGTGAAAGTAGAAAGTTTCCCTCTGGGTGGTGTCATGCATAGAAAGTCACTACAATTCTCTTCTGTAAACCTGGTCTTTGTTCTTATCTGTATAATTTATGAACAAAAAGAAAGACTCAGAAACCTCAAAGGACCCCTCAAGGTCATGGAAATGAGGTTGTTTGGTTATGTGAATTCTAACAAGTGAGCAGCCAATAAGACAGAACAGCCAATTCACAGAACAGCACATAGGCTTACATTTGTTTTTAAGCCATTCACTGAAGAACTGTGTCAAACAGGGTATTAAAAAGCCAAAATAAAGCAGCAGCCTAGTTATGAATGTTTGACTGAAGAGTATAAGTTGTAGCTGTGTTTCATTTGCTCCCTCCCTGGAGCATTGGAGAAAGTGAGTGAGTGTTAATGTGTCACATAACGCCTCTGGATGCAGCTGGACACCTTTGCTACCATGATAATCATGCTTTCAAATAAACTTTCAAATAAATCCATACCCTGAGAAGCTAAAGGGGGTAACTCTCAGAAAAATATCTTTTTCTCTGATTCATAACAAATTGGAGGGAAAAAGATCAAGGGATGGTAGAAGTATGAAGGTTTTAAACCATGGCCATTATTTGCAAGGGAGTAAATAAGCAGACGGAGCCATTTTCCTCTGCACCAGACTGCATTTTTGAAAGCAGTATTTTGGCCTGTAGTATCTGAATTTACTCTTTCTTGTGTGTACTGGCTAAAGAGAGATGGGTTTTGGATTTGCTATATGTTTCACAATTTCCTGCAGAGAGGGAAATGTAGGTAACCTGAACAGTTTATTTTGTAACCTGACTTAATTCTTTCCCTTTCAAGGGCATTTTCTAGGGAAATTACGATTCTATGAGCTAAACCACTTGTAGATAAGTCAAATTATTTGACACATCTCAGTGCCTCTTGCTTGGAAGCTATCTAGTCTTTTTATTAATATCTAGTAAAGCACTTTATGAAAATGATACCACACTCAGTATTCACATACGAAGTATGTTTCAAAATTAAACTCTTGGATCTTTTATGTGGCAATGCATGCAGTCCTGGTAAATCATGGGACAGGTCTCTGGAAATAAATTCTTCTGAATTAGGCATGCACACACTATGTTGAAAGTGTCATTATAATGCATATAATTTCAACAAAATTATAGCTAATCATAGTGAAGTGCTTCGGGTTTTTTTGTTCACTCCCTTCAGTAAATGGAATAATTGCCAGACGTTTCAGTTGTCAACATTGGGTCTGAGTTGTTTCATATTATTCATCCTATGATCCGTTAGTTGGAAATGAAATTCCTTTACAAAACTGATGACAACACTTGCTGAGATAAAAGAAAGAGGTAGCAGTATTGGCACTGAAGGGATCAGGTTTGCTGTCAAAATAACACTACAGGGTAAGAGAGAAAGATACTTAAATATAATTGATTTATTTTGAATGTCAGACCGAACAAAAGAAAAAGTTATATCATTTTGATGTTCTAAAGACAAAAAAAAGGCAAAATTTGGGAAGGTTAAGTCACAGCATTTTAAATGTATTTTTTTTTTTTTAATAACTGCTCTAGTCTGATTTATTCCTGGAAGAATGTGCTTGAACCTCATCAGAAAGTGTCTTACAAAATTTCTTATTAATTGCAAGATGAGACACTATGCAAAAATGGGAAGTCTTGAGTGATTAGTAACCAGGACCTTAGTTTTGCAAAATTCTTGCATATATATGCAAACATATGCATACATATTCTGCCTGACATAAAGACGTTTTCAGAGCATGTGTTATTACACTTTTCCCTAAAAAGTAGTAGCAGCTTTCAGAGGGCCTCAAATAAATCCTAAAATAAGACAACACAGACAGGTAACATGATAATAATTTATTTATTGTCTTTCTTGTAACAATCTGGCTCTTCAAATGTGCTAGAGATTTAGCACTGGAGAAAGATAAAATTATAAAAAACCTAACATTTCTCAGAATCATGGAGGCAGTGACATATAGTACAAACCTAGAACATAAAAATCTGAGAAAAATAGGTGCATTCATGTCTTGTCCAAAGTAACTGCAAGTACTTTCCTCTCAGCTTTACTGGCCTAATGATCCATAAATTTTGCTGCTTCTCCTGGTGTTGTAAAAATATGAGTATTGCCTTAAAAACTAATTGGAAGTCTTGCTGGGTAAAGTCTGATATAATCTTATTTTGAATCTTTCAGCTGTGGTTAAGATTGTGGAGGATTTAGAGAAAGAAGAATTATAATAGAGAGTTTCCTTTAAAGTATGCTATTCAGGAAGCCTGTCTCTTTTCAGTTAAACATTGGAGTCAGTGGCATTTGAGAAGGTACTTTCTGAATCAAGACCTTGGTTTTTTGACAAAGAGGACTGTTTTATGTCAGGGTATGCAAAAATCCAAGCCATAAGCCACTTGCTTACACACAATTTAAATATTATGGGCTGTAACTTCAACTGATGTAAATCAACATACATCTTGATTCCAGCGATTTTAGGTCAACCTATATCTTCTGGGGATGGTCTGGTTCCATTCCCTGCCTGTGGGTATATATACATATATTAAAGAACAATTTACTGATTTACTGTTTGAATCAAACTTAAAGTTCCATAAAATTCAAGAGTCTCTATCCACTATGATATTTTTTGTCCTTTATCCCTTAAGTTTTCAGTGTCACAAGTATTTCTAAGATTTAAAATAGAAAGGAAAAACTCATCTCAGTGAAGGGGAATATGCTACTGATCTTTATTTGTTCCAGAAAAAAAATTATATTGCTTGAGATATTTAGTCCAGATAAGAGACACTAATGAAAGACTTCAGTAATTTCACTTATTAACTTCAATAACTCAATTTATTTTGTAATAGTTATTAATTTCAATAATTTACATTATTGGGAAGCTTAGCAGGAACTTGCCAAAAGATTAGAGAATTACAGCACAGAAATTAGACAGATATTTCAAAGCATGAATCAACCACTATCAGATAAGACTACAGGTGGACTGCCTCCATCATTACAGAGAGGCTTATTCTGAAGCTTCTTATGGCTGTCTTGAAATACTGAAAGATCAGTTAAGGGTACCTCTTTTCCCAAAAATACATGTCTGTTCTGCTGCCTTTTAAGAAGAAGTGCATCAGTTTGTCACCAGATGTATTTCTGTTAGAGCAGAAAAGTTATTTTACTGTGGCAAACACACAGAGCTTAGTTTCTCCACTGGAACACATTAAAAATTAGAAACACACACTATGAGGTACGATTCGCCCCAGAATAGAGAGCAAAATCTCTCCTGCTGTGCAAGTTTCCAGAGATCACCAGCACAGACTCCCACAGTAGGACACCAGCTCATTAGCTGGTTCGTATTTCAGCTCCAAAAAGCAGGTTCTACACATTTGATGCTCTCTCTTTCTCTATAAGGTTACTTTTAGACTGCAGAATTTCAACTGCGTATCTTCCTACACACCTTCTTCTTCTGTGTCCCTCACAGCTGGAAAAGCATTCTGCTTCACCAATAATTAAATAGAAGGAGAAATTATTGAGACCATAGATTTTTGGTATATAGATAACTGTGAAGTCAGCTAGCCTGACTACCCATCTGCACAATCCAGGCTATTCTATTCACACTGTGTATAGGTGTTCCTGGGGGTTGGAGTTGAAACTGAAAAATGAAATGAGAACACAAAGTCAGAAATCTGTGCTACTGCTTTCCTTCTGTTAATGAAAATAAGCAAAACAATACTAGCCAGGAAATGAACAGTCCTGTGAAGAATGACAGATATGACACTGATAGAATGACAGTGATAGAATCTTCAAGAGACTCTGCTGAGGCAGGAGACACCCTGAGGGTGGGAAGGCAATGCTGAAGCAGCAAGTGGGCAGCCACCCAGCAGGGTGTAAGTCTGGCAGTGAGAGGAGGGCTCCATTTCAACCTGTTGAACCTTAAATATGACTCCAGTGCCCTGGCAACAGAGGAGCAACAAGTCCTGTTAGGGAAGGATCCTGGGTCACATATCTCAGAATTTACAACTAGGATCAGTGCTACAAAGAGACGAGTACAAGAAAGAGGTGTGGCATGAAAAAGTGGAGCATTGGCATGGACGAAACAGGCAGTTCAGCATAAACCTAAGGCCAGGAAAAGGAGGGATAATTGCACCCTCTGTTAAGGGACCTTTGAATGTTGAAAAACTTTAGGAAGAAATAAGAGTTCAAAGTGAGATGGGACAAGTTTTGATATGTTTTGTAGTGGAAGTCAGTAACAGATCACCCAGGGCAGAAAAGGTTGTGGATGGACCTTATATAAATATTTCTTGTCCTCATGGGATGCCTTTCATAGGTCTGGAGGGAGGGCACCATGACATTGAGCAAATCAGGCAGCTGAAATACTCACTATATTTTTTTGCGTCAGTTCTTATAGGCAAAGCCCTTTTCTGGGACCACTACCTCTCTCAATATGGCTGGGAAAGAGAAAAGTAGATGACAGTTGAGAAGTAAAAGCTTTAGGGGATTATTTAGAGCAGCTGAATGTCTTCAGATGGAATACATCTGGAAGTACTGAAGGAGCTTGCTGAAATCATGATGAGACCAATCTAAGAAAATTCACGTTGATCAGAGGAGGTTCCTACTGACTGGAAAAAAGCCAACCTTGCATCCTTCTTTCAGACAGTAGGAGGAGGAGGTGGAGAATTACAGCATTCTCTCTGTAAATCTGATGAAGTCTAGGCTGGATGAAGAAGACATTTTCACAGATAGCAGTCCAGTGTTTTCTGTTCAAATGGGGTGTTGAGAAATTGGAAAAAGACAAAGAAGAACGCTACTGACCAGAGACATACAGCATGTGGAAACATCTATTCCTGGTTGCTTTGAAGGCTGAGTTATGACTACAATCCAGCTGATGGTCTAGTTTTGCTTGGAGCAGAACAATGGACTAGATGACCTACAGGGGCTGTTCCCTCCAACACAATAAAAAGGCAAAAACTGGTAGTGTAATTATGCATGGCCTGGCAGAACAGCTTCCACTCATGCTTTAAAACATTCTACCATGTAGGTTTGGTATCTGACTTAATGTATGGGTTCTGGTGTTCTTTATATTTTTTATATAGAGACGTAGTATTTTCACCAAGGACACCCACCTCCAATAAATGACACCTGAAACTATCTCACTGTGAATGCTTTGGAGTTTGTTGGATGAAACAAACAATGTGTTTTTCTGTAATATGGTAGAAGATAGCAGGTTCTAAAAAATGTTCATTTACATAACCAGTTACATTGGAAAGCATTAGCTAATATTAGTTGTGAAATAAGTCTGGCTAGGATCCTTATGCTTGGTTTATGCAGTTTATACACCTGGAAGACTGGTTTTAAATTTATCTTCAGACTGAAAAAATATTTTACCTTTTAAATGTTCCTGGGGAACAAAACAACTTTACTTCTTGAAGCACCTGATTTGATTCTGTAACAATAGCTTTGTATTCTTGCATCTGAGTTATGGGTGAGTCTGTAGCCTACAAGAGTAACTTCAGTCACTCCTTACCAATAATCATGGTGACTACAGAGGAAAACATAAATATCCCAAATATCCCCTCTATAAAAGGAGGCTCTGCAGTATAATTAGGTCAGTAACAGCAACATGTTTATTACTTAATAGAAAAGAAGGAGCAATAGGTTTTCAAAATTATTTGTTGTAAAGTTCCTGGAGTCATATGAACAGTTAAAGGAATAGACTTCAGGGAAATGAAAACATTTCTCTAACAGGGAAAACTTTTGTAATTTTGGCATTTATCCATATCTTTAAATTAAATTTTAGGCAACTGATCATGAATCAAATGAGTGGTTTTGCAACACCAAGCATTATGCTCAACTTATATTCCTAATTTTGTCTGCTTTCTTTTATATTTTATTTAATTTAGAAAAAGATAGATATAAGGTTATACAGCATCAAATGATATCATTGTAGGAAAAGAATTTGGAATGAGGTCAACATTGTGCTTCAAATGTACCTTTCTGGGAATGAGCATGTTGCCATGCAGCAGTAAACCAACCACTATCTGTGCTATATTCTTTCTTTTCTCAGGTGAGTAATAAGAAATAAGGTTTATATTCTACAAATGTGTGTAGATAGCAATTTGCTATTGGTGAAGAACAAACACATATGATTAACCTTGCCAAGGTCAGAACAATCCCTCCCCCTCACTGTCTCTGGGACTCATAGGCTATCTCTAAAAGTCAAAGAAAAGCAACCCCTTTATTTCAGACTGATTTAAACATTTTTCATTTTTTCAAAGTGTATCTTTAGTGTGATGTGACATCCCACTCAAATCCCTGAAAGTCAAAGTAAAATATCGATGTTATAGTCGAGGTTTATCTTCAATCACTATCTCTTTCTTCCTGTGAGATCTGTAAGGATAGTGTAAAGCAATAGGGAAACCAATATATCTAAGGGTCTGGCTCAAAGCCAGGTCTAAAAATAAGTGCAACAAAAAACTCTCTGTGTAGCATCTGAAGCAATGCCATGGATAAAAATGCATCTCTAGAGAAAATGTCTCCCTGGTAGAGGGCCAGCTGTGTCCTGGGGTACATTTAGCACAGCACTGCCCGCCAGCCAAGGGAAGTGTTTGTCCTACTCTACTCTGTGCTGGTGCAGCCTCACCTATGAGTACCATGTGCAGTTTTGAGCACCACAATAAAAAAAAGATGTTAATCCATTAGAGAGTGTTCAAAGTGGGGCCACAAGGATGGTGAAGGGACTGGAGGGGAAGCCTTATGAGGAGGCTGAGGTCACTTGGTTTGTTCAGCCTGAAGGAGACTGAAGGGAGACCTCACTGTGGTCTTCAACATCCTGGTGAGGGGAAGCAAAGGGGCAATTTCTCTACTCTTGTGACCAGTGACAACTCAAGTAAATGGCATGAAGTTGAGTCAGGGAAGGCTTAGGTTAGATACCAGGAAAAGCTTTTTCACCCAGAGAGTGGTTGAGCACTGGAACAGGCTCCCTGGGGTGGTCACAGCACCAAGCCTGTCTGAGTTCAAGTTGTGTTTGGACAATGCTCTCAGGTACATGGTATGATTCTTGGGATGTCCTATGATTCTATGATTCTAGTTGTTTGAAACATATGACAGTCCCACCAGCATGCTAAGCAAGATTTGAAAGTATTTTTCTGCACTGCATAGTGTGCTTCTGATACTGATGCAAGTGATTTCTAAAATGGCACGAGATCTTGGCATGAGATCTGCATACACATATTTCAGACTGAAAACTGCATTGTAGAACACAGTACAATGCAAACTGCCCAAGGTTGCACCACTGTTGTATTTCAGCAACTGTGTCAATTCTTCAGTGTCTCTGCCAACTCAGCACTTGGCCCTTCTTTCACAGGAAAGATGAACTATCTAGAATTCTGTGGCTGTAAAGTGAGTAAAAATAAAATGATGAAAATAAATCAGACTTCATTTCCAAAATTTATCCAAGATCAGTAATTTAGTCTTATCCACCACCCCCACTATTCCCTTCTTTTTTTTTTGTCTCATTCAAGTCATAAATTGCAGTAAGGCTAAATCATTTTCATTCTATGCTGTATCTCTCACACAGAGAAATTTGGAGTTGATGTGACTTAGGAAAAGTTCCTTTGTGTGATGCATAGTTACCCTGTCTCAGAGAAAATCAAATACTATGAAAAAATAATTCAAAATAAGTAAATTAGTATCTGTACTTCAGTGTGTGCTATATATGCCTCTATTAGACAAGAATGTATTCCCATTGAGCCAAACATTTGGTAAGAAAGCTTCATTATCTTGAAAGAAGCAAAATGCAGTACCAAGAAGGAAGGAAAGAAGCAAAAAGTGAATTTAGATAAAGGTGAGCGTCTTCTGAAGGTTGAGAGTTGTGACAGGAATAATTAGGAAGCAATTGTTCAACAAGATAGCTAATTTTAAAATACGACTAAATACCTATCTTTCTTTTAATATCCAACTTTTAATTTTTATCTTCCTTGTGAAATTTTTTGAAAATCGTATATATAGCAAGAGACTACTTACTACATTACTTGTCTGTCGTGCATAGGCCTTTTCAGCCATCAGTGAGCCTGTAGCAAGCGTGGGTAGAGCCCTTTGAAATCTTCGTTTGTGAAGCCAAGCCATGATGATGACTTACTACATTGAAGGGATCTGATTGCACTCTTATATGGTGTGGTTTTGCAACAGATACTCTCTGTATCTGTTCATAGTTTAAAATGCTTTTCTATTTGCAGCTCCTTAAAGCAATATGAAAATATTCCTAGACATATTTCTCAGCAACACGTGGCATTGTCAGAAGCTGGTAGCTGTGCTGATTTCAGGTACCAGGCATCATTTATTGTCCACTTATTAGTGTCACTATAAAACTTTTGCAAAGTCTAACAATTTCTCCTCAGTCGTAATGTGTTCAGCAACTTCCCCACCCCCTGATTTTTTGTAGATTCTTCAGAATAGTCTTTTGTGTCAAGGGCTATTCAAAAATCTCATCACATCTGTAGCGGTGGCTTGCTCACTCACAACAACGCTACATCCACCTAGGCAAAAGGAGCAGTTGAAGCCACAAGCAGCTTTTCTGAAATCTCCAGCACTGGCCACTCTTAGATGCTAAATAAACAGGCTGCTGGTCTGCCTCAGCATAGTTACTTGTGTTTGCTGATCCATCTTTGCTGTAGTCAGTGACCATTGTCTTTGTTTTGAACCCTTTGCTCCACCTGCATACAGCACACCAGCTGATATAACACTCTTGGAAATGTTCACTTAAAATGGACTGATCAATAGTAAAAGAAAAAAAATCACCTCCTCTAGCATAAAGCCAGCTTCACACACTTAGTTTATACAGCTAAGATCTAGGAGTGTTTTTCTGTCTTTTCAGGGCTGGTCAAAATCCTGGTAGTAGAGACAACAGTTAGGTATAAATACACAATGAGTCAGTCAGTCCCAATCTGTTGATTTGTGTGGCTGAAGTTCAGTTTCTACAATTTATATACTCTGTGAAGGAATATCACAGCAGTTGAAAAGAGATCCTGGAGTTTCTGTCTGACTGGCAACTCATGATCAAATGGTTCACCTGGCCACCTGACTGAGAAGGTTCTTTATTTATGTGTTTTAGTCTGAGAAGCAAACTCTCATATGGCCTCTGTGGAATGCCTAAGAAGTAAAAAAATGCCATTCTTGTTCTGCTGATAACTGAAGCAAGGCCACCGATCTTTAAAGATCTGTGCAGGAGCAAAGGAGTTTATGCTGGTACAATTAGTTGACCTACATGTTTGAAGACTGGTTCACAAGTGAACTATGCAATTCACTAAAAAGTATTGTGTTACATTTTAGGTACTGCAGCTGCTAATCTCATTTTTTCATAATGGCAACATTTTACAGTGTATGCATTGTCAAAAATATCACATCAAACCCTCAAAATAAACAATCTCAAACTCTAACCATTAAAGGAGATGCAAATGTCTCTCCCCTGAGAAAACTCTCCACTTTCCAAATGTTCTCATGCACAGATTAATAAGAAATAATCCAAGTTTGCATCACCTGCTAAGGCAACCCTTAAGAAATAAAGATTATTTTTTATTTCCACATGCTGTTTCAGATGGTGCAGTTATAAAGTTGCATAAATTTGATCAGGATCTGTAAAGAAAATCAACCAACAAACCTTCCCTCCCTACTGTTTGGCATAACTGGCATAGCCTAATTCAGCTTTCTTACTCTTGAAATCACACAAACGCACTGCAACTCATTTACAGCTCTTCATCCTAAAGATATTTTCCCATTTCACAAAAGTGATATCTTAAAATATCACTACTGGCATGGTTTTCCTTCCTTTTACTGTGGTGTGAATTTTGTCTGTCACATATGTTTGAATTTTTTCTTTCTCTTTTTTTCCCTTTTAAATGAATTGGCAAAGGTCATTTTCACACTCTCTCAGGTCTGAAGAACTAGAACACATATTCACATGTACAGAAAAAAAGGCAGGAAAAACCATCTTGATTATCAGAGTATACATATAATTTGTTTAATTTCAATTTACCAATAAATGCTATAAGGAAAGAAGAAACAGCAGCAAAGTACCACAGAAGTGCAAAAATTAATTTGCTTAGTAAAAAAACATTTTGCAGTGAAAGGGATTGCAAGATTTTCCGAACCATATTTTTGCATAAACATTCTAGTGGTGTTACTCTCTATTCAACACACTTGTCAGTCGGAGAAGACACAAACTGTCAGGCTGTCTGCTTGCTTTCCTAAACTTCTCTACCAGTCCACGTTTACCTGCAGAAAGCTCTGTAGGCAGCATGTCACCTGAACTTGACTCAAAAATCAGGTTGGCAGAGGCACTCTATGGGAATGGGAACCACAATGGACCCATGTCAGCCAGAGGAAGGAAATTAAACCACCCACCATTTTCTGGAAAGGAAACCCACCACCCTTTGTTTTTCCTTCAAACACTGTTGTATTGGAATGTAAAACGCTTCATTATTCTTAGCAATGTTAAAAAGAGAGAAGTCAGGTCTACTGAGTACAAATGAAATGACAAAAGAACTTGAGAAAAAAAGAAGGGGGGACAGGGCTTGAAAGATAGTCTTGTGGATCTACTTATGCTCTGACTTCCCAATCTAGAGAAGGTCTCTGATTTTCTGGAAGGGCTGTAGCAGTACTCACACAATTTCCTCCTGGTCTCAGAGGTGCTTTGCTGTAAAAGCTGGGTGCAGTGATGTGCTCTATTCCTGGCGGTTCTTGGAAAGCAGATCACAGCAATTAGCAGTACCTAACTGGACACCTGCCATCCTTTTGGCTTAACTGGTTTTGAGCAAGGGTAGCGTCATTTTCAGAGAGAGAGAGATAAGGAGAAGTTACACAGTCCTACCTGCGTGTGCCAGTGCAGGCTGTTCTGCATCACTATGGCCTTTGCAAACACATGCAGATGCAGTTACTGAAGATTTCTGTGGGAAATCAGTTTGTGCCAGAGTGAGAAGGAAGATATGCTCCAGAAAACAGATCTGACACTGTCCAACACTGCAGGACAAGTATACTGGTATAAGATTAATACCAACCTAGAGGGTCACCATTGGCTTCTCAAGTATCTTAAGTAGGAAAATATGTAGAACTTAACAGCAAAGCTAAAGGCAGATGTGTTATTCTGTCTGATCCAAGACACATGTGTGAACTATTAAACTGAATTTAAACTCTTTAAACTAATGATGCATAAAACAAAAGAAGTGTCTCTGCTGTTGAAGAGAGGTTGTGTGAAGGTGTTCAGACTGTGTATACACGGTGTGAGTGAGCAGTAATATTACTTTTTCAATAAACCAGCTAATTACACATATTATTTCACAAATTATGCTTCAAAACAGCATTTCACAAGATAATAACATGGTTATAATAGGTGTGTAACAATAACATATCCTTCTCTATCCTTCTTTTGGCAGAATGCACTATAACACCACATTTTTGGTACTGGATAGTGTGTGAGTCGCAAAAAGTTCTGTAATAAATATGCAAGTAAATGTAAATACCATTTCACTGGCTTCGGAGAATGTTAAAATATTTCTAAGTTTGATTCAGATACATAAACTGAAAGAGAAGATAACAGTTCAGAAAGCTGCACTGTAGTGTACTATTTTGCCTGGAACCATAGCTTTGCACTTATGCAACTTTCTCCTTGGGAAACTCATTTCACCATTCTTTGTGGAACTAGAACTTAAAGCCCCTGGAAAGAGCAACTATTTATTATTCCTATAACAAGAAGACAAAACACATAGGAAGGGAAGACAAAAAACCTATTTACATTGTCCTTGCTTGTTATTATTGTTATTACAAGCTGAAGAGAGGAATGTTGTCTTCAGTCCCTCCAAATCGCATGTGCAATGTATTGTACAAGTTACATAATCAAAAGCAACATTTGTGTTTGTAATCTGTGTTAGATCCATGTGTAACTACACATCCACAGCTCCAGTGTCTCTTCAGGTTGTCTCCTAGACACTTAGAGCAGGGCAGTAATGCTCGTACACTGCTTCAGTCACCCATGTTGTATTAGTGAGGTACACAGGAGAGGGATAACAAATAACTATAAATCATTTAGGCCCTTCTGATACAGGCACTTCAGGTAATGCTTCACTGAAAGATGTGATGTGGTGCTTTGTGAGGCTTGCAGGTTCTTATACAGCAAACACAAGGTCTGAGGTTGCCAGATACCACCAAGAACCTGGACCAGAGCAAGGCAGGCATGTTAACCACAGATAGCTTTACTGAAGCTGCGCACATGCTTTTTGAGGGCTGTGCTTGAACATGCTTGTCTGGGAACAGGGACAGGAAGCAATCTGGGACTGCTCAGTGCCATAATGCTTTAAAAATATATAATACTCAAGGAAAAAATGATTTTTTAAGGGATTTCTCTCCCCTACATCTAATCATAGAAGCATTGAGATTGGAAAAAAACCTCTAAGATTACTGAGTCCCACTAAACCATGTCCCTAACCATCTCTACATGTCTTTTAAATATTTTCAGGGATAGTGACTCAAACACTTCCCTGGACAATCTGCTCCAGTGCTTCCCAACCCTTTCCATGAAGAATTTTTCCGTAATATCCAATCTAAACTTTGCCTGGTGCAACATGAGGCATTGTCTCATCCTGTCCCTTGTTACCTGGGAGAAGAGGCTGACTCCCACCTTGCTAAAACCTCCTTTTAGGTAGTTATAGAAAGCGATAAGGTCCCCCTAAGCCTACTTTTCTCCAGGTAAACATCTCCAGCTCCCTCAGCTGCTCCTCATAAGGCTTGTGCTCCAGATCCTTCACCAGCTCCATTGCCCTGAACTTGCTCCAGCACCTCAATACCTTTCTTGAAGTGAGGGGCCCCAAACAACACAGGTCCTTTTTCGCCAAGGAGCTTTCCAACCACTCTTCCCCCAGCCTGCATGGGGTTGTTTTGACTGGACTGTGGGACTTGGAACTTGGCCCTGTTCAACCTCATACCACTGGCCTTGGCCCATAGATCCAGCCTGTCAAGATCCCTCTGCAGAGCCTTCCAACCCTCCAGGGGTTCAACACTCTTGCCCAGTTTGGCATTGTTTGTGAACTGACTGAGAGTGCAGTCAATCCCCTCATACAGATCATTGATAAAGAGATTAAACAAGAGTGACCCCAGTACAGAACCTTGGGGAACACCAGTTGAGACCTACATGTAATCTATATATATGATCTCTCAGAAAACCTAATAATGCTGCTGCTCTCTCTCTTTCTAATTTTAATAATTTAGAAGTTCTCTTCTCGGATTATCTGGCTTGTTTTACGGGAGCTATCAGACCCTTGAAAGCAGCAGAAGCTAGCAGTGCAGAAAAACTATCAAGAGGTAAAACATGACCTCTGAGTTTTCAAGTATATGCAATGCTATGTGGAGGATAGAAGGAGAAGGAATATATTTTTCTTTGTAGCACCTTTGGGAAGGAGATTTTGCTACCTGCTATTTCCTAGTGAATTCAACACTTCCTAGTAAAATAGCTATCATAACATACAGGAAAGATTTGTTAAGATATTATATATTTACATGATATGATTAAGATGAATTAATTGTACTTTGAGGACTGCATATCAGCAGTAAAATTAGAATAGTTGTAAATATGACTCTACCTGTGACTGAAAGAATATTCTTATCACTCTTTCAGTAGAGGGACCTAGGTAATGCTTAGGCTTGCTGGTCTAGGTGCACATTCAAGGGTCTCAGTGTTTTTTTCCTTCAGTGTATCAGGGGAAAAAGACTAGTATTCTGCGTGTGCTTTTTGCTGTAAATTATACAGTAAAATTATAGCAGCCTTCAAAGGCTGCTTCAGATTTTAAATTGTAAACTGTATATGAAATGGAAAGGATATTGCACATAGAAAAGTGACTGAGACTGAAAGGAGAAATCCAAATATTTTAGAAAATTACTACACATAACTACTTCTCACTATTTAATACTTAATTTCAAATACTTTTACTTTGGTCTAAACAGATTGTAATTCTCAAACGCATGATATTGAACTTCCACTTGCTATAAGTCTTTGCTTAGATAAAAAAGACTTTTTATGTTGGAAAGAAAGAATTGTTCTGCTTTCCCACTTATAAACTCAGCAGATCTTTCCATGATTTTTTTTTTTCCACATAAAGTGATGTTTATTAGTGCCATTTAATAGTGTCTTTATATCTGGTGTATTCAAAGACTGTCAATTTTACAGTAATGGAAAATATGCAAACATCAAGAAGAATTAAAAAGAGTGAGAGAAAATGAAATTGTGTATTGGAAAATCAAGCTGTTCATAAACAACATTCAGCTCCCAGAAATCTGGAAATGCCTCGCAGATACTGGAGTCAATATCAAGGCAATCATGATGGTTGCATCAGATAATTTTTTTTGTTTATTAAATGCAGGAGACTGAACTCATTTTAGCAAGTCAATAGGTGTCTGAGAGGAAAATTTGACTTTTTTTTTTTTTTAAGAGTAGCTCAAAGCTACCTCAGACCTGATATTTTTCTAAAGGGAGATACAAGAATTAGATGTCCATCTGCTCCAGTATGTCAGGAAGGATTACACTTTTTTGGGTTTCTCTGAAAAGCTCAGCTTGAAGACTTGCAATTGGTGGTGGAAGATATGTCTGATTTCCTTTCTTTGAAGTGAATTTTTATTTATGGAAGTATGAGATTCTAGTGTATTAAACTACAAGTTAAAAAAAGAAAAGGACCTGGGAAGATTCAAGATTAAAAATGAAGAATATCTCCCTAAGTGAAGGGCTTGCAGAGTCTTATAATCAGAAGTCATCCAAAGGTCTTAAATACAGTTTTATCTACATTTTTTGAACATTAACATTTTGTAAACAGTCGGTACTGTGGCAAATCTGCTTCAACATTCAAGTATGAAAATGCAGGCCTATCTACACTAAACAGAAGAGTTGTATATGCAAAGCACATAATTGAGATTGTAAATAAAGGATATGAACACAGCTTTTAAAAAATTGGCTTGGCTGTTGAAGTCCAAGCTCCCTGGTGGCATCATCTTAGCCGTAATTCCAGGTAACTTAACCTCTGGTCCATGCTGTGCTGCACCTCTAATTACTGGATAGTTTGCATCAGATTGAGGTAATGTATCTGAATTAACCTTGGAAGGAAATTAAAAGTTCTGACAGATCATCTTCACCTGATGCAAGATCAGACAATTTCCAAAGTAGGTTTTCTGCTCTTCTTTCCTTTCCCAGCCTGACATTCCCACTGCCTTTGCAGTAAACCAGTAGACTTACTAGATTCTCTGCATGAAGGGGTGACTTGGTTTGTGCATGTCAGTGAGCAGTAAGAGCCTGGCTGGTCCACGGAAGAGGATGAGCCAAGAGGTGAGGGAGGGCACAGCCTGGAAGGGCGGTGACCTTCCTGATGAAGGCACATCCCTAATGCATCAGAGCAGGTGGTGAGAGGGATGGGGTCCATCAGCAGCCCCAGGTAAATTATGTCTGAAGTGAGTTGAGCCCAGGGATCTCCTCAGGAGAGGCAGGAGGCATTGCTGGAGAAAAGACTACCTAGAGTGTAGGTGAAGGGTCAACCCCCAAAAAACCTGCAAACCAAGACTGCCTATCTCCTTCCTTCCTGTCCTCCTCACTAGGTGATGGTCACCAGATTAGTCAACTTAAAGAAGGATACCATGTAGTCTCAGTGCTAGGGTTCAAGAGATTGTTGCGAGCTTCCTTAAGGAGAATATAATTTTAAAGACTCCCTTTGTAGAAAAACCTCCAGTTATATTTAATTGGTGGCATACAGTCCCCAAACCCAACAATAGATAACACAAGGAAAATATGAAGCTGGAGTTACTCAGGCTCCCTTCCTTTGCCAGGGATTGTGAATGCAGACTTGCCAATGCACAGATTGTTGGGGACAGAGCAAAGGTCTGACACATTGTTAGAGTAAAGGTCTCATGACTAAATAAATCTAATGCACGAAGTAATTAACACTTTTTCTTGAAAATTTTCAGCAAAGTAACTTTTAATTCAGAGTAAGTATAGTAATTCCAGTTATGATTTAGTGCATTCTTTATACATAATAATAAGATGAACCGCTGCAAAACTGAGTGCAGAACTATGCAGTTTCAACCAGAAAACTCTCATTTTCATGCTGATAATAAAAGCTGTATCACATTATGCCTAATCACAGCAGGCCAGAAGCTTCCTGTGTGCCCAGTTTAATGACAATATACAGAACAGCTAGGAATTCTTACTAGATTAATTGTATGTATAAGAAACCAGACTGCAGTGCTGTGGTATTGGTAACAGTCTTTTAGCTAAGCCTGGGCACATAAGATACTCTTGTGCCCTTTTGTTTTCTACAGAAGCAGGAAATGTTGGATAGATGTGTTACCAGCAGTGTATTTGTATTTCTTTGAAGCATAGGAAGTGCAATATAAGCTGAAACACAATAGTATTCCTTCACCTATGCTGTGAAGGAGTCATCACAGTAAAATTTTGCTTGGTAACACCAGAAATATATAGCTGTAGTGTGTCTGTCTCTCCTTTATGTCTTTTAAACCTCATCTTGCTCCCATCAAGTCCGATTATACAGTCTCTGATCATGTTGGACTTCAAGGGTGCAGAGAGAGGTACTCAAAATCCCCAGGTAAATAGTAATGGAATAACCTGTTTCCACATTCCCTTTGTGCTGTCAGTTACTGTTTAGTTTATGCAGTGGAAAGAAAAAGAAGTTTATGCCCTTCTTAAAAGAAGACCTATTGCTGTTTAAACACTTTTGTGGAAGTTTTCATTATTGACAGAATGGCTAAGTCCTTTCTGAATGCTATTCAAACTCTTGGCTTTTTTAATCTGACGCACAAAGAAACAAATGACATTATAATTATAACTCAGGGAAGGTGGTTCACATACTGTAGTTCTATCAAGATCCTCAGTTTTAGCCAAGAAGAACTCTGTGAAAACTGAGAGTTGAGGAATAGTTTTCAAAGAAATGCAAAGGCTCTGCATTTTTGTATTTGTATTTTTGCTTTTTACTCAAATTATAAAGCTGGGCATGGTTCAAAAACTGTTATATCCTTCTCTAATGCTGTTTTAGCTGATGAGAGTCTCAACAGAAACTTTTGTAGTGGATATGTGAGTATATGGGAATGAATATGTAATGGAATAGAAGTTTAACAGAGCAATATACAAAACAAGAAAGTATAGGTTATTAATTATCAATGTAATACTAATAAAGAATAGGTAGTTCTTTGAGAAAAACAAACATGAAAAGGCCAGTGTCTTGTAACAAAACTAATACCTTTCTCTTAACTGCTCCTTTTTATGCTCTTCCATGGGGATGTCCCTGTGACAGCCAGAGAAGGGCCCAGGGCACTACTTCAGAGCAGCAAAAACTCACAAGATCTCTACAAGACTTCAATATATTAAAATAAAGACTCATTAGATTTCATGCACAACAAGTTTGTACGAGACTGTAGTTTTCCCCTTTACATTATTCTGCTACTAAGACATAAATACAAAGAAAGGTGTCTGTAAGATCTCACAGCTTTTGTGGCAAGGATTGCCCCCAGGGCTCAGCCCTTTTGTCCCTGAAAATGACTGTGCTGACAAGGGTTGGTTGATTTTCAGCCAGGTTTGCAGCTGGGTTACAGGGCTGCTTTCTGTAGCTTTACTGAGCAAAATGTCTCTAACTCTAAACTAAAGGGGAACCCATAATTCAAAGGGAAAAAAAGAAGTCTACAGCACTTTTATGTTCATTTCACAGTTCATGGTGAGAAATTACTCTTATGTTTCAAGTTCCTACAGTGCTATGCTGAGAAAATGGCCCTTTAGTAATTTTCTTTTAATTGGGAGCCCATCATTACAAATTTAGCACAGGTTGGGGTATATTTTGAAATAACCTGCTGCAGCTAGCACTGTGGCAATAACTTAGTCTAGGTGTGACTAAAGTATAGTCCATCTAACAGTAATAATAGGTGCCAAACCCTGGTGTTCTTTTATAGGTGATAAAAGGATAATTTAACACATGGTATATCTAATTCTTTTTTCAGTGGGTAACACCAGATTAGGGTTTCAGTTCTGACTTTACTTAGCCTTATAAGACTCAACAATAACTCTGATATTTTGCTGCCAACTTACTTTTTTGTAAGCTTTGTCCAACCTATGTCACATTTTTCTATGACTTTCTTTAAGAAATTCTCAGTTATATGAGCAGATTTTTGAAAACTGTTGTTGACATGAATGTGAATTACACAGTTGCAGATTCTACTTTGAAAATGTACTTCCTTGGTCAAAAATTTCTCTTGCCTTCCATGGCCCTTTTTACTGTCATCTTCCCCCAGTTGTCCTATCAATTAATCACAGTTAAAATTAGACACCTCATTCAGGAACATAAACATCTATAAATTTTGACATGGCTTAAAAACTTACATCTTTCTCAAAGCTGGGGTTTTGAGAATTTGAGTAAGTCCTGAGTAACTCAAACATCTTCCTGGACCTGGGAGGTATGGACAGGCTATGTGAGCCTTAGTCCTTTGTGAGAATCTAAAGTGGGGGAGTGGAGTCTCAAATGACATTGGACACCTGTGTTTAATCATCTAAATTGCTTCCTTGGTGTCTCTGTTTTGGGATCCTAATGAAGGATTCCTGAGGACTTAAGTGCATGGTGTTGCCATTGACTTCAGTAGAACTCTGGACTATCCGGAATTCTCCAGGTTATGAGGACTACAACAACTGAAAAACTTGTGTGATAGGTAGATGCCTCAGTTCAATCTTGCACTCCTCAGAGGCTTCCCTCAGTTGTTCTACCCATGCTGCTCTGGTTCAGGAAGCAAAAAAGTGCTCAGTCTGGATTTGGGTTGAATTGTCTCAAACTCTGTGCTCTGTTCATATAGCTCATGCCCAAACCCCATCTATGTGCACACAGGAACCCTCCCCACATTATATTATTGGTATGTCTATACCATGTATTTATTTAGATGTTCTTCTCTGGATCCTGCACAAAACATATATTGGCATTTGGGCAACTGAATAACCTCTCACTCTGCCTTCCAACAGCTTTATAGTCTTCCCTGAGACACTTACTCCTATATTATACTCCTTGGGTCAAACACTGGCTCCTTGGCAATACCTTGCTGGTCTCTCCCTCTCGGTTTTCCCTTTGCTTTTTTTTCTGCAGTACACTTTAGTCACTACCATTTGCTGTTTGCTTCCCTGAAGCAGTTGCATGGCCTATCTTTTTGTGAATCATCTGTCAGTGGATCTCAGGAATATTTTTCTTCCCTGTAGGAACAGCTGGGATGTGTAGTTACTCTAATCCCTTTCTCCTCGAGGCTCTGCTTTGTCCAGTAGCTCATTATGTAGAACAGACAAGGCAAGGGAGGGGAGGACCAGCGGTGGACCATAGAGGAGACTCTATCTGTAGAACAGACAAGGCAAGACAAGGGGAGGACCAGCTCCCCTCACTACCTTGCAGACTTTGAGTCTACAACTACAACTTCCCTGAAGCAAGGCTGTGGAGTTTTCTGAGATAGGACTTTTTGATTATTTTGAGCTGAAACTGTTCTTCTTTGTGTGAACTAAGTGCTCATTGACTATGAATGAATATTCATCCTGAATAGGATGAGAGAAAGCAAACTGAGCATGACTTCAGCAACTGTAAGACTCCACTGGGAAAAGAAGGTTCCTGCTTCAGTAAGTGATCATGATGAGAATATATTTTACTTGGGGTATTCACTAAAGATTCTTGTGATAGAGAATATATATAAGATGGGCGTTACATGCTGATTCTGGCATGCTCCTTATGTATCGCTTCAGTATCTTTTTAATGTAGACTTTATGTATGTGATTTTACTATAACATAGAATCACAACTTCACAGAATAGTTGAGGTCAGAAGGGACCTCTGGAGATCCTCTTATCTAGTCATGTCATCTNGTGATAAAAGGATAATTTAACACATGTTATATCTAATTCTTTTTTCAGTGGGTAACACCAGATTAGGGTTTCAGTTCTGACTTTACTTAGCCTTATAAGACTCAACAATAACTCTGATATTTTGCTGCCAACTTACTTTTTTGTAAGCTTTGTCCAACCTATGTCACATTTTTCTATGACTTTCTTTAAGAAATTCTCAGTTATATGAGCAGATTTTTGAAAACTGTTGTTGACATGAATGTGAATTACACAGTTGCAGATTCTACTTTGAAAATGTACTTCCTTGGTCAAAAATTTCTCTTGCCTTCCATGGCCCTTTTTACTGTCATCTTCCCCCAGTTGTCCTATCAATTAATCACAGTTAAAATTAGACACCTCATTCAGGAACATAAACATCTATAAATTTTGACATGGCTTAAAAACTTACATCTTTCTCAAAGCTGGGGTTTTGAGAATTTGAGTAAGTCCTGAGTAACTCAAACATCTTCCTGGACCTGGGAGGTATGGACAGGCTATGTGAGCCCTTAGTCCTTTGTGAGAATCTAAAGTGGGGGAGTGGTGTCTCAAATGACATTGGACACCTGTGTTTAATCATCTAAATTGCTTCCTTGGTGTCTCATCAGAAAGAGATCTGGAGATGCTGGTCGACAGCCAGCTGAACATAAGCCAGCAGCGTGCCCAGGTGTCCAAGGAGACTAATGGCATTCTGGCCTGTATCAAAAATAGTGTGGCCAGCAGCATCAGGGCAGTGATTGTCACCACTGGTGAGGCCGCACCTCCAGTGCTGTGTTCGGTTTTGGGCCCCTCACTTCAAAAACATTGAGGTGCTGGAGCATGTCCAGAGATGCAGTGAAGCTGGTGAAGGGTCCTATGGGGAGCAGCTGAGGGAACTGAGGATGTTTAATCTGGAGAAGGGTGGCTCAGAGGGCATCTCATTGCTCTCTACAACTACCTGAGAGGAGTCTGTAGGGAGGTGAGGGTCAATCTCTTCTGCTGTATTAAAAGTGAAAGGCCAAGTGGAAATGACCTTAAATTGCAGAGGGGGGATGTTCAGATTAGATATTAGAAAAAAACCCAAGCTCAACACTGAAAAATTTGTTAGGCAATGGAATAAGTTGCCCATGGAGGTGGTGGAATCACCGTCTCTGGAAGTGTTTGAGAGTCATCAGGATGTGGCCCTTAGGGATGTGGTTTAGGAGTAATTACGGTGGTGCTAAGTTGATGGTTGGACTAGATCATCTTGAAGGTCTCTTCCAAACTTGCCAATTCTGTGATTTTATAAGCTGCAATTTTACATTTATTGGCTCCGATCTTTACTGGCTTATGCATCTCCCTCGTTCACTCTGTTACTCTGTGCAAACGTGCTTAATCTTTCAGCTGTGTGATATGCAGATTTTTATTTATTAAAGCATACAGTGTTGACTAAATTAAAAAAGAAAATATACTAAAATTCATAGTTCAGTATTTGTTTGAATCAAAAACATCTGTAAAGAATATGGAAGTAGAAATACTTTTTCAGAGAGACAATGTTACAGTAGCATAATCCTTGCTTGATTATAGTGATTTATGGTAACTAAACCCTATAGTTTTCAATCGTAAATGTGAACTTAATTTTCTCAGTATTCCTGAAAACCAAGCCTCAGTGGGATGCATTATTAACACTATGAATTTCTGTATTTGCTGTTGGATACATTCATGGTTTTCTATATTTTCACCTGCATTGCTATGGAAACCACTAAAATCTGATTATCATTGCTGAAGGAAATATACAACACCACCTTAGCNACTTCCCTGAAGCAAGGCTGTGGAGTTTTCTGAGATAGGACTTTTTGATTATTTTGAGCTGAAACTGTTCTTCTTTGTGTGAACTAAGTGCTCATTGACTATGAATGAATATTCATCCTGAATAGGATGAGAGAAAGCAAACTGAGCATGACTTCAGCAACTGTAAGACTCCACTGGGAAAAGAAGGTTCCTGCTTCAGTAAGTGATCATGATGAGAATATATTTTACTTGGGGTATTCACTAAAGATTCTTGTGATAGAGAATATATATAAGATGGGCGTTACATGCTGATTCTGGCATGCTCCTTATGTATCGCTTCAGTATCTTTTTAATGTAGACTTTATGTATGTGATTTTACTATAACATAGAATCACAACTTCACAGAATAGTTGAGGTCAGAAGGGACCTCTGGAGATCCTCTTATCTAGTCATGTCATCTGTCACTGAAGACAGATGTCACACCAGTAAGTGCAGAGAAAGTCTTAGCCCTCCTTTGCACTGTGGAGAGGCTGGAAAAAACTGAGCTGGCAGCACATGTGCTAATGTAAGATGATCTTATNTGCAATTTTACATTTATTGGCTCCGATCTTTACTGGCTTATGCATCTCCCTCGTTCACTCTGTTACTCTGTGCAAACGTGCTTAATCTTTCAGCTGTGTGATATGCAGATTTTTATTTATTAAAGCATACAGTGTTGACTAAATTAAAAAAGAAAATATACTAAAATTCATAGTTCAGTATTTGTTTGAATCAAAAACATCTGTAAAGAATATGGAAGTAGAAATACTTTTTCAGAGAGACAATGTTACAGTAGCATAATCCTTGCTTGATTATAGTGATTTATGGTAACTAAACCCTATAGTTTTCAATCGTAAATGTGAACTTAATTTTCTCAGTATTCCTGAAAACCAAGCCTCAGTGGGATGCATTATTAACACTATGAATTTCTGTATTTGCTGTTGGATACATTCATGGTTTTCTATATTTTCACCTGCATTGCTATGGAAACCACTAAAATCTGATTATCATTGCTGAAGGAAATATACAACACCACCTTAGCTTGAAGGGATTAAATAATTTTGGCTTTGCACATCATTTCCTCCAAAACATGGTTAACAGTCAACTTAGAACCACTCCTACTGGGGCATTTTGGTGGAAAGTAAAACGGGATTTATGATTTAAATTTCATTACTATGCTGACTATTCACAGCAGTAAAAATTTATACCCAGCATGATGTGAAATACTTAGTATAAGAACTAGTATAAGAAATAGAAAGATATGATAGATATACTGTAACACCAGTGTCTTTCAATCTTACCAGGCAGAATATATTCCTCTGAGATTCTTGCTGTTACCAACAGAAAAAGTTTGTGACAGAGGTAAATGGCCTCTCCATGTCCTACATCCCAACTAGTAAATGATTCAGCCTTCTTCTTCTGTGACCACTTGAGGTCTGCAGATGAAAAAGAATCTATAAAAAACATATTTGAAGAGGAGCTCACAAGCTCCATGACAGTTTTGTCCTCCAAAATCAGTCTCTTGCTCAAACTTCACTCCTCAAGGAGTTTGCTCAGGACAGTGGAGATGAGAAGCAATCTCCTCCATTTCCAAGTCAGGGGGTTGTACATTGTAGATGGGTACATATCCACTCACTCATGTTCTTCATTTCTAGGAGATCACTTCACTGCATTTATCCTCTCTTAAAAACCTTGTAGTTTAACAGATGAGGAAAACCACACTAAAAAAGAGAGATGAAGGTGATGGGGAAAAAGCCTGAGCTTGTCCCCGTTTTTGAAAGGTGCTGAGGAAGCTGCCAGAAATCTAATATCTGTTGAGGTTCTTTGCTCCCTTGAGTAGGCAGAAGCAGCAAATGGGGTTTCTTTCTAGCTCCACATTGCATGGGGTTTCCCTTGTACCTAAGGTCTACATCTGATAGAACAGTCAGCAATGTCGTTTGTCTACATGGCTGCCTTTATGTAATTTCATAGGTGCTGATTTTTGTAATTTTTCCTTTTGCCATTATTGATTGCCTGCTTCTATCACGTTATTTTGTGACATGACTTGGATCCTCCAAACCCAGTGTGCAGCAAATTGGTCAGAATGAGCCACATATAAGCTGGTAGCACTCCTAGATTACTGTTTTCCCACTATTTTAGCCTACCACAAAAATAATTCAGAATTTGCAATTCACTTGCAAATGATCCTCATGGAAATGCAGAAGTATCAAAATTTGAAGGGTCACTCATCCTTGAAACCAGCATTAATCATTTTACACAGCTTGCTGTCAAAAACTGATTTTATGTTCTTGAGTCATGACCTGATAGACTTTGTGAAGCCTGCTACCTTAAATAATAGTGCTCAGTGAACAGCAAAATAATGAATTGTAAAACATCATTTGTGATATGTCATCACATATGTCACTGAAAGTTGTCCTGTGTAGAACTAAGAAATGTCTAGATGTTTATTTGCTTGATATCACGTATTATGTAAAAATTTGTCCTCCTTTTTAAAGTAGACTGCTGATGGAGACCAGAATATAAAAGATTGCCTGTTAGAAAAGCATATAAAAAAAGAAAAGAAAAGAAAATTTGATGTTCCTAGGTATTCCTAACCTTCCCGGATATTAGGAAGAAGTTCTTCAGTATGAGGTGCTGAGACACTGGAACAACTTTCCCAGAAAAGGTGGGGATGTCTCATTCCTGGAAGTGTTCAAGGCCAGCTTGGATGAGGCTTTGAGCAAGCTGGTCTAGTGGAAAGTCTTCCTGACCAGGGCGGGGGGTTTGGAACTGTATGATCTTTAAGGTTCCTTCCAACAGAAGCAATTCTATGATTCTATGATCCATAGTCTTCCCATCAACAGAAGCACAGTTTTACAGTTAATGTAACCACTCAAGTAAACAGGCATTCATGAAATCCCTCTCTTGCCTTGTGGATTAAACACCAAAGCCAAAATTCTGAACAAGGGGTTAATGTTTCATGTGATTGGCTACATATTGTTAAGTGTTGAATTCTCAGGAAGTTCAACCAAAATCATCTGCAAATTTTGAGGTTTAGCCCTTGAAAGAATAGTCTAAATATCCTCTGTCCCTCCACCATGTTCCACTGTGGTCCTGCTGCAGCAGCAGTATTAGCAGTGTCAATATGAATTATCATTTCTTCTTTCTTTAAAAAACGTGCCAAATGCTGCTGCAACTCCTCATGGGGAGTTTCTGCTTAAAAATCCATTTGGATTAGACACTGAGGGTACTCACTTAGTGAGTGATAGCAACAGGGATGAGTTCGATTCTTATTTTCCACAACATTAGTTGTCTCTATTTGAGGAGAAACATTTTGAATTATCTAAAGCACAAAGCAATGGAAGGATATTTTTTTTCATCATATGTGTGTCTCCATACCATAGATATATTCACACATGATAATACACCAACAGAGTGGTAATGCAAAGATTCTTCTCCATTATCGTAGGCTGTTAAGTGCATGTAACCAGGGCAGTACCAGAAAGACTTAAATGTAACGTTTAGAAACACTTTTGCTTGGTTAGTGGGATTTATAGGGGATGGATTGGATGGATGGTGGATGTGAACTAGTTTTCTGTTAAAATACAGTGTGATACTTGTGGATTAATTCTGTTCACACCAGTGTGGAACAATAATCTTTCTTTGAGACGTTAATAAAAAAATTTCTTACTATAACACCTCAAAACTTCAAGCTCTTTTTGTCTTGAAGGAGTTAATAATCCCACCATCCAAAACCCAATAACTATTTATTCCCCAGAGCAAACACTCGGTGTTTTTTTGAAGCAGTTTCTCAGAGTATTTTCTAACCAGTTTCCCAGAGCTCGTTATTATAAGAGCATGAACTATGAGAATAGGGCTGTAACTGCTGTACACAGATGCCTTTACTTTCTCATCCTCATGGTCAGAATATTTCATTGCTGAGAAATGTCAGAGCTACCGTACTAACTTCTAAAGTTGTGCTGGTTGTACTTAGAGTACAGGATCTTTTCTGCATCTATAGTCATATCCTTGGCTAGACCCTCCTTTCTCCAGGAATAGACTATCCTTAGTCTGGCCTGTCTTTGGCTGATTATTAAGATTGGCAGCTGTTGGCCAAAGTAAACATATTTTCTCCTAGTTTAGGGTGTCCAGCTGACCTTAGCTTCACCACACAAACTATCCTTCCTCTTGTGTGGGAGCCTAATCATGTAAAGGTGTGTTTATTCTGATCTGTGACTGTTGTATCTGAATGGGTGACTTTGGTGAGCTCTTATGAGTTACAAGTTTATTTAAGGGACGATAAAAGCATGAAGTTATAAAGACATGGAACAAAGTTACTGTCTCAGAGTAAAGAGTTTGTGAGAGAAGAAAATCTTTTCAGTGTTTTGCTTTGCAGCCACCCTGTTGGAGTCCTAAGGCAAAGAGACAGGATCCTATGTGGTTTCACTATGTGGAAAACTCCTCCACTTCTCTAATAATTTTGCATTATTTTTATAATTGTTTTCTCAACAGGTTCAAAACTCAAAAACATTGAATTTTTGTCCTTAATGGCAATAGATAAGGTGCAGAATGGATCCCAACTGGAGCCAGCAGCTTGCACAAGAGTGGCTGAGGAGGCATGAGCAAGGCCTGGAATAACAGTGTCTGCCCTTCATTCCCACCACTGGAAAGCACCAGTAACCAGGAGCGTGGGGGACAGGTTAGACAAACAGGGCCCGGTGCCTCAGCCAAGGTGTGGAGTGGTGGTTTGCGTGGAAGGGCACCTCTTTGAAGGTGGGGTATTCGACTAGCCAAGTGAAGAGACTTGAAGTGCACTTAATCCAGCAACCACACATGTTTTGTAACCATCTGCACAGGTCAGGGACACATCCTACTTGACCCCAAGGCAGAATGGTGGGTGCTCAACCAAGAGGAAAGGCTGCAGCTCTGGTGGAGGAGTTTGCACCATCTACCCCAGCAGTGGCTCACACCTCCATCCAGATGGAGCTGCTGAAGGAAGAGGCTGCAGTGCAGACTTCAGACTGAAAGAAGTTCCAAGACCTTTCTCCTGGATCAAGGGCAGAAAAAGGCTTGCAGACTTGCCTGGCAAAGGTGTGCCCAGGTAGAGGACATCTTGTGGCAGGTGGCTGAGCAGGAGGCGGTTTGAAGGCTGCATGGGAGGCTGAGAAGGAGTTAAATAGCTGTAGTCTGGAGTTGCCCCACAGCCCAAAACCAAACAGAAAGAAACTCCTCCACTGGCACACACAGAAGGGAGGGGAGCCAGCAATGCAGAAGAATGGAAGCTTGTAAAGCTGAAGACTTCACCTGATGCCTGAGGTGCCCTTGCAGAACCCCTTCACTGCTCTGCAGACTGAATAGGAAAGACTTCCGTACCTCTCTCTTTCTCATCCCACCGAAGAATTCCCTCTTTTCAGGAAGTTTGTCACATTTGTTGTCAGTCATTTTTTTAATACAGGAGTGGTGCTTAAATTTCTCAAACTGTTAAAATGATAGCAGGATTAACATTTTTCTCCATTTTACTTACAGAAGTACTTGATATTATGGATGCCTCTTTCTGTTTGGTCTGCTTGGGTACAGAGATTTATTTCCATGAGAGAAATACGTTTTTACTGGAAAATGTCTTAGAGTCACATTTTGAAAGAAGAAATTGCAAAACTGATTTAGTGCATAAATCAGAGAAAATATTTATTTACAGACATGTAAAAATTATGTTACAACATTTTAAAGAAAACTGTAATGAACCATCAATCTGCTCTGCATGGGCAAACTCTGAATGTTTTAATTCTATATTGCAGTGGCACCAATTAAAAACGTGACTGCTTACAAGACTGTAGCTATCTACATTGTTTAAGTACCGTGATTTTCCAGAACTAAAAATGGAAATATAGAGAAACCTAATAAGAATTGCAACAATATGTAATACAAGAGTTTACAAAAGTAAAAATATTTCTTCTTGTTCCAAACTTTAAAGCTTTTTCATAAATATTTTCCATTCATGCAGCTGCACAGGTTTGAAAAAAATATCTGAAATACACAGAGCAATAAGTCTGTGTAAAAAATGAATTGATTTGCTTCAGGACTGTCTGTAATGGATTTTATAAGACTGTTGACTGTCCAAACTGATTGACAAGATCTTTTATGTTTCTTATTCTTCCATATTACAAGGGATGAGCAATGATAAAAAATCCCACAACTGACAAAACTCATGTAAAACGATACAGGTAGTGGTGGCAAACAACACCAAGCATACCACATACATGAGCAGCAGAGAACTATCAAGCTCTGTTGAAGCTACCAGCATCCTCTGTAGTGATTTTAAGCAAACATGCCATTGAGAAACCTTGCTAGTAATAGACTGCATGACGTAACAATCTTCTGGCTTGCAAATGAAATTGTGCCTCGTGGTCTTATCAGAGGTGTCTTTTTGTGTTCAAAATATATTCAGGACTTAAATTGTGGTGTGAAACAGTGTCAATATCATGAATGTGCAATTATTTCTGTGAGTTTATAATCTAAGGGTAATGATTGTAAAGAATGTATAAAAATCTAAGAGTGCTTTCTGTGAGTAGTAGCTCAATTGGAATGGAGATGATGAAGAGACAACATACCTAGCTGTTGCTCATATCTGGTTTATTAACAACAATATCAGAACTGATCTCCTTGGATGACATTCTCCATCTCTTAAGTCAGCCGAGGAGAAAGTGCCCCTTAAGCTGCTAAGGTTTGAAGTTCTTTTTTTCAACTGTCAGGCAAAGATGGAGATTCTAGAATGGCAGTTCTTATTGCATTTTTAGAGTTAAGAATGATCAGAGGCTATATTAACAGATAGAAAGTGGAGAAGTATTTGACCCTCTGATTTGACCTAACATTTCACTTAAACTGAAGTTGTTTTTTTTCCTGCAGTTTTCTGGAACAGTCAGCCTTGGTAAATTCTGAAGCTTTATTCTCGAGTAAAACTACTTATTCTAGTCTTTCCTTAATTAAGTAGCTAGGTCCCACTCAGCACTTATGTAAACCATGTAACTCCACAGACAATAGACAAGCTAAATATAAGGTACACAAACGTAACTGTGAGTGCTACGTTACATAGTCTCCTAGTGAAGAAATTTTCCACTCAGTAATAGATAATTAAATTCAAATGTATGCTTTTCTTCCAAATTTTTTGAAGAATATCTTTCTGTCTTTGGTGATGGTCCCCATGCTGGAAACCTGACCAGAGACCTTGAGCTCCCACCTCCTCATACCCCCACTGTTTGAGGTGAACCTATAATGTCAGAAACTGCTTTTTAAAGTAGAAATTTAAAGTTCAATCTTTTAATGACTTTCTCTGGTATCTTTTGTTTTCTCTTGCTTTCAGCCTACAGAGAATGATTGAAAGGTCAAGGCAAGAGTTCATCTTTGTAGTGCTAGATGATCCCAAATACCAAATACCTCTGGTCATGGATATCAACGGATGTCAGGGCTCCATGCTGCAGACTGGAACACAGCTGGGTCTGAGCTCCATTTGACTGCCTAAGATACTTCCTAAAATAATGCTTTTTTCCCTCTTGAAAAGCTGTAGTTGCTAATAATTTATTCCCTACAATCACTTTAAAGACATCTCTTTCTATAGGAGTATATCTCATGTAAAGATGTGGATGATATATTCCTTGTTTCATGTCATCTGCAGTGCTAAGGAGGTCTGACTTTGGGGTGGTGAACAAGCTGGTACTTTTATTAGAGAAGAAGACCTTGTGCCCATAACATATATGCTTTGTTACCCTTAATGTCTTAGTAACACAAGAGAAATAATGCATCAATTCTGTTTGAAAGGAAATATGATTTATTAAGAAATTCTATACTGAGATTCCCCCTACAACATCTCTAATAATTAATTATTCCAAATTAAAGATTTTAGAGGGATTTAAGGAGATTGTGAGTGGAAAGACTACTGCCAGAAAATAACCCAAAAAGTAATAAGTAGGCTAACTCAGGCTGTCAGATATTGACAGGTTATAAGTAATTTTCCTGGCTAGACAGGAGACTGACTGTCATGGAAACTTTCCATATGGTAACAACAAACGGCCTTTTGAGATTTGCAGGAACAGCTGTAACACTGTCTGATGAATGGCATCACAGAGAGTGCTTATCTGAAGAAAGGGATTTACAAGAGGATCCAATTTACAGTTTATCAAGGATTGCTGTCTTATTCTGACATTTTCACTTTTTAGAAGCTATCCTATTACTAAATAAAATTATTTCCAATGAAAAATAAATTAAATAAAATAGTGGAAAATACCATACAATGTATTTAATTGTGACACTGATCATAATGGTCTTGTTTGAATTAAACATTAAACAAAGAAGTGCAATATCACCTGACTCCAAATATGGTAAAACAGTAAAACATGCTAATCATAAAAATAGCTTTTAGAAATATACATTTGTATACAGTGTTTTCCACACCTGTTAAATATGTCCTTCATATTATTATGATACAGTACATTGGCCTTTAAGACATCAAAATTAAAAAAATAATACCAATAATTAGCCAGAGAAAACCACATTTACAATCTAAACCATAAAAATCTGACAATTGTACAGCTTAGAACATATAAGAAATGGAATTTCTAATATTTGAACAATAATGTCCATTTTAATAAGTAAATTGAGTTTCATACAAATTGAATCAAAGGTGTTGCTAGCCAGTAAGAAACCGCAGTTCACAATTTTCTGTGGGGAAGTCAGAGTTTCTCTTCTCAGCCTTCAGAGGGTTCACACATGACATCTCATCACTTGATCTGTAGAAACTGAGAAATGAAATGTTGACTTTAGTATGAAGGCATAGAATTTCTTCCAGTGGAACCTCAAAAAGAAGCCAAGACAGCTGGGGAACAGAGTGAAGAGGACTATGATTTCACTTTTTCACAAATCAATCAAATATCAATATCTATTAGACTCTCCCACCATAAACTATTGAAGGCTAAAAGAAGAATAGTGTTCCTGCAGCAGTGGACAATCAGTGCAACAGTCCCAAATAGACTATACAGACCAAAATAATAACAGCGAATCAAGCAAGAGGTGTTGAGGTTCCAAGTATACCTCCCCTCAATAATGCTATGCAAACCATTGCTGCATAATGTCTATTTTAGCAGCAGGAAACAGAATAATGTATCTTAGCTGTTTTGCAATGAAATATTTTATTTGCATAATAGCCTTCAATCTGCATAAATTGCATGTAGAATTCTTTGCTTCAGTCCCATCACGCTATTTATATACCTTACTCCATTTCTATTGACTGTGTGTTTTCAACAATGGCTGTAGTTACCAGATTGATGGATCTTTCCTCAGTGGCTTCTGTTTTGTTGTTGCCCATTTTATTATTGTTCTTGTGTACATGCATTAGGATATAATTTTGTATCCTCTGATTTCTTTCATTATTTTACCAGCCCCATTGTGAAACTGCAAAAATCCAGTATTAGTCAACCCTTTTGAGGATCATTCTTCCAGCAGAGGCAGGAACAGGTAGCATCTGAATATCTGAGTCCTATGGTATGCGATCCATTAATGCTACCAGCTTCAATTAGGCATTCTGGGATGCTTTAGGGGAGCATAAGACAGACCAGCTACACCTACCCACAGAAAAACTGACAACACTTTCCTAGTTTCCTAATATATATGTTTGGAAAACTGTCAGTAGAAAATTTTTTTAAAGTGAAATTTTCAATCCAAGTTTTTTTTTAATTTTGACAGGAAAAATATCTTAAATATCTTTCAGTCAATTTTTTTTTTCCATTTTGGTTCTATCTTTTTCTATAACTAATCCAGAATACAGCTGACAAAACCTGGTGCACTCCTGATCAAAACCTGAAAGTCTGACTTTTTCTTTCTCATTTAAAAAAAAAGGGAAAAATTTTGTTAACGTTTCAATTTATTGAAAACATCGTTTTCAAGTGAAAAGGATTTTACCAGAAACATCAGAGTCCCTGCAGGACTGGCCTCCTGCCCTTTGAAGCATTCAGGCTTCAGATTTCTCCCTTGTTGCAAAGATTTCTGGTTGTGATCTTCTTAGCTAGCCAGGATTAGGGAGAAAAGCTCAAGTGAAAGATTCCAGAACTTTCAGTTAAAACATCCTGAAACTATTATTCTCCACTTGCACAGAGAAAAATCTTCATCTCCCCTATTTTAGGTCTGATCCCTAGACAGACCTATCTATATGAAAAAAGATCTTTAAATTTTCCCTTTAAGTCTGTGAGAGACCTAATGGCTGTTAAGTAGCTATTCATCTTAGAAAAGTAAAAAAACCCACTGTACATCTTATTAGCTCCAAAAAGAGTTCCTCTTTTCTAGCCTTTTTTCACCTCTGCTTGCTGTTCCATTAAGCCATTATAAAAAGCAATAATTATGCAAACAAGAATAGAGGCAGATTTTCAAGTTATTTATTGAAGCCTTTCCACCTCACCATAAACTTGTCAAGCATTTACCTGTCACCAGCGCTAAAGAGCTTCATTAGGTTACTATTCTGAAATGTTACTGCTAAACACATGAATCCAAGTCATCAATGCTGCTTTGCTTTTGCTTAGAGCAAGGATATGAATTTACCAAACCTACCAGTCCAAATTCTTGCATTCTTTCTTCTGTACATGGGCTTCTTATTTGCCTCTCAATGTAAATAATGTTAAAGTCTGAGAAGAAACTTTAAAATCTGAAATCATCAAGCTTTTATTTTGCATAGAATGACAGGAATACTGGACTATGATTAATCTAGACTAATACAACTTTAATTTTATTCTATTTCTTTCTTCTGAATAGTGTGCAGTTTATCATCTGGATTTTTGGTAGTGCTGATGATATTAAAAAGCCCTCATGATGACTAATTTTTTTTTTAATTTTTTTAATTTCTTTCACCTTATATATCAAAACATGTTCTGACACAAGGATGAACTGAATTATATTTAAGGCAGCAATAAGGTTTTCATTTGATGTAGTTCTAACAGAAAACCGCTTTAGAAAGTGTGATTTGACCATAGTGCATTTTAAGAATTGAATAACCCAACTTGGCATCTGTAGACAATATCAAAGAAACAGTATATTCTGTCCTAATTGCCATCATTCTATCTGTAAAGAAGCCAAAGAGAGGTTATGGAATACTTATTGGTTCATTTTCCACCTGAAATTATTTCTGCTTTTTTCCCTATCTGGATGACTTTTTGAGCTTGAGCTACTGGAAACACTATTCTTAGGCATAACACTGTATTTCAGTCTTCCAGAAATGCTATTGCTACTGTTATTATAGTTCCAGTATGATCCTTCTGGCATTTTCACCAAATTCAAATTATACTAGGCTAAATTAATTTTAACTTTGCACTATTACAATGTATATAATATAGGAAACCAACATTAAATATTAAAAACCTCACTAAATGAAAGTGCAGTTCTACTTAATGGGCCCCAAACTATAATAATTCAAAATGATGGAGCAAATCAGATAAAATTCAGTAAAAATGTAGTTTCCCTTCTCGCCTTTTAGATGTTAAATGGTTTAAAACTTATCTCCCTTCAAAGCCTAGATAATTCCTATCTTTATGTCTGTATATTTTTAAGAATGCTCTGCATGTAAAGGACATTTTCTTATGGGAGAGCCTGGCCATCAGATCACCTGCCAGGGGACCATTTCCTCAATGCCCTGTGCTTCGTAGTCAGGAAACACAACATAATAGGAGCAGCTTGCACTCTGTATTGCTCCTAAAAGTCTTTTATAAGACAAGATCAATATACGGTAAAGACCTGCAGGTCTTTTATAATGGGATGTGCCAGCCCCCTTTCCTTGGCCTCCCCGAGCAGCTGGAAGCTGTAGTGGTAAACCAGCCCCTCTGTGGTAGGGGAGATACTGACTTTTCTAAACTCGTTCAGATGGACTCTGTCTGAAGGAGTCAAGAGTTTTGTTCTCTGCTGTCTGGATCTAAACAGAGCTCAGCCTCTTTTCTGCTCTGATTTATTTGTTCTTTGTTACAGTTCTTCCCAATAAATACCTAGTTTCCTTCTCCCAGGGTTTATGGGAAAAGTGTGCTGGACTTCCTTGACCATGCTCATCTTCCAGACTTAGATATACAAGAAAAAATCTTACTTTATGAGAGCATAAAATGTGCATATGTTCTTGGGAGCGAGTATTAACAACGCACTATGACTTAATGACAGAAAAGATGTATATGATTAACATCCTCCCTTGTATTATATTAAGAAAATATTTAAAGAAAGGTCCCACAGAATATGGTTGTCACAGACTCTACCATATAACCCTACAGTAATTATAAGCAATAGGAGCATCTAACAAGTATATGCAAGATGTTTATCTGACAAAATCCATGTTTTTAAACAATCAATGGCTCTGAATATCTTTTGAGATAATATTAATCTTAGAAATTCCTAGCATCTAAAAAGTGGATAGATAAATAATGGTACACATATACACATGAACTTGAAACCCAAAGCCTCAAGTATTCTTCCTCTTGCTCTCCTGCCTTTTTGCTTGCCAGACAAACCTGTTTTCAGGGCTGGAATTCTGAGTTCAATAACTGCAATGGAGGCATCTGAAGCTACTGCTGACCACTTTTTGGTAAAATTGCACATCTACCTCTTGCAGGCTCCTGTTAAGTAGGAGACTTTAAGCCTGACACCTTTCTAGGTTTCTGCTGGTGTCTGACTAGGCTTTGGCAGTGGATTATGTGACTGCTATACATCACTTTCTGCAAAACAACTGCAAGTCCCATTAAAATGCAGAAGATGTGACGTCCTTTCACTCGCAGCACTGGCCCTCATACTTGCACTACCTCAAACTGCAACTGTAGCACGACTACTTTGCATCTGAGGTTCACTATTCTGTTATCTCCACAACTGAGAATACTGAATTTAGGTCACCGATGCTGCTCTTACACCCTCTAGGATAGCATACTCTGTTTCATCTCTAATAATTTCTTTTGATTACGGAATGTTCTTTCTGGACATCCAAGGAGGTGAAAAACAATCTGTTTACAGATCAGGCATTTTTAAAAACTCCCAACAAAACAACCAAAATTTAATTAGCCATTATTGATCTAGATATTTTCCTAAAATTAGAAAAATCAGAATGTAGTACAGAGAGTAGTAGTGCAAATTGTCATTCTGTTTATTTGCTATGTCTAACTCCAGACAGTATCCTTTTCTCTTAAGCAAGCAGCTCACACTGAGTGCAAAACCAGTAATTTATGTTTGAAAGGTACCATGTGGGCATGCACATTTGCTGGCTTTTACACCTCATTCCTCATCATCAGTAGAAAACCATAAGGAATGAGTAGGGCTTACCAAGGAACCTTGAATTTGTGTTAGCTATCACATTGACTTCACAGCTGTATTCATTTGAGGTATGTCTTGTACTTAGTCCCTTGATTTAAAGTGTGAAATCCCTAAATCAGGAACAGTTATATATTTAGTTTAAGGCGCCCATATGAAGTGTAAATGCTCAGTTGAGTAGATGTGAGCAAGGGAACGTGAATGTGTATTACACACGTGCTGCTGCCAGTTGTAACCCTTGTAAAATATGACAAAATTATGGCACTAAAGCAAAACTTTTTATCATGAGCTAGTGATAGAAGATTCACTGCATTTAACAAATAGAGGGCTTGTAAAGTTTGATAAATATTAATAAAGAATAATTACAAGAACTGGTTGCACCTTCTTTAAACCTTTCTTCAAATGATGAAACCTAATTATTATGCTTTGCACTCTGTCAATCATACTTTAATTGCTGAAAACACTACAGAATCGTTTTTCTGCTCAGTGAACAGCTTAATTACTTTGAAGTGTTAGTACTTATGTGAGTACATGTGAGAATGACTGTTTTACTTATCAGTGAAAACAAACTTCTATCTCCTTTGTATTAAAATGCTCTGTTTCAGTTCTTTGCCTAAAAAAAATCAGCAGGAAGAATAAGATAGCCCTATCAGATAGTGATTTTTCACCTAGACCAACATATTTTTTCTGAGTGCTGTGTAGGCAGAATTATGATGGATACTTTTGGGTGTAGTGGTGGAGAGAGGATCCAATATTTGGAGAGTGCCAGTGAGGACATACTGCAACTGAGATGATGGTCAAGTGTGAGACTGAAGGAATGACTTTGGGATTAGAGTCACCATGGTCATTTGAGAGGGGGTATGAGGGAAAGAAGTGCATCTGTCTACCTTACTTATGTCTGTGTATTTTTCTTCTGCTAGACTGCTTTTTGCACTAAGGCTTCCTGATGCTGTCCACAGAGTTCCCCCTGCCTGTACCAGTGTGCCTTCAGGGATCCAGTACCAAACACAGCAGTGAAAAAAAATGTCCCACTTTTATTTAACCATGCATATGAGTGGATATTCACAGCAAATTCTCAAAGATATGACTCTCATTGAAGATCACTAGGTGTTTTCTGCTTCTTGGGATTTTGCATGTCCTGTGACAAGCACGTCTAACTGAGTCCTATCAGAATTCATAGTAAGCATTGCCCATTATCATCCTGAGTGCTACAGACAAGATGGTTTTAGGCTACAGGGTGCTGTCAAAAAGCTGTTGAACAAAATTCCTACTGAATTAACCTCTGCTTGATGTGAAGAGTAGGAATTCCCTAGCGTGAGGTGGTGATCCAGTTAGTAATAATGATAAAGGCAATAGTTCCTACCCTACCATTGCCAAGGGTGCAGCTTTGAACACACAGCTTAATGCATAAAGGAACTACTAACACTTGTGCCCTGAGGCCATTCATTATGTCTACATTTTAAATAGTGTGATTTTAAAATATATAAAAACAGGAGCTTGCTAGGAGACCTAACTTAAACTAATTTCGCAGAAAGCGCCTACTAAACTTTCACAGTATTGCCAAATTAGAGTTAAGTATAAAAACCCAAATGTAGCCATTGCAGGAAAAATGAACACTTTACACAATGATGGTATTGAGATGTTGAGTGTCCTGTCTAATCAATCAGAGATTTTTCATTTACTTGGAGGCAGAAGTTTTACTCAACTAAAAGACCACGTGGAGTGAGATAAAGAACAAATAGTTAGAGAAGAAACGGGGAGAGCAGCTTGCTGGAAGAAGTGTTTGGAAGCATATAGCATGAGACAGAGATACCAGGAAAGCCCAGAGTAAACCATAGGAAGAAGGAATTGAATGAGACTAACAGTGATGCACAGTGGATATTTAACTGGTGACAGTATATTTAGTTAGGACGAGGGGGGAAACAAACAGGATGTAGAGTTACCTGCTTAAAACTGTTATCTGTGAAAGACTTGGTGTGGGAATGTGATCGAGGTGGAAATAGCAATAAAAGCTGGTCCTATTTTAAACAGGTTTTGCTTTGCCTCTTCCTACCTAATACTTATTTTAATGCACGGTGCATAGTAGTGCATATTATTTTGGTTTTATGAGGATTTCAAGAGACAGTCATTTTAAAATAAGTTACAAAGCAAAATGTTGGATTTGGGGTTACATTGTGGTCTGCAAATCGTGCAGAATTACTTAATAGATGAGAAGGAGTTAGTATAAAGCTGGAAAGAGGAAGCAGAGAAGAATTTAGCATTTTAATTTACTGGTTTTTGGGTCTGGAAAACACCTTACTCATTTTGAAAGACTACAGAACTGTAGTGTAGTTTTAGAAATCAACAGCAACAACAATTTGGAAACTTCAGATACACATAGAATCATGACAGGCTGGCTGAGATGGCATTTGATTAACTTCCAAATTTTCATTTTGGCAGACTGAGCTTGTTTTATTCTTCACTGATTGCTTTTTTGTTGAAATGACAATTACAGTTCTATCACCTTCTAAATAACTTCCCTTCTCTGAGGTCTGTAAATGCCGATGTATGGATAAATTCAATCTGCCTTTCATGTTTTGATATTAATCAGGCAGAAAATCTTCTTGGTAACACATTTTTATTTTCTCAAAAAATTGAGACCTTTTGGAATAATTGGGTCACTGCAGTCACTAACTGCAATGGCTCTGCAATTTGTCTTGAAAAAATAAAAACATTTTCAATTTCTGCCTTTTAATATGAAAAATAACAACCTTTTGGTTTTCAGTGTTTACACCTATTTACTCGCATTAAGACTTTGAACAGAAAAATATTTCCTCTGAGGGTTTTTCATTCAGCATTCTCAAGGCTCAAGCATACTGATAAAACCTGTGAAATGAGTGTTTTCTAGGGGAACTAAAGCTATTTAATTTCAAAGACTGACACATGAGGAAAAATGTGTGAACCATGACAATTGCTCAATTTCAGTTAAATCTAAGAATTTGATGATTAAGATGATAGACTCAAGTCCATAGCCAAACAGATCCAGTGGCTGGCCTGAGTTGTTCCAGAGGATTTCAGTGTCCCAATGAGAGCCTAGAAAACACCAGTGGCCCCCTTCCCATCCACCACTTTCCCAATGTACATCATACTGCTGCTTTGGTAGCTGTATTAGATTACTATTTTGATGCTTATTCTCCCTACACAGGGCTGGGGAACGTTGGTTCCAAATACTGGGTGAACCAAATCCAAGGCAGCACCTTCAAGAAGTCAACCAAAGTTTACTGGAGTCAACCAAAGTACAGGGATGTGAAACAAGAGCTACTCCACCAGAATTAGTTAAAATTACATTAGCAAAAATATTCGTGGGTGGCAATTGAAATCGGTTTTCATATTTAAAGTGTTGACATACTTCAATTAAATCTGATGTTTCTTTACCTGCCATGAGGTACAGTAAAAGCTTGTGATATTTTTTATAAGTCACCATCATCCTCACCCGAATAGAAATCCAGGTTTGTTGCTGGGCGGTAGGTGTTCGGCTGTCCTTGTTTGCACACTGCACTCAGAGGTTGACTCTATGCTCATAAATTTTGGACTAGCAAAATCTGTGTAGCTAATTCTGATCTACTTAGATTGAATAAATATATAGAGGCTACTAACATTGACTATTAAGGTCACTTATATCAAAGATGAGTTAATATCATTTAGGGAAGTATTTTGTTTACACATTTGTGAGAATTTTTGGCCTGATCTGACGGCATGATTTGCCTCTGATTAAATTCACAGGTTGATGTGTGATTTGGTTTTGGCTTTTTTGTTTTTACACTGGGGGCACAGCAGTTGTTTTTGATAGATGAAATTGAGCCATTAAAAATAAATATTTTGATGTCTCAAAAACATCAATCATCATGACCATCTTTTTAAAAGATGACTGAAACTCCAGGCAAGTCAAGACCGATGTCTTGAGCGCAAAAGACAATATCAGGGTGCAATGAAAAAATAGAAAACACATTCAATGAAGAGTGTGTTCCACATTGTTCAACAGACAATTTTCTTGACTGGAAAGCATATCATTTTTTATAGATTTTAACAGTATATTTTGTGAATGCTCCTTTCTTGAATGTAGAGCCAAAAGCACCTGTTGGTCTGACTTCAGAAAGAGCAGCTGAGTCAGTCTTCTGAGACACATTGCCCACAACATCGTTTCAGTGTCAAAGCTGAGAAGAGGACCCAAACTTCCTGATCTCTCTATCAAGTTTGTTTTTTTTTTTTTTAACTGGGGACTAAATAATACAGATTATATATTATTGAATATAGATTCAGAGGAATAGATGTGAATTCAAGGAAATTATTTTGCTAACTTGTTTTACAGAAGTGCAATTACAGGCAGGAAAGTCTAGTAGAAAGAGACACAAAAAGAGTGAAAATATTGTTTGCATTTTCTGCAGGTTCCCATATGATTTGTAGAGGATAGGGTTTAAATAATAATTAGAAAAATATTATGTAGTCAGTCAGAATTAACTTAGTTAAAACCCTGAACACCACTTAGGAAGTCTTCTTCTGATAAATCAACTGACAGGAAAAATGGGGAGAAGGAGCCAGTAGCAAGGCCCTTCCAATGACTCACAGGACAGTGGGTGAGCAGCAAACATGTCTACTGTGCTATTGCATACATTAAATATAACAAAAGGGCATGTCAGGAAGTTTCATACATTTTTTGATTTCATGGCATGCTTTTATTATTTTCTTCATTTTTTCAGTCACAGGTTATTAAATTTACTGCAGCTTTGCAAGGTACAACAAATTGCTATCTGTCGGGTATGCTGCCCCTAATGACTTTCTTAGCTTGCTCAAGTATAAACATCTTGTACTGATATATATCAAGTGAACACAATCTTTGCCTATTCATTTGTCTTAGGAATGAAGAGCATCATGTTTCTCTTTATACTGAAAGCAAGATTTCAATGAAGTCCAAAATGTTCAGTGCACAGAAAAGACAAAATTTTGCTTGGTCTTAGTAATTTTTAAAGTAAGCTGAATAAGATTTCTAGCACAACGTTGCTTCAGCCATTGTCATTAATTAGAAGTTTTGTCCTTTTTTTTGCTTACTAGTACCCTGTATAAGTTGTCTTTTATCTGTTGATCTTTTCAACAAGCCTAATCAGCCTACTTTGGCTTAAAATAGAAGAATCAGTCTCCTCTGCCCTGATGCTATAGACAGAAAAATGATGCCTTTAAAAGGCATTAAACATCTCATTTAATTACAAAAATACATTATTTATTATCAATACTATCACATAGTCACATATTTGATCAATCTTGCTGTTTGAGATATGCAAAACTGGGTTTAAACGAGATGAAATTCATTAAAGAAATTTTTGTTGGTTTTCTGTAGATCTTCTTCTACTCTCAGCTGAGTATTCTCGTTGTTGAATTCCACACAAAATAATAAAAGCAAGGAAAGTTTCACAACTTCATACAGATTTGCAAATAAATTAATTTCCCTTTAGCTACTTATAGGAGGGGTGTGATGGACACACTCGACCCCTTAACCAAACTTGTGATAATTTGGTTTAGGCTTCAAAGGAAGTAAAGACTTGAGCGATAGCCCAGCCAAGAACTCTTCTAGTTGCAGTTTCTTCTCTGAAGGCCCATGAAGGCAAAGAGTGCCACAGTGAGCATTGGTGTGTATGAACTTGAAACACCTGCCATGCAATTAATACCTGAACAGTGGGAAACTTTTCCAAGATTCATTTAACAAGGAACAAAGAAAATTGTGGGTACAAGGAAACCCGGGGATACCTTTCTCATTGCAAGTAACTTGACTACAGTCCAACCACTTTATTTCACAAATATGACAGCTTGAATGAGCCAACTTAGAGCTCTCCCAGCCAAGCAGCCTGGCTGCATTTTGGTGGTCTCCCCTTCAGCTGGGATGCCTCTTAAGGTTACTCCTTGAGGCACAGATACCATTTAGCGAGAGTTGATATTTGGGAAATGATTGATACTACACAAAACCTTTTAGTATGGTAATTTTTATTTGTGTCTTGGTAGTTTTGAATCATTGTTCAAATGATTGTTCTATACAGTAATAGAGCGAACCTTGCCATTGAACTTTGTTAAGTCACACTTGTGTAATTTAAATTGCTGAAAGGTCCACAGTCAAAAGTATGAGCAAAGGTGGTTTTAATATGATGTTGTAAAAGTGTGACTTAACAAAGTTCAGTGACAAGAGGGAAATGTTTTTTATGAGCTTTAGCAAAAGTACTAGTTGGTTCCATTGATTTAAATGGTAATTGCATCAATTCCTACAAGAAATATAGCAATTATTATATCATAATGGTTTTACTTTTGCATAGTGAAACTCAGTGCAGCAAGAGGATTATTCTGAGTTTTATGTCTGTGGCAGTTTCCGTTATTTATGTTTGAAACATGATTCTCTTTCAGATATTAGAAACAAATCTTATAGACTGAAAACATGCAGTGTGGAAGTGGAGAAAAGGACAAGAGTTAGAAATTAAATACCCCTTGGAGGTAAATACAATTGAAATACACTTAATAGGAAGGGAACTATAATTGTTGTTGAAATAATTGCTATAAATCTACATTGTAACCAGAACTGGGCCTCTTACAGTCTCTATATCTTGGGTTCTAAAATAATGTAATAAAAATGCCTCTTAAGACGTCTCATTAAAGTTGACTCATTATTATGGAAGTCCCATCTACTAGCGCTCATGTGGCTTCGTTACTTTTAGCATAGCTACAACAGCATAAAAACACAATGCTGTGACTGTGAATATATCCTTCAAATTCCAACCAAACTGTAACCAGAATCTGATCTGAGTTACGACATGATAAATCAATTGTATCTTGAATAACTTGGATCGCATACTCTACCAGAAAACACTGTTTGCTCTACTGAATGCTTAACTACTAAACCACTACTGTACTATTAATATCATAGTTAAGTAATATGAAAGGTTGACAGTTTGATAGAAACTATTCCACTTGGGCAGTGTAATACAGATAATAGTGCTTGTGTATAACTCATTCCAAGTAATTATTTTGTTGGTATTGTACTGAGCACTAGCTGAAAGTGATTTTTTTTTTTCAAGCTTACAATACTTCAGGCTTTCAGGTAACTAATTGGTTGCCACCTATGTTGTTTACAAGAGGATTGAGGTAATTTGATCAGTGCTTCCTCAATGATTGATTAGCACCCTTTGAAACAAGTTCAAAGAAGATATATTAAATGTTACGGGACTGCACTGGGTTGTCCCGTTGCTAAATCAGCAGAGTGAGGAAACCACCATACCTGCTAACTCAGAAACATTTTTTCTGCAAACTTTCAGTCCTGCCCCACACTATCAATGCTACCTCTAGTAAGAATGGGCTTGTTATAGAGCAACTGAAGACAAGCTGCTTTTCAGATATCATAAAATGTGTTGGACTGCTGCTGCAAAGGTGACTTTGCTGTTCTTCACTGTGCAACCACAGGATTAAGAGGAGATTATTTGGTTTCCTTCCCACTACTTACAATTTAAAGACATGGTAGACATCTAAAACCTGCTTGATATCACTGATGATTTGTGTTACAATGATTTGTGGCCTGTTTGTGATTTGTGTGTGAACTGAACCTAGTAAACACGAAGATCTTTCTTCATAGGAGCTTGTTTTCGATATCATAGGATGGGAAGCTGCATAAGTATGTTGCGTTCTTCACAACACTGTTGAGGGACAGCTTAAAGTAACAGGAATGTGAGGATATGTTTGCACTAGGAAGAAACACAGAAATTTTAAATTCACTTCTACTAGAAACTGTTTAATCTTAGGAGCAGATAGAAAGCCTGAATTATGGATCTAGTAAAATCTGGGATAACCAACTTGTTGGTTTTTTACCTAAATGAAGAGAAGGAAGCAGACCTGAAGTTCTCAACCCCTCCAGCTACCTCTGATCATCAGTTTAGTAATGTGAATTGTAAAGTAATCTTAGGAACTACGTTCCAAGTTAGTGGGTATTTTATATATATGTAACTACAATATATGCATGCCTGTGTACAAGGGGGAGTGAGAGGCCAGTGTGTAAGAGCAGGAGGGTGAGAAGCTTACGGCAAACTTCACTGAGTGAGTTCAAGCCAACTGTTTGACACATCTATACATAGATGGATCATATATCTAAAATCACCATTTATAGAACTCTTCAGTATGTTAATGCAGGAAAATTCTTTGGGAATTATTTTATAAAGATCCTCCAGCTGGAGTGTCTGCAGCACTTATTGAGAGACATTTGTGGGCAAATGGTACAAAAGAAACTTTCCCAAGAGGTGATGTTTGATGACTGCAGCAGGTGCTTCAAATGCAGCATGTCTTGAATTAAAGTTCAGATGGACAATCAAGTTATTGTGGTATAGGAGCTTTTCACACTTCAGCTGAGCCATAATGACTGCTTGTGGGCATGTCTTTAGTCCATGGAAAATTACACTGCAAGGATGAACAACATCCTGGTGTAGATGGTGGATGAAGAAGGTGAGCAGTTGTTGAATGTGATGTTGTTTTGTGCGTGCAGCCAGGCAGCTAACTGAGGAGGCTGAAGGATCCTTAAATCCATGCCTGACTTAACTCACAAGCAGGCTAAACTACTCTGTCTTGCTTTACAGTTGATCTAGGCTGAAAGCAGGCATGAGGACAGGTCCCATGACTCAGTTAATGTGCAATAACCTATTCTTCTAAATAGACATCATGTGAATTTAGAGGACTGATCCTACCACCTAAACCTACAACACACATCCTACATAGTCACTCCCTTTACAAATTAGAATTAGAAATAGAGAAAGAAACATATTTTAAAGTCCTCTAGTGCAAAGATACAGATGCACATACACAGATCCAGAAGCTCCATTCTGGCAGCATCTGGACTATGGCAGCGGGTATGTCCTTCTTGAACACTTTCGTTTACTGAAAGCCTCAGGACAACAGAATTCTGTTCAGCAAACCTGCAGAAGGTTTTGGGCAAATGGTTTGGCAGAATCTAAACAGCTAAATCTGGAGAACTTAATAAAGATTAAGATCTAAATTTAAGTCATGTTCCTCACTCCCTCTAATAATATTTTTCATAGTAGTGGACTCACAATTAAATTTTCATGCTGAACGGACTTCAGAGCATTAGTTATGCCCATTTAAAATATTTTTCTATTTCCTCTGCTGGCCTTAGTGATGAAAGAAAATATTTTTTAATTATTGTCTTAAATCCCTTTAGCTATATATTTGGAAACATTATAGATTTCATTAAGAAATGCCCTTTGGAAGGGTATTTATTATTCCAAGTCCAAGGTTATGATTTTATCCAATTTGACGTAATTATTTCACATTTAACACTTTTCATGCTTTAAAAACTTTTTTTTTCCCCCCAAAGACTTGTAACTGGCTCCATTCCAAAATGACACATTTACTATTAGTCAGCTCTTGTCCTAAATAACTTAGTCTTTATAAAACAGAATAACAGCAGCTGTTAGGACTTTTTGCTTCATAACAAGCTTATACATCTACTTTCCTTTTCACAAAACACAGGGCAATTTCAGATAACAGGGCACAGAATGGGTAGAAGCAGAATAAAATTACAAGTATTCCTACTGGGGTGTTCACTACTTTTTTGATAGTATTATTACTGACTTTTCCTTTATACAACTATCAATGACTGCAGTAGAAAACTAAGCTTATAGGAATTGGCCATTATATCTACATAAGTATATGTAAGCACAAGTGTAAACCAGTCTAAATTACAATATGCATCAAAAACTACCAGCTTCAGATCACAAAAGTGTTGGCCAATACTGCAGACCGTTGGGGTAAAAAGCATAGATGAAAGACACATAATTCAATTTATAATTTCCTTTCTGTGGAAAACACCCATAGCCTGAGATTTTTTTGAAATAATCCTTTCCCAAGCAGTCTGTCATCTTATTCATTGCAGTTTTGCATTCACTGTTCTCCACAGGCATTGCAAAAGAAAGAAAGTGTTATTACCCCATCATAGCAGGCTAAGGTGAAGTGGCCTCCTCCAAAGCCTGATGGAAACAGCAAGGGAGGATGAAAAGCACAGGAATTTTACATGACTGACAATATTGGTTCTAAGCTTTAAAGTTTACAATACCACCAACTTCTCATCTGGAGGGTCCCAGCCTTTATATAGGTGGAAAGTATGAGATTGACTGGCTCCACTGCCCTGACATTGGACCAGGCTGCACCTGATTGAGGCAATACGCGTAAGTCCTCTTCCTTGACCTTTCCTTGCTGCCATCATGTCAGGACTGGGGGGATAGCACCCATGCTAGGGTGCAGAGGACACCACATGCAGTGAGTTATCTCCTCCTGGCACTCATGCACTCAGTAATGACATGCAGAGAAACTGGAGATGGTTCTGCACCATGGCTTGGATGTGTGTCTCAGACCTCTGAGCTGTATTTGGACCTGTGTCTGCAGAACACTGAACTTCAACTAATCCCATAACATAAATTTTGGAAAGGCCTTTTAACTTGGAAGCAGTGGTGTGCAAACATGGCTGGGCCTATTCCAGACTTTCACAGTTAATGAAGCCTTCCCATGCTGCTTGCTTTTTATACCTTTCTTACTGAGGCCTCTGATAGATGAAAAAATTCTTCAACATCATGTGTCATTATATAGTGTAAATACATGCTCAATATGTCATACCCACAGGATGAAACAACAGCACTGAGCAATCAGAGGCTCCTACACTGTATACTAATATCCCCACTTAGTTGTCTGCAATAGGAGTCTAATGCCTAATTACTGTAAAACCTACCAGTCTTATTAGACTGTGGTCACCCCTATTGCTAACATCACTTAACTGGTCAGGTGGGGAGAATATATTTACAATTATTTATTAATTACAAAATTTCAACTTCCTGCAAATTCAGAATGACAGCTTCTTACAGACATCCCTCATACTTGTACAGGAGAACCCATCCCTTTAAGAAAAAAGTATAATGTCGTTTGTTCTACATTGCATGTTAAAAGATCATAGAGTCATAAAATCATCGAATCATCTGGACTGGAAAAGACCTCTGAGATCATCAAGTCCAACCCTTGACCCATTACCACCATGGTTACTAGACCATGGCACTAAGTGCCACATCCAGCCTCATCTTAAAAACCTTGAGGGATGGTGAATCCATCACCTCCCTGGGCAGCCCATTCCAATGTCTGATTATTCTCTCTAAAAAAATTTCTTCCTAATATCCAACCTAAACCTCTCCTGGCAGAGTGCCTCTTGTCCTACTGCTGGTTGCCTGGGAAAAGAGATCGAGCTCTACCCGACTACAGCCTACTTTCAGGTAGTTGTAGAGAGTGATGAGGTCTCCCCTGAGCCTCCTCAACTCCCTCAGCCTCTCCTTATAGGGCTTGTGCTTGAGTCTCTTCACCAGCCTGGTTGCCCTTCTCTGAACCTGCTCCAGCACCTCAATATCCTTCCTGAACTGAGGGGCCCAGAACTGGACACAGTACTCCAGGTGTGGCCTCACCAGCACTGAGTACCGGGGAAGTATCATTACCCTGGTCCTGCTGGCCACAATTCCTGATATAGACCAGGATGTCATTGGCCTTCTTGGCCACCTGGGCACACTGCTGGTTCATGTTCAGCTTCCTGTCAATC